>CM069449.1:66560156-66563864 GCA_035610835.1 Ophiura sarsii | reverse complement strand
CAGGGCCATTATGCTCCTGTGCCAGCTACGGAATAAAGTTGCGCTTTATCATGTTTATTGTGTAAATAATTGCGTAAAGCTACAATCATAGTAAAAAGGTGTTCGAACACTGACCCTTGTTGGCACCTTTTAATTACTTATACATGTATATTACGCGTTATTAGAGTCATGTGAAAATACCAATTTGCATCTGCTAGCCTGAAAGCTCCCCTTCAATATATACCGCTCCCCTGGAGTTGCTAACTTGTCAGAGTGCAAATCACACCAACTGCCCAACAATGCGTTACATTGACCCGTGACGCTGCTGCCAGGGTGTCATTGGAAAGAGAACAAACTAGCTGTTATTTTTTAAGACATCACACTTTATCTTAAATTCTGTGGTTTTCTTTTTTAATTGACTTAATATCGGCTAATTCCTTTTTATTTTTAAACATTTGTATTAGTGGCGAATGGAAATTAGACAAACGCCAACGTTCGTTTGAAGGTCTTCAAGTGTATTTTACAATGTACCAAGTCACATCATCATAGCTCATATCATCTAGTAGTATCCACAAACTTTACTTTGCATATTTTATGCATACATAATTATACATAATTAGGAGATTACCTGGCAACTGGAATTGACAAAATACACTAAATAGAATGAAAGTTGTTGCCAAAGATGTTGGTTGTATGCCTCTTTGATGTAACATATCTCGACAACCGAATGTCCGATTAAAATACCATTTCAGTTCCAGAATCGTCAGACCAAGGGCTAAATCATAATTTGATTCTAAATGAAATCTAAATTTTCGACTCAGCCAATAGAGCCACTTTAAAACAACAGGCTCCAGTAAAAAAATCCGGTAAAATTGTACTTTGGATACTTTTACAAAATCAGTGTAAAGACAAATCTAAATGTAAATGGAAGTGTACCAAGCGCATGTTTGTATTGTATTGTATTTGTTTTCTTTTATATTGCATATAGTCAATTTAATTAATGTTCTATTTCTATATAAACTATTGTAAGCTATGTACAAATAGTTATAATATAATTGTATGTAATAACACAATGTGATTATAATAGTGTGAAGGTTACGGTCATAATAAAGCTTGATTGCATCAATTGGAAAAAGATTGCGCATTTTATTGTAAAATAAAACTTAGAAATCCGCTCTGTCGTGTTTGAGACTATCACTGCAAATGTTTGAGAACACTGGCGTAATATAGCCTCAGGTGTTCAAAACAGATGGAATTGAACACACGATATGTCAGAGGTTTTGAGCACTCCGGACACTTAAACAAAATGTAACACCTTTTGAACACCTGAGACGTGTTCAAAATTGAATTTTTGTATTGGAAAAATCTTCTAGTCAAACTTACACAATTTTGACTTTTTATTGCTGTTTGGGGGTGGAAGCAACTCTTTAAACCGAATTGACCGATAAATATTGCCAACTAAACCTTTTGGATTTTTAGAACACGTGTCAGGTGTTAAAAAGGGGTTTAAAATTGAACATCAACTTTCAAATTTAGAACACTCATATTCCATTTGTTCAGAATATGAGTGTTCGAAATTAGCACACTAGTGTTCTAAGGCAGTGTTTTTGAACACCTCGGACGCGTCAGAACAATGTTCGGACGCGTCCGCGGTGTCCAATGTGTTCAAAATATGAGTGCCACGATGAACGCTAATGTTCATAATAGCTAGTATGGAACACTTGAATAAAAATTGCAATGGATATCATGTTAATTAAACTGCACAAGCTTACACAATTTTGACTTTTTATTGCTGTTTGGGGGTGGAGGCAACTCTTTAAACCGAAATGACCGATAAATATTGTAAAATAAACCTTTTAGATTTTTTGAACACGTCTCAGGTGTTAAAAAGGTGTTACATGATGAACACGTACGAGGTGTTCTTTTCAATTTTCAGTGTATTAACTTGACGTCTTTGTATTATATATCATGGTTATACACCAATGGGAGCAGAGCTCAAATGGCATCAAAAAATCGGCCATCGAAGCCATTGCCCTGCTCTTTTGTTGTTTTGCCTTGGTGCTCTAGACCGTTATGACCGTTGGTGACTTTAATAATAATAATAATACTGAACATTTACAATGCGCGCAAATCTGCCAAAGCACTCAAGGTGCATTGGATATTATCAGGATTTGAATTCCAGAGCCTAGGCGCAGCAGTCCCCCTATGACCGATACGATTTTTCCATAACCAGAAGATTGTATGATGTGGAACGCAAGCCAGACTGAGACGGTTTATACAAGTTTAGAAGTTCAGTAATGTAGGCAGGAGCAAGTTCATTTACGGCACGATAAGTGAGCAGGAGAAGCTTATATTGAAATCTCAGATGAACTGGTAGCCAGAGAAAATCAAACAGGATTGGAGTTATGTGAGAGGATGGTTGTGTGCGTGTGATGAGACGTGCAGCCGTGTTTTGAATTAATTGCAATCGATGAATCTGTTCTTATAGAAATAAGTGATGAAGGCATGAAACAGTTCTTCTGTTGTCTTCGAGTCCAGAAATGTACGTTTTTTGCCCAGGCTTCTTAATTGAAGTAAGAGTCATTGAGGCATCCATGATGAAGCCAAGAGTACGAACTTGTTTCACTGGAGCAATGGTTGAGCTGCATATATTACTGCACTCGTGAGCACGTGTGGCCTAGCGGAATCAGCGCTAGATTCATAATCATGAGGTTGTGAGTTCGCGCCCCACTAGGACCAACGTGTTTATATCATTGGGAAAGGTATTTAGTCTCAATTGCTTCGTCCACCCAAACGAAAATTAGGTAGCCGCTATAATCTAAAAGTGCGCCTAGCCGGCTTAATGTAAGCTTTGTTTAAGGGGGTGCAACAACGTCAGGCTTTTGCTTTTAGTTGTTCCTCCTCCATCATATTATTTGTTAAACTGTAATTGTATTTTGTCTTTGTTGATATGATGGAAAATAAATATTGAATTGAAATTATGTAAATGGGAGCGATACTAATTAGCCAGTGTAAAGCGCTTTGAGACGGTGTTCCACACTGTGTAAAGCGCTATATAAAAAACCGACTATTATTATTATTATTATTATTATTATTATTATTATTATTATTATTAATGTGAATGTCAGAAATATACTGAATACTTTCAGGGTATTGTGATAAAATAATTAAAATGTGAGCTACCAACCAAACCCACCCCAGTGTAAAGTTAGGCATCTGCGTCATAACCAACCTAAATCAATACATTCAAAAGACATTTGTATCACTACCAACCAAACTCACTTCAGTGTAAAGTTAGGCATCTGCATCATAACCAACCTAAATCAATACATTCAAAAGACATTTGTATCACTACCAACCAAACTCACTTCAGTGTAAAGTTAGGCATCTGCATCATAACCAACCTAAATCAATACATTCAAAAGACATTTGTATCAATACCAACCAAACTCACTCCAGCGTAAAGTTAGGCATCTGCATCATAACCAACCGAAATCTTCCGCCATCTCTTCTATATTTGTTGCAAACAAGGTGGTGTCATCGGCATAACGTACGTACATTGTGTATATCCACCTACTGACAGCCCCCCTGGCCAATCATTCAATGCACGTCTCATTATAGACTCTGCATAAAGGTTGAATAGTGCGGGTGAAAGTATGCAACCTTGACGGACTCCCTGACCTAGAGCAAACCAGTCACTATTTCCTTTCTCAGTGCGAACACAGGCAG
>CM069449.1:66360156-66555156 GCA_035610835.1 Ophiura sarsii | reverse complement strand
ATATATATACATTTTATGGTGTAGAACAAGTAGTTATTGCGATATGCTAATTCGAATCTCCGATGGTGTAAAATGTAAAAATCTGGACATGCAACGGGAAGGGTGTCCAGTTCAAAACACATGGCCCGATAGATATATGTGATCGGAATAAATGCAAGTAAATGAAATACTACATTTCTATTGCTGTGATTATTGGTTTATGTGTGTACATGGTGGGTACAAGTACCGTCATAATAATATTAGATGGAGCTGATAATATTTATTAATCATTGTCTTCCAGATTCAGCACCAAATCAAAGAATTCACTAAGATATGTAAATTATGCTTATTACCATAATAACCACAATGAAACATTATCTCAAAGTAGTACATTATTCAATATTTCAGCACTTTGTAAGTAGGTGTTAACCTTCTTCGTACGTTTCCCGCGCATTTCCTTTTCATCTTACCTTTTGTTGGCACATTTACCGGTATTCGTATCCCGTTCTCCAAACTTTGTCGATGACCCCTTGTATTCCACAAAGGGGCATAAAAGGGGCGATATGGAGAGATATGTTGGAGGATGCGCCCTCAATTATGATAAAAATTGGGATTTGTATATTTTACAATTGTATTATATACATGGATGAACACCTATAAGGATCAAGAAAATCTGCCCTCTTTGTACAACAAAACGTCGATTCCAAAATGCTTATAAAGCCGTGATTAGCATTTTACTGTAGACAGTGTCCAACTGCAGCATGCGTGATACATAACGCGAACCATATACATAGAGGGCGTTTTTAAGAAAAGTTTCAATAATTAGCGATGGTATTTTTTTAATCAAGTTGTGCTGTGTTTTTGTGAGTAGAAACAACAATAATGGTAATTTTTAATGTTCATATTAGATTCTCAAGTAAATTGATTTAAAAACAACCCCTTCAACACTACTTCGTAGTTCCTTTAAGTACCATGAGGCCATATGGATTACACTTCCATGTCATATAAAATGTTTCAAATACAAATTTTGCAAAAAGAGCAATCTTAATTTTGGTATACTGAGGACTTAAGTCCTATACCATGGAGGTAATAAGATGTAGGACGTAGGTCTATAGCGCATCGGTCCAACGTATAGTAATACAAACATGATCAGTGGAGGAGCCTCAGTCCGGGCCTCAGTCAGTCTCTTGTTCACGGGCCCAAACGTCCTAGCTGCGCACCCGGCCCAAAAATTGGTAGTTATGAATGTTCTTCATTTTTTTCAAAATATCCCTTTTCAAGGATTTTCAACAATTTTACCCCCCTTTTTTGGCAAAAACGAGGACCATGTTTTAATCAAATGATTAAATCCATACTGTGATGTTTTTGGTGTGTTTTTTTCTCTTCGTAAAATACCCTTTTTCGAATTTCGCGTAGACTAATTCATGAAATACCCCCTGATTTCGCTGTCTTCGCTCACAATCATAAATATACTCCTTTTCCCACGATTTTTAGAACAGTCATGGTTACCAACTTTTGTGTTGAGTTGGGGTGGTCGGAGCTACGCCTCTGCATTAAGCCTATTTCTCGAGACTTCGTCTGAATTATTTTTCTAATAGGCCGTGTCCATCTCACCAACACATATGACGCCGCATGTCAAAACCAGGCACAATTGGGCAGTTTAAAATTGAGTTTTTGATATATTATACAAATATAGGCTTTGCACTTTACAACACCACTTATTTGATTGAAATCGGACATTCCTAACTCGAGTTGTAGCATTTTGAAATTGGACTGCCTGAAATGTTAAAAAATAGTAAACGTCCATTAAAATTTGCATACAACAAAGTAAATAATAAAGAATAAATAAGAATAAACAATTAAAAATATTATTTCCCGATGAAATTTGTACAGCTCTTTTTTTTGACATGACTAGCATTTTGAAATTATGACAATCTAAAAATTGACAAAAATAACCCCCAAATATGTTTTGGCATTTTCATAACTCTGCCCAATTCCGCAGGTTTATGTGTGTACATGGTGGGTACAAGTACCGTCATAATAATATTAGATGGAGCTGATAATATTTATTAATCATTGTCTTCCAGATTCAGCACCAAATCAAAGAATTCACTAAGATATGTAAATTATGCTTATTACCATAATAACCACAATGAAACATTATCTCAAAGTAGTACATTATTCAATATTTCAGCACTTTGTAAGTAGGTGTTAACCTTCTTCGTACGTTTCCCGCGCATTTCCTTTTCATCTTACCTTTTGTTGGCACATTTACCGGTATTCGTATCCCGTTCTCCAAACTTTGTCGATGACCCCTTGTATTCCACAAAGGGGCATAAAAGGGGCGATATGGAGAGATATGTTGGAGGATGCGCCCTCAATTATGATAAAAATTGGGATTTGTATATTTTACAATTGTATTATATACATGGATGAACACCTATAAGGATCAAGAAAATCTGCCCTCTTTGTACAACAAAACGTCGATTCCAAAATGCTTATAAAGCCGTGATTAGCATTTTACTGTAGACAGTGTCCAACTGCAGCATGCGTGATACATAACGCGAACCATATACATAGAGGGCGTTTTTAAGAAAAGTTTCAATAATTAGCGATGGTATTTTTTTAATCAAGTTGTGCTGTGTTTTTGTGAGTAGAAACAACAATAATGGTAATTTTTAATGTTCATATTAGATTCTCAAGTAAATTGATTTAAAAACAACCCCTTCAACACTACTTCGTAGTTCCTTTAAGTACCATGAGGCCATATGGATTACACTTCCATGTCATATAAAATGTTTCAAATACAAATTTTGCAAAAAGAGCAATCTTAATTTTGGTATACTGAGGACTTAAGTCCTATACCATGGAGGTAATAAGATGTAGGACGTAGGTCTATAGCGCATCGGTCCAACGTATAGTAATACAAACATGATCAGTGGAGGAGCCTCAGTCCGGGCCTCAGTCAGTCTCTTGTTCACGGGCCCAAACGTCCTAGCTGCGCACCCGGCCCAAAAATTGGTAGTTATGAATGTTCTTCATTTTTTTCAAAATATCCCTTTTCAAGGATTTTCAACAATTTTACCCCCCTTTTTTGGCAAAAACGAGGACCATGTTTTAATCAAATGATTAAATCCATACTGTGATGTTTTTGGTGTGTTTTTTTCTCTTCGTAAAATACCCTTTTTCGAATTTCGCGTAGACTAATTCATGAAATACCCCCTGATTTCGCTGTCTTCGCTCACAATCATAAATATACTCCTTTTCCCACGATTTTTAGAACAGTCATGGTTACCAACTTTTGTGTTGAGTTGGGGTGGTCGGAGCTACGCCTCTGCATTAAGCCTATTTCTCGAGACTTCGTCTGAATTATTTTTCTAATAGGCCGTGTCCATCTCACCAACACATATGACGCCGCATGTCAAAACCAGGCACAATTGGGCAGTTTAAAATTGAGTTTTTGATATATTATACAAATATAGGCTTTGCACTTTACAACACCACTTATTTGATTGAAATCGGACATTCCTAACTCGAGTTGTAGCATTTTGAAATTGGACTGCCTGAAATGTTAAAAAATAGTAAACGTCCATTAAAATTTGCA
This sequence comes from Ophiura sarsii, assembly GCA_035610835.1. Lineage (NCBI taxonomy): Eukaryota > Metazoa > Echinodermata > Ophiuroidea > Amphilepidida > Ophiuridae > Ophiura > Ophiura sarsii. The sequence continues at coordinate 66,551,573 of CM069449.1, read as the reverse complement.
TACAACAAAGTAAATAATAAAGAATAAATAAGAATAAACAATTAAAAATATTATTTCCCGATGAAATTTGTACAGCTCTTTTTTTTGACATGACTAGCATTTTGAAATTATGACAATCTAAAAATTGACAAAAATAACCCCCAAATATGTTTTGGCATTTTCATAACTCTGCCCAATTCCGCCTGGTTTTGACATGCAGTGTCACTATGATATAAATAATGATTTATATGAATCTGACTACCGGCTGCCTGGAGATGAAAGGAAATGATTGATTGCCGACAGTTTGGAACCGGTAGTAAATTATTTCAACAAAACCATCCCTGGTGACGTCACATCACCAGGCTGCTGTTACTGGGTTTCGATTTATATCCCGCGTTGTAAACTTGTTGTCATCCCATGTAGATTGACTAATCTAGAATCGTTGCTGTTTAAAACTGCCCTTTGATTTGGACATTGAATTAGAAACTACTAGAACTATCATATTAAAATCGTCATCAGCTTATCTTATCGGTAAGTTCAGTGCATTACATTTCATTGAACGTTGATATGTCGTTGGCCGTAATTTGTGTTATATTATTATACTTTGTTGATTTGATTATAAAAATAACAGCATATCTGTGAGCAAATAGTATGATGCCAATGGTTATCTTAATTATGATATGATATCTATTCTTTTTGTTGATAATAATCATTTAGAGTAAATAACCGTATTATTTTGTGTAGATGAAGGGAATGAACTTTTCATGTCCTAGCAGTTATGCGTTGCAAGTGATATTTACACTGAAAATGGTGCAGTAGAAATTTATTCCAAACAACAAAGTTATTCAGCTTAGGGCGTGTTCACACTATAGCTTTTTCCTCAACCCGGGTCGGACCCGGGTCAAACCCGGATTGATCGATATTTCATTTTCTGTTCACACTAGCGCTATGTATGTAATTTTTTTCTTGAGTGCTTTGATTTTATTTTAACATTGCTCAATGTTACGGTGAAAACCCATTGCCTCCATCTGGCGTGATATATTGGCGAAAAATTTCCTTATTGTGGATCATTGAGTTCAAACTAGTTTGCACGGTCTCATCCGCCCAGAGTTCCATCATGGCTTCCGTTTCAATTTGACTCCATTTATTTGTCATTTTTGATAAAGATTTCAACCAGAACCAGAACGTGCGAAGCAAAGCTCGAAACTGACGTAAATAACTTACTATATGCCAAACCACGGTCAGAGGTTAGGTCAGCAGTCAGGTTATCTACTTCCGGCAACCCGGGTCGAAACAGCGATTTCTGTTCACACTACAGTCGATGCGGGTTGAACCCGGGTTGAACCCGGGTTCTACCCTTCACTTTCGCAGGGTTGTAATTTTCGACCCGGTCGGTTTTTTGAGCCTATTTTTCTGTTCACACCAGACTTCAACCCGGGTTCGACCCGGGTCGTGGAGAAAACTAGCTATAGTGTGAACACGCCCTTAGTCAAGCTTAGTTCATCTCCTAAGAAATCCCTTGTTAATTAATCCCAATTCGAAAACGTATAGTTTAAAACATATCGCTGATCCCCCATTCTCGTTAACAATTCATGAATAAAACAACATTTGATAAAAAGACCTAATTTACAATAAATTTCTGTTGAATCTCTGATAATTAAAACGATATTGCATGCAAAATATTGCGTTGTTAGGATATAACAGTATTGCACAAACATATTCATAACAATTAACAAATGTGTCAACTTCTTCCGTCAACATGTGCAACTTGCGCCTCATTCAGCCCCATTTCATAGTGGTAACGGGGAAGTTGGAACAGATTGAATTTCATAGAATTTGGAGAAAAGCACATATCTCCATTTTAGAATAACAAATTTGTATATAATAATGTTTTCTTGCTGTGCATTTCATAAAATGTACTCATTGTAGTTAAATCGGCCCCTTAATATTTTGACTCACCCTGTACATGCGGAATTTGATTTGTTGTTGTATGATATTGTTTTCAAGGGGCGATATTGAACAAATATGAACATAAAAAATATATTGTACATACAATTTAATAGCTGGGTTACTATTAAGTTGAACTATTATTGTGCATTCTAATAAGCTTTTTGAAAACCTAATTTGCATTATTACCGCGGAATATAAAATGTCAGTGTTTCTAGACGTCAAACGGCTACAGAAATGTGCATGCCATGAGTAAAGAACTTACATAAATAATACACCTTATCTTAAATATTCTCCAACACTGTATACATCTTGGTGTTTAAACAAACATGCAACATATCCAATAACATAATTTTGTTTTATTCAAAACAAACATGAGAATGATTCCTACGTCCTTCTCATTTATATATTGGCAAAAATTAGGTCTTTTGTCTGATAATTTGAAACATTTGGTCTAAAATGAAGCAAAACCTCTAAAAATGGGTACCGATTTTTCCAAAATCACCCCTAAAAAATCCAGCGGCACACCCCCGACCAAACCAAATCCGATTATCCGTTATTGTTAACGCCAGATAAGTAGAGAGGCGGGTGCAGCGGGGTGTTATAATCACTGATCTTTCCGATGCTTTTAACAATAGAAAAAAATATCGTTTTAATACCGGTATAAAATCGGTGTAATACCGGTGTAAAACCGCAGAGAGTTTGGATATCGCCCCTAAGTCAGTTCGGATTAGTATGGACTTCGTAATGGAATGGAACAATTCAAATTGGACCGAGCATGAACAATGCTATAGATCAACATGTCCAATATAACTATATATGATCATGATGATAAGCATGTAATATTTAGTTTATGACGGTATTATGATATCACTTTCCAAGCCATAGTAGGCCTATACACATATCTAAAACTATCACATTCTAAAAACAGGCTAATCATTATCACTTGGCTTGGAAATGTGATGCTAACAAGGACTTTTGATAGTAGTATATTTTGTTCTCGAAATTCCTCATCATAGAGTCAAGCTGCCTACTTTACTGACGCGACGGCAAATAATCATTAATGCCAGAAAGGCAGCTTTATTCAGACATGGTACAGCACTCTTTTTGAAAACGCTGTCAACATTATCGGTTAACGTAGAAGTTATAGAAGTAAAATCATTTATTAACCCTAACCAACCACTCTATGTTTTTGAGTGGAAACCGGCCCGGGGTGTGGGGGGGGGGGGGGGGGGGGGGGGGGGGGTTGTACTCGGATTTGGTTTGGTCGGGGGGGGTGCCGCTGGAGATTCAAAACCCATACCCATTTTTAGGGGTGATTATGAAAATATCGGTACCCATTTTTAGGGGTTTTGCTTCATTTTAGACCAAATGTTCGCAAATTATGGGGAAAATAGACCTAATTTTTTCAAATTTTCGCGAAAATAGACCTAATTTTGGCAAATGTTTGCGAAAATAGACCCATTTGTAAAAAGTGACCCCATTATTATGGATTTCTAGCACAAAATCATACCCCATGTTTAGGGATTTTGTGCCCAAAAAGCTCCCCCGTATACCGTCTTAGGCGAGTAACTGGAGGAAGGGGCTCAAAGTATGAATTATTCACCCATCATGGGCTTACACAGTCAGTAAGTCTGTAAAATTCTGCACACTTGTCAATTGTCATGATAGAAATGCACAAGTTTTGCCTATTTTCAGCTCGGCGGATACAAAATCATTTTAGTCGTGGGCAAGCTCAAATCTTGGACTAATCTCGGCTCGTGCGCGCTGAACTCGCCATGTGCCGAATCTGTTTTCTGATCTCATCGCTTGTTTTATGAACTCTCATCGCTTGTTTCATGAACTCGCCGTGTGTTTTATGATCTCATCGCTTGTTTCATGAACTCGCCGTTTTATGGCCGCTCTGACGTGCCATAGAAATGCGAAGTAAATCTGCTGTTTACTTGTCACTGTCGCGGATAGTTAGACGCGAAGGAGTATGGCAACAAAGGTGAAAAGAAAGAAATTGCGGGAAATCAAAAATAAATCACACAAATAAAAATAAGAACCTCTGTAATATAATCGAAATATAAGTCTTCTTATCGTAGTTGTATAAAAGGGTAAATAGTTTTGAGATCGGGATTCATATGCAACACTTTCGTCTGCAAATCTGTTTCATTTGACTACTCCCTAAACATAGTAATGGGTGGTCATTTTCTTTCGTATGGGACGGGGTTCCAAACAATGCAATTTATCGTCGATATTGTTAATGACCGCCCCTCAACGAAAGCGATTATTTTATGACCCCCTACTCAGATATTACTTATTTTATTACCCCCCCCCCCCCCACACCCGCCCTCCTCCCCATCCAACATATTGTTGATGCGTAAAAAATGTTTTGACCCCACCCCCTATTACAATAGTATTAATTCATGCCCCTCCTATTTCCCGTGTAAGACTGCCCCCGGACACCTAAAATGGGGACGGAGAAGCGGAAAATGGGGACGAGAAGAAGGGGAGAAAAGAGAGAAAGAAGGGGAAGGAGAGGGAGAAAGAGAAGAGAAAGGCGGAGGATAGCCAAATAGAACGAAAAATTGTACATTTAGTACATTTACTGTGCGATTTTTTTTGCACTGTGCGATTTTTTTGGGGACTGTGGGAATTTTTTTGCTAAATGGGGACGGAGAAGCGAAAAAATGGGGACGAGAATTGTTTATGTAGTACATTTACCGTGCGATTTTTTTTTGACTGTGCGATTTTTTTTGACTGTGCGAAATCTTTTGACCTCACCCCCCACACTTACGTGAAATTCACGAGGTAAGTGACTAGAAAAAAAATTGGGGCAACCTTTTACGAAAATTTTAGGGACATAAAAAAATAGGGACGATATTGATGTTTGCCCCCCCCCCCCCCCCCCCGGAATGACAATGCTGGCTACGCGCCTGACTGAAGAAAATGACAGCCACCTAAACTCAATGGACCTTGACCATGATTGTGCTGGGACCATAACGTACCTGTTATAATACGTTGTTTTTCTCAAATCGCCATTTTTGTCTGTCTAATCAGCACGTAGTTAAAGTTTTGCAAATGTTTAGTAGCCGGTTGTCTAATTACCCTTGTCTTGAAGTTTACGGAGGATTAATATTACGTGCAAATCATTTTCGATCTCATTTTTCTGCCAAATCTGATCTTTTAGTTTTCATAGTCGTGATGAGATCGTGATATTTTTGGAGAAAAAATGCTCGACTGGACGCAATCCCTGTTCTCACACGCCACCGGGTATTATTGGTAAGTTCTATCTCATTCTTTAAAGGTAAACATAATTAAATACATTATAATTGGTAATTACGGACTGTAACAAAAAATATTATAATTGCAATTTCATTTTAACCCGGTTTTCAATCAGTAATGTCAACATATTTTATTACATTCTGTCACCCGCATAATGTTATTTAGTCTTTTATTTGCTTTTGCTTAAACTTATGACCAAACTATATACTAAATCGTCTAAAATCGGTTTGGACCACTTTCAACATAGCATACATTTTTTATGTAGAAAGTCATGGGTAAAGTGCTCAACAAAGTCGTACACTTTGTTTAGGTAATTTAAAGAAACTTTCGATTATTTTACCAAACAAGCTAGATAGACATTTGGATGAATCATTTCGGCACATTTTAAAACCAAACATAACACCTAACAACAAAGGTAAACCATGATTAGCACCATTTATAGAAAATTAGTCACTTTTCAAAAGTTGCATTTTCAATACACTACGAGGAAAGAAAACACCAATTGTTAACAATCACATAGGCCCTATCAGTCCCGTGTTGATCGCTGCGCATTTTCCTTCGCGCTAGCTAATTCAAATTCAAAGTGTCATGCATTGGTGAAGGATGTGTAAATGTGTGTTGTTTTATATGCTTCATTGATATCTACAACGTAATTAAACCAAACCAAAACAAAGTGCATCCCTAAGGCTTGGTCAAATTCCAAGCAGTTTAATGTAAGGCCATGTATTTTGAACTCGCCACCCTTCCCGTTGCATGTCCAGATTTTTTACATTTTACACCATCGAATTCGCATATCGCAATAACTACTTGTTCTACCCAAAAAAAAGTATAGTATTTCCTGAACGGTAATCTTACAAGGAATCCAAATATGCGATTGGAATTTGCATAGAACCTAATGTTATTAAAAATGTTCAAAGAATATCGATTTTGTTTTCTTCATATTTTGATTAAAGCTCAATATTTTTATTATTCCTATCGCAATCATCATTTTACTGTGCATATTAGTTCCTCATGCAATTTACCCATCAGAACATAATGGTTGTCAAGGGTAACTGGTTGAAATATACGATATCGGGAAGTAAATGAGCACAAACGTTTACATTTCATATTTATTAGAGTTTATACAATTTTTGGCTATTCAACCAATTCTGAATTAAGCGGGATTTTTGAATTCCCCTATTTGAGAGCTAGCTTTCTAAAAATGTATAATTTTGCTATCATCGGTTGAATAATTTTGTTGTTATAGTCATGTATGTAAAACCGATGAATTAGGGCAAATTCACTGTGTAGTGAATAGGGAAAAGTCAAGGACAATGCAATCGATTCGTGATTACAATTGTTACGTTATAGTTGACACGTTTGTTGAAACAGAAATTTATAGAATATAAAACAATCTATAAAATGAGAGCAAAATCATGTTTGTACATACAGAGATGACAAGTTATTGTAATTTGAACGTAGAATTGGGAACATTTTCTGTATTCCCCATAGAGATTGTACACACCGCCACCGCCACCGCCGCCACCCCTGACTCTCGAAATAAAATCAATCATATCTCAGCCAAACAGTTACCTGATTTATTCACACAGTGTAGCTAGATAAATGAGCTTTCAAATGACACCTAAACCATAGCTCTACCACATTTAGTTGTTGAGTTAATAGAGAGAGATCGATGATTTGGGGTCACCAAAAATGCAACGCCGCCACCCTTTTTGGGTGGTCAGTTCAAAACACATGACCGAAAGTCCGAAATCACTTTATGTTCAGAATCAAATATCCCGCTCACTAAGTGTACGACCCAGCAAAGCGTAGTGTGCACAGCTGCACTGTATGATCAATTGCCCGGTCAATTATGGTAATAATAGTGTCACACAAGGGGTAAACCTCACAAACACACCCCTTCCCCCGCGTAAGTGTATTGAAAACGTGATTTTTAAAAAGTGACTAGTGTTCTTTAAAGGACATTACTCAAGGTGGACAAGTTGCTCTTAATTAGTTATTTACATATAAATACAATTTTCTAAAGATGTTTTATGGGTTTTTTGAAGCGTCATATTAAAACAAATAAAGAAAACACTGATCAGCTCAATTTATCTTCAATTGGTGCTCCATTGTAGAAGAGGGATTTTCTATAAAATTCGTGACGTATACATTATACGTAGCTAGCAATTAGCATCATGAAATACAATTTCTTAATTTGAATGATCGGGATTATGATTCCATGAAATTGAAAGTTGAGCCCTGATTCAGGATGTCATCTATTTCCCTTTTCCATGGTATCTGTCGTAATTGCCATCAAAAAGGTTCACAAATCCATCAAATTTGTCGTGTATTATAGGTCAAAATAGTTCCGGCGAGTCTGCGACGACTTCTTCATGATGTTTCTCAAATTTACATCATTTGCGCAAATCAACAACTTTTTTCTTCGTTTCTTACACTTTTTCTTCTGAAATCTTGTTCTTAAAACTATTAAAATAAGGTGAATGGGAAAATTGTAACCATATAGTTTAGTTTCAATGTAAAATCATGTGTTTGACGAAAATATCGTGAGTTTCAAAAATAATTTAAAGTACTTTCTTAATAACAAACGCTAACTCTAAGTGTTGTCAATGGGGCTAGAATAACTGAAATACCGTCTAGCTAGCTTAGCTACGTCACCATTTTAACAATATCCTGTATGTAACTCCCAAGAGCACTTGCGAATCGTCTTCTGCTAAAGTGAATTGATAACCCCTACACATAATTTAATTTCATTCGACCGCAAGTATGTTCCTTTAAATGGTCATGGTTTATATTTGTTGCTAGGTGTTATGGTTGGTATCAAAATGTGCCTAAAAGATTCATCCACATGTCTATCTAGTCTGTTTGGTAAATAAATAATCAAAAGCTACTTAAAATGACCTAAACAAAGTGTACGACTTTCTTTTGTTGAGCACTAACCCTAACATTAAGGGTCAACCAAAAATGGAGATCCAAGTATGTTCTATTCCATGTAGTATGTTTAAATATATATAATGAGAACATAATACTCTTATATATTCTCCAGGGACAAAAGATTACCATAAAAGCAATCATAATTGCTAGCTAGTGTTTCTAATTTAGTGTGGGATAAATTGCATATACAATTTACTACATCACAGGTGTAACTCCCAACTCGGTATCGTGTCGGGTCTCGCTCGATATATATATCTAAACTAAACAAGAGTCAGCAGTAGATGTCAACCTATTGAGGTTTCATGTGCGAGTCTGGGTTACATCTATGACGTAGGGTAGTAACCTGCCATCGCCAACATGCATATGATACAAATACACGGATATAAACTCAAAATTTTGTTTCCTGGGTAATATTACAGGGTATTTGGTGTATTTTTACAATATCCTACATCGATTAAAACATATTTGAATGACCATTTTGGTTTACCTTTAAGGGAACTACATAAATTACTTTTTTAAAGTTTTATTTAGTAGTTAGTACTGAAAAAGGCAGGTACTGTCCCAGTGCCGAGGAGCTGAAAATTACCTTTTTGCCAGCACCCTTGGTGTTGGATTTTCCCCAATTGGGTATTTCTTTTCCCATTTGGGTGTTCCTTACCTGCTCTACTCTTATTTCACCTTTCACTCTTTCTACACCTTCTCTAACTAATGTACTTCCTTTCCCAACCCAGTTGGGGCTAGGTCATAGGTTAGCCAACTTATTTGGCTGATAGTTTGCAATTCGGGTTTGTCTAGGATAGAGGTTCTTATCCTTTGTATAGGGTATAGGCGCCTAATCCCTGGAAAGATCGAGACTTAACTGATATCTTTCTGAGGTACAGGATACAGATCCTCAGTTTGATGGTGACGGCGCAACACCACACGGTGTTAGTGTGGGTGCCAACTGGTACCTTTCCTTCTCCCAATCATAAAGTATTGAGTAGGATGCATTATCATCTCGCATATTACTTTTAACTTATTGTTAAAGAACTATTGGATGGCTAGGCATCCTGATTTTTTTTTATGAATCCATGGGCGAAAGAGCTCCAAAGCCACCGGCCATCTAGCATCATTTGTACTGGACAGTGTCATTGCAATTTAACCTGGAGGACATCCATACACAAATAACATCAGTTATGTAGACCCACAGGTAGCCAAGTTAGCGTGTCAGCACTGGGACAGACGGTAACGGGAACCCACTGTCATAAACTTTTTCCCGAGAATGCCAATATGAGTTGCAGATCAGAAAGAATACGTGAGCAGATGGGTGCTAGGCCCCTTAGGGTACCCATCCGAGATGTTACTGAGGAAGAGGATGCAGAGTCTGTGAAGTGTGTCAGTGATGACGGCGGTACCCGAAACTCGGGATTACACGCAGAGGAGGTACAGCTTGATGGCAGCACTTGATGGCAACAGTCTCATGTCAACCTGACGAGTAAAAGAAGAGATGTTTCCATATCGGAACGTGGAATGTAAGGACTATGAACAAGGAGGGAAAGCTAGAACTTCTATTGGAAGAAGCACACCGCCAGCATCTAGATGTCCTTGGTGAAATAAATGAAAGAGGAGACAGGCTTGCTGATTTTTGCTGTGTTAACAACCTGGCTGTAATGAATACATGCTTCAAACACCGGAAGAGGAATTGATACACCTGGAAATCACCTGGTGATTGTTACAGAAACCAGATTGACTACATCCTTATAAACAAAAGATGGAAATCAAGTATTACAGATGAACGATCCTACCCCGGTGCTGATTGTGACAAAGATCACTTACTACTGGCGGGAAAGATGAGAGCAAAACCAGTCTGTAACAAACACAAGCGGAAACAAGGCAAACTGGATGTGAAAGTGCTTAACGACCCAACTACGAAAGCCAAGTTTGAATTTGAGACAGAAAAGCGATTTGAAGCAGAAGCTCTTCTTCAAGACCCATCCAACATATCTCCAGAATCACTTTGGATGACTTACAAAACCATCTTATCTGAAACAGCTGAGGAGACACTTGGAAGAGTCAAAAGATCCCCAAAGAAACCATGGATCAGCAAAGAAGCGTTGAAACTAGCTGAGGAATAACAATTCCATTGACATGGAATGGGGGCGATCCAAGAAAAAGAAGCATGTTTTGTAAATCATTTTCTGTTGCATACCAAACAAAATACCATGGAAATGGGGTATGTATTTTTGATAATTCAAACCAAAAAACAAATCAAAACACCGCAGTCTAAAAACCTAGATAGTCAATAGGTAATGATCAATATTCAAACCGGTCATGCTTGAGAACCATGAATGGTTTACACAGGGATTTGCACCATTGAGCACAACACACACACACCCCAACCCTCATCTTTTTAGAAAACCATTATTTGGGTATTTGCAAGACTGGGTTTACAATGACTCCAGGTGGAAGGTCATGAAGGTAAGTGATGAAAGGTTTAGGCCTACAACTTGTACATTTTTCTGAGACACGGTAAACGTTTTGCAGTTTCAATATGCCGCGTTTAACAGATTTGGAGAGAGCCCATGCCATTAACTATTGACTGTTTAGCACAGATATCGGTAATTTTGGCACATTTGATTTGTGACTTTGCCTCATTCTCATTCATGTGGCCAAGTCCAGCAACATGTCATCATTGCACATTTGGTATCATTTTGAAGACGAACACTTCAGCTTTCAATTTATATGCAACATAATACAATCGGGTAATAAATAATAAAAATATACTTGATTAAAATAAGTTTCCTAACTTTGTGTGAGCAGTTTATAATAATAATATAGATTTATTCCGTTATTGACCATGAAGTATTACCTACGATTAATTTCTTTAATCTAATGATTATTTTCTACGACTACTGAATCCTTACGTTCCCGCGGATATTGTAGTCCTGATGGAGACTCTACCCCCCCCCCCCCCACACACACACACACCCACCCCCACACACCCACCTAAATCCTGCACATGCCACTGGTAATACAAATTCCGTGGTCTACTCGCTAGTCATAAGGGTCGCTAGTCATAACATGTATTTTCCTATACCGCGAGTGCGCTAGACATAAACGTATCTTAAGGTTAGGGTTAGGTTTAGGTTAGAGTTAGGGTAGGTTTAGGGTTAGGTTTAGGGTTAGGGTTAGGGGTAGGGTTAGGGTAGGGTATGGTTAGGGTTATGATTAGGGTAGGATTAGGGTTAGGGTTAGGGTTTATGACTAGCGACCCTTATGACTAGTGACCCTTATGACTAGCGACCCTTATGACTAGCGAGTTTGACCCCAAATTCCATTGAAATGGAACGTTGGCATCCTAAAATATATGCCTGTTTTTTACTAGTTTGGTTGTTATCTGTGCCAAATATTGCTTGCTAAATCCGTCAATACTACCTTTTGAGCGTCATGTTCACTTTATTATTATTTAATGAATATTTAACATTTAATTTATTAATTAATTTTATTAATTTGATTTAATGTTTGAATTATTTAATATATTTAATATGTAAGTAATTGCATATTTACTTATTTAACATTCAATGTAAGTTTTTTAATTTATGTTATATTTATTCAGTTTATTTGGTATCTTGTTTAATATTTACTTTACTAATTAACATTCATTTAATTTAGTTAATAATTAAATTATTTCATTTTTATTTACTTAAAATACATGACAGCTAGCTCAGTGTCGCCTGCATTACGCTTGCGGCGCGAGTGTGCTGTAAAATATATATACCGCTCATCAAAGAGATATCGCCCAACACGCGCATCTTTTTCAAGAAGCTAGGGTTTCTAGATAACATGGCAGCTTCCTCCGTGTGAATGACGGCGTTTCTATAAAGCATTAAATGTCTACATTATATACAAATGTCCACATGCCTAATAAGATCATATCAGCACACAGTGGCGTAGCAAGGTTATTCATATTGGGGGGGGGGGGGGGGGGGGGGGGGCGAGAAATAAAATGAACCGACAAGATTGTTATGATTCAAGATGTGCGCGAGTAGCGCGCGAATATTTTTGGCACGATTAAGATACATTTTGTCTCTAAACAAGCTTGTTCCAACGAATCTCAACCGACACGACGTCAATATGGGGGGGGGGGGGTGATCGTTGAAATTGCATCATCATTGTCTAGTAAGGGCAAGAGTAAGGTAAGGCACGCACCATTTGATTTTCAGGGGAGCATGGAAGTTGAGGTCGGTCTTATTTTATTTTTTCGCCACCGAAGTATGCGACATTTTTTTTTTTAACAAATAATGTTCACCCTGACCTCCTAGAATAGAATATTATGTACCGGTAGGCCTATATATTATTGATAAATTTGAACATAATCAACACTGTAGACAATCAAAGGTCTCATTTACAGTCAACAAAAAGGGTAACTGAACAGGTTATAAATGTGTTGATAACAATAATAGTATAGCTCCTACATAAACATATTAAATTAAAGTTGTTGGGAAATTTATTTTCTAAATTTAAGTACGATTTTTATTCTCAGATTTTGCTTTTCTACACTATGGACTCAGACGGGCAATTTTATTGAACACTGGTACTGGTAGTGCTAAACATATTGTAACGTCTTCAATAATCAACAATTCCTAGCGAGCAATCACTCAAATTAAAGAGGAGAATTTTCTCAACAACTTAATAATGTTTATGTACAATGTAGGAGTTATACTTTTAGAGTTATCAGCACATCTATTACCTGGTCAGTTACTTATTGTGTTGAATATAATTTGATAACTTAACTTAACCCTCAATTATGATAAAAACTGGGATTTGTATATGTTTACAATTGTATTACATGTATGAACTTAAACCTATAAGGATTAAGAAAAATCAGCCCTCTTTGTACAGCAAAACGTCGATTCAAAAATGCTGGTTGAGCCGTACAGTGGCGGATCCAGAAAATTTGTAGGGGGGGGGGCCAAAAAAAATGAAATTTTGCCGGTACCATCCAAGCGGTGCGCAGCACCGCCCTCCGAGCTATGCTCGGACATGGGGGTGTCTGAGGGGGGATGTGTCCCCCTCAGAAGTAGAATTTTTTTCAATTTTCGAACTCATTTGGTGCGATCTGGTGTATACTTTTGACCAACATTTTATCGAAAAGCCACCTCTTCATTTCCAATAAATATTTTGTTTTTTTATCAATGCACGAAAGAAGTTGAACATATTATTATACTGATATATTTTGGATTTAAGTATAGATGATTTAAAAGCTCGAACAGGGGGAGTCTGAGGGGGATGTGCCCCCCTGAGAAGTAGAAATTTTTTCAATTTTCGAACTCATTTGGTGCGATCTGGTGTATACTTTTGACCAACATTTTATCGAAAAGCCACCTCTTCATTTCCAATAAATATTTTGTTTTTTTATCAATGCACGAAAGAAGTTGAACATATTATACCAATATATTTTGGAATTAAGTATAGATGATTTAAAAGCTCGAACAGGGGGAGTCTGAGGGGGATGTGCCCCCCCCCCCCCCCCTCTCTCTCTCTCTCTCTCTCTCTCTCTCTCTCGCTCTCTCTCTCTCTCTCTTTCTTCTTCCTCTCTTTTTTTTTCTCCTTTTTTTTTCTTCTTTTTTTTTCCTTTCCTTTTTTTTTTTTTTTGGTAGAGGGGGGGCCCGGGCCCGTCGTGCCCCCCCCCCCCCTGTATCCGCGCCTGGAGCCGTAACCAGCACTTTACGTCAAATAGTGTCCCACTGCAGCACGCGTGCTCAATAACGCGAACCATATTTACATAGAGGGTGTTTTAAAGAAAAGATTCAATAAAATAGCGATGGTATTGTTGGTTTTAATCAAGTTTTGCTGTGTTTTTGTGAGTAACAACAATAATGGTAATTTTTAATGATCATCTTGAATGAAGTGAATTCATTTTTTAAAAAATCGTCAACACCACCTCGTGTCCCTTTAAGCTATAACAACAGGTCAGAGTAATGTTTAGTTAAAATGGAGAAAGTCAAACGAGTTTCGATGCCAGTTTTGGTCACGCGTTATGAACTCGCCTCCCAATAGGGTGGTGCTGTTACATTTTTTAGTTTCATGCTGTCATTTTCCTCAAATATTTTTATAAACCACAATTGCTATCTCAACAAATTTGGCATCATTTTCAAGCCCTAATAACAAGCTATCTGCCTGCAAAATGACATTGGTTTAGCTAATACAGAAAGGGTTTGGAGACCAGGGGTGGTGCTGGAAGGGGTGCCGCGGGAATGGGTGCCGCCTGTACAAATGGGGATAATCCCATGCTTTGTTCTTTTTACAATAACTAGTCATCTCCTAATGTTACAAACACCATTTTGGTCCCATTTTGAAGGATATTTAGAGGTCTTTAAGTATGTGGTTCAACAGACTTGTCAACTATTTGTAACAACTAATTAATTATGGATAAGACAATGATCATCAGCTTTCTTCCTATTCGCTACACGGTCAACATGAATAATCAGCTTCAATTTACCGGATTTATAAAAATGACTATAACAGAAAAAGTTTTCAACCTATGATAGCAAAAGTATACATTGTTGGAAAGCTTGTAACTAGAGGAATTCAGAAATGAAGTTTATATCAGGGAAGGGTTCATCCTTAAACAAATATTTCTGAAAATTCTAAAAATATATAAAATAAAAATTGGAGATATTCACTAGCCAGTATATTTACCATACCGACGTAGTAATTTTGACAATTATATTATCATCTAATGGGTAATTTCATGAAGAATTCAAATATGTAAAGTAAATAATGATAGGGGTAGGTATAAAAAATATATGGATCTCAAATTGAAAAAAAAAACTCTGATATTTTTCCGAACATTTCCGATCATACCATTTGAGTTCTTAGTGGTACTTTAATTTTAATGGCATATTTGGTTTCCTCGTGCAATTTCCCTTCAGAAATGTACTTTTACTACCTCAGGGGGGTATACAAGCAAACATAAATGTAAAGTTAAAATCGTGTCGCGAAATCCAAAATCCGTGTGTAACGCGAAAGGAGGCGAGCTTAAAACACGTGACCTTTTAAGAAAGGGGGTCGGGGACAAACACATTTGAAGCATAGACAGGGGGTCAAAAGTGTTGATGTACCAAATTTAAAATTGTCCAGCCACCCCACCAAAGCATTCATTCATGAATTCTTCCTGAATGCAATATTTGAAACCAGTCATAGCAAATCACAACACTCATCATGATAATCATGAGTGCATCCCCTGTGGACCATCTTAGTAAGAATACACTCATATATATCCATCAACGGCACCATAACAATTTAGCTCAAATTATATAACAATGTCTTATTTAGATATTTTACCAAAATAACTGTCAGTGGCGGCGGAAAGCCGCGGAAGCATCAGAATTAAGGGGTGGGCAGTCAGCTGTAGAACGGGGCGCCGTTTCAATTGAGGGCGCTCTTTTTTACATAGCGATTCATCAAGTTACGGAAGTCCGTCGCCCGCCGGAATACGAACAAAAAACACTTGTCAATAGAGGGCGGGCTTGGAAACACAACGGCCTCACATCTCAGTAATTTTCAAAATTCATCAAAAGCAGATTTTGTCGATTTTAAACAACGAAATAACTATCTTATCACCGTAGAGATAACCATTACAAAGGCATCACTTAAATACTATAGGACTTATAAATATTTAATGTAAACATTATCACACTTACCCTAAAGATTCTATAAAATAGTGTAATCTCGTCTAGAAAATGTCAGTCTCATCGCAGCAAACCGGTCAAAAATGACATAATTTTAGCTTGCGTCGTGTGATGTTGGGGTCAAAGGTTAAATTAAATCATCGAACTGGATGTCAAAAAGAGTTTTGGTACCTTACCTTCAACTCGATGGATAGTTACTTTTTATGCAGATAATTGGGGGTAAAAGTTGAAAATTCAATCATTGCGCAATTTTACGGGTGTGCGTTACCTTGGTTACGTACACCCGTCGTTTTAGAGCGCCCCGTTCTACAGCTGACTGGTGGGGGCATATGTAACACACGTGTTCTTTGGAGCATTGGGAAATGGGGTCGTGAAATTTAGAGGGCGGACACTTGATTCTACATATCATCACCATTCATGCAAATGTACTTTTGAAAAAAATGTTGTTCCTTTCAGAATAATAACACACGTTTCACTACTATGGCAGCAGCGGGAAATGAGCTCGCACTTATCCGGTATGGGGATATAACAATGGGAAAGTATCTCGGTGGCGGAGGATTCGGTAGTGTTTCACAAGCTACGCACGAACACTGGGGAGATGTGGCCGTCAAGAAGTTCAGGCACATAAAGTAGGTCAACACACACTGCATCGAATTCGCACATTCTACGATCTCTAACAAACAAATCATTTTGTCCAAATAATGTATCTAACATACCGACATTATTTCCTTTATGTTAGTGTCACTGAAGATGTTCGGAATGAAGCAAGGAAGATGGGACGAGTTCTCTCCTGTCGGTACTTGGTTACTGTCATGGGCATTATGGAGGATAGCGATTCTTCTCTGTGTATTGTGATGGAGTTAATGGAGTACGGCGATTTGATGAACTTCAACCGCAAGTACATGATAGGATGGGACTGTTGGGCGAGAAAGGTTAAGATGATCCAAGAAATAGCACTTGGGATGAATTTCTTGCATACCCAGAATCCTCCAGTGTTGCACCGTGATCTGAAACTTGAGAACATATTCGTTGGAACTGGCTTCGTGGTTAAGGTATGTCTAGGTTGAGATGTCATTTTACACAACCTGAATCACGCGCTCCAATGTCGTCGCCGTACTTGGTCTGTCACAATTGCAATAGACCATATAGAATAAGAATTGTTATGGTATTTGTGTGGTATTTGGCCGAGTTTTAAGAAACATGAACACGGGTTTCTTAATGTTATCAGAACGTATAGCCTATAAAGGGGGTGAACCCTCAGCACAGCCTCCGTAAAACTGCTGTAACTCAAAGGCTCAAGATAACAGGTTTGTTTACCGGGAGCTACTTTTTTCAAAAGTAGCGCCCGGATCATGGGATTTATTGAGAATCATGAGCTATTTTCAGTCTACCGGGAGCTAACTTTTTATTAAATCGTATTGTCAAATTGAAATTCTTAGTCCGTAGGCAAGCTTACCGATCATCAACGGGCGCTGGTTTGGACAAAATCATCAGCGCTCAGTTGTTAATTTTTCAGCATTTAATACCGGGCGCTATGGCAGTAGGACTGAGGGGTAAAAATCGCCCAGCGCCCGCTTATCTTGAGCCTTGTGTAACCCCTTTATTATTCCTCTTAATCTGTATAAAAGTATACATTTTCTTGAAGAAAAGGATTCAATGAATCTAACCATTAACATGAAAAATAATAAAAACATGGTTTATGACCCATTTTAGGTTTTGCAAAGATAACTCAAAATATATTTTGTCAAATTTTGTCGTTCAAGTTTTAGTTTTATTAAAATCCTAATAAAATGAGTGGTTTTTTTCTTCTTTTGATATCTGATTTATTTTTTGAATTATTGACCAAAAAGTGTCAAAAATCAGAGAGTTTTATAGACTTGCTGCAAGTCCTTGGGCAGCAAAGATACTCTTTACATACAGATAATCTCCCAATATTAGACCTCTACTCTCCCTAAAAAAAGACTGATTTTTAGATTGCTTTATTATCCCTACCATACCACCACCACTCACAGATCCCACCACTACATGTCCACTTGTCGCGTGCATGCTATACAACACACCATTGACACTACAATCACTGCGTAACTGAACTCGCACATAAATGGGCTGTCATATTATGAAATTACCACATCCGAAAACCGAATTCGCACCGAGAACCGACCGGCCCGAATTGCAACCGGCTATTGCAACTCGGGAAAATTAAAAGCATCGACAAGTTTAAGAGGTGGATCTGGGGCTGATAGAGAGTTATGTGTGGTTGGGTCTTTTCTGGTACTAATATTATTTGTATAGGCTATATATAAAGTGATATCCAGCAATTGCGCCTTGAATCAAGGCTAAGAGTTTTACAGAGGATATGTTTAGGGTCCACACCCCCTTAACATAATACAACAGTAATAAATGTTCTGTGTCTATAGCTCTGTCACTCAGATCCCCAGTCTTTCCCTTCCCCACTTCCTCTCTGTTCGTCTTTGCTCTGCGACCAATGCGTAACGTGACGAAGTACTGTCAATATTCAATCTATAGTATAGTTAACGTTCCTTTTTATAGATTGGTGATCTTGGCTTGGCCTTAGGTAAAGAGACAGTCCGAAACATGACAACGGTTGGCCTTGGGGGAACATTTTCGCACATCGCACCCGAGGCGTATGCTGATCCGGACTACAAACCAGACGAATTAGGAGATATATACACGTTAGTATTAGAATTCGCCACAAACTCGCACGTTAGTATTGAAATGTATAATAATTCGCCGCAAACTCGATTGTTATCTAATTGGAATTTATTTTAGCACAGTCCCCGGGCATAGGTATGGTTTTGAAACGGAACATCCCTTATTTATATGTTTTCATTGTCATTAGGCCTATTACAAATACGTGTATAATATAAATGAATTGTTCAGACACTAACGGGTTTAAGATCAGGTTACAAGTGTACGTTTTGTACATGGTTGTTTCTTTATGTACATGGTTGTTTCTTTATGTACAATAATAGGACATTAAACTGTGCGCCGTCCTCATAGTGATCCTAAGTTTTTGCATGTAGAATAAATCAAATAAACCTCACACACAATTATTACAACGAACTATTTTAACACAGGTCTACAATTATTAATTAATAAGTCAAAGCGTGACCTATTTTAATTTTCCAGGTTTTCAATTACATTGTTTGAACTTTTGAGCGGCAAAGACGCCTGGCTAGAACGTAAGTCAGCATACCCTTTTTTGTACATCATAATGTTAAGTGTCTCTTGTCCTCTATCATTTTTACATTCAATCGTACTCGTGTGCTGAGCTGGCATCGGCTTGAGAATGATCGCGTTATCATAAGGTTCAGTCACACAGAAGACAGCTCCCGACCCAACCTCTTCCCAACTATGCAAGACCACCATTTTTCAAAATCGGCTGAAATCTACATTTTGGATCCCAACCAGGGATGAGCAGGGATGATTAGTATGCGATATTCCCCGCCTTCAACAAGATAAGGGATGCTGAATCGCCTACCAGTAGGCGACAGTATCATGAAATCCACAAAATCAAGCATGTTTAATCGGCGACGGCACTTGTTCAGACCCCGATCAATCGCCGACCTTCACACGACGGCACAAGTTGTGACATGCTGCTGTCAAGACTGCTCGTCGATTTGTCGCCGAGGTGTTGGCTACAAGTCGGTGACTAATCTTCTGTAGTCGCCGATTTAACATGTCAAGTTGGCTTGCATTTTCTCTCCCGCTTGGAGCAGACTCATTGCCGACCACTGTCCAACTACACACAGTCACTCATGATGCGCGCCAACTCATCGACTACCGCTTCCAAACCGCTCATGTGTCCATGCCGACCTTCCCGATTAAAAAAAAACCGCCACGATTTGTTTAGGCTGCGAGAAAAAATTGTGGTGGTTTTGTCAAATTTTCCA
Organism: Ophiura sarsii; assembly: GCA_035610835.1. Lineage (NCBI taxonomy): Eukaryota > Metazoa > Echinodermata > Ophiuroidea > Amphilepidida > Ophiuridae > Ophiura > Ophiura sarsii. Next base: position 66,531,856 of record CM069449.1, on the reverse strand, counting down.
CGTGCTCCCGACCACACAATACTGCAGAAGAGTGCACAGGACAGTCCCAGACCTTGCCGAAACTTCACATGAAAAAAGAAAAACTGCTCACGATTTTCGAAAAATTGCCAATCGTGACCAGTCTTGAGCAGTCTGGAAGTGGTTTTCTAGCAAATAATCGGCTGTGTGACTGAACCTCTATGCACGCGCTATCATCATGACAATCATGATCATACGTCGTAATCAGTGATGGGGTGGCTGACAGTAAGAAGGCTATGTCTGCCATTTGCTTTGATTCTTGAATCCATACACTTCTCAGAACAAAGGTTAAAATCTTTAACCATATTGGTTTAAATTTCAACCAACGGGAGGTTACCAGGTGAACCACACAATTGATTGGTTAAAACCGTAACCAACAGCTGTTGGTTAAACTTTAACCTGTGGTTGGTTACAATTTGTAATCATTTGTTGGTTAATATGTTTAACCAACAGTGGTTGGTTAAAAATGTTAGTTCAACTTTTATTTTGTTGCTAAACTTTAACCCAGACAACATTACAATATTGGCCCAATATTGGATTTTCAATATTGGCACCAACCCGTGGCCAATACCAACTTTGGCAAAGGGCAAGCCCAGGACAAAGGACAGGACAAGGCACACGATCGTAGCCAAATGGCCGGGAAGCGATAACTTGTAACAGCGGTCGCAATTGTTAGACCACGTCAGAGTTTGCATATGAAATCAATGGTGTCATTTTCCGCCCCTGGTATATTGTTCCAATGTTAAATCAATATTGGACCAAGAATGGGCACAATATATCAGGGGCGGAAAATGACACCATTGATTTCATTTACAAATTCTGACGTGGTCTAACAATTGCGGATTGCACAAAATATTTTCCCGCCATTGAAATTCTTTGGCGGGAATCTTGTTATGACCTATTGTTGGTTAAAATTATGATGCCTTAACCAACGTTGAATAAACTAAAAATGAATTATATTTTAGACCCTTACCAGATATGATCACTTAATAAGCGTTCCGCAACCGTTCCACCGTCGTTCGACCAGCTACGAACGGTTATTTAGGCGGTCGAGCCTACAAAACGCTTAAAATATGGGCCTTAAGCGGTCATCGAACGATTAAATTGATATTAAGCGTTCTATTTAACCGTTCCATTTTTTCCCTTAACGTTCGTGGGAAAAAATAAGCGTTCGAGGAATCTATTGAGTTATTTAAGCATTCAGATTTTTTCTATTAGAATATTAAGCGGTCAGAACAGTTAACTTGAATATAAGCAAAATATAAGCATTCATAATGTCTTAGCGTTCGAGGTCAAAGATCAATTTTCAAATTACAACTGACAAAAAACAACCCTGCCACTATAATTAGTATCAGGGTTTTTTTCTTCATATTTTTTTTTTCATTTTTTTTTTTAAAACAGTTTACATGTTATTAATATTAATATTAAATTAAGTGTTTATAACATATACAGGGTGACTCCAAAAATACGGCCCCTTCATGGCAAAAGCACCTAACTTGAAAAACAGCGTTTTGAGAAAAGAGGTTCCAAAGCTTACCCATTTACATTTTTAATTCAGTCAAAGTATATTTAATTTGGCAAGTTTGGAGATGTGTAGCATGTCATTTTATCTTTCTTGCTTAATTTTCAGCCAATACAACTAAATATTCTAGGAGAAATAACCAAATTTGTGTAGTTACATTGATTTGCCATGAAAATGATACACGTCTGATATGTGGATTTTATGGCAAAACCACCTATCTTAATTAAACATAGGTTTCTGTGCATTATACAAATATATGGCAAAACAACCTATCTTGGCAGTATAAATTGCATTTTAATCTAAGACAGACACACTTCTTGAACAAAGAGTATAAATTATGAATGATTAATTGATTTGTGATGATTTTTATCCAAACATAACTTCATGGCAAAATAACCTATCTTCTAGTTAGGTTCTTTTGCCATGAAAGCATATTTCTTGTTCAAACAGTTTTATTTCCAAAATCGCGTAACTCTGAGTTAGGATTCTTTGCCATAAAAGACTGTTTCTGGACACCACTTAACTTAAAGATAAGTTGTTCTGCCAAAAATATAGTGTTCGTGTACCGGAAAATGCCTGAGATAGGACAAGCTATCTTTGAAACGGATCATTTACGTCACTTGAGACTTGGAGAAATTGAAAGAGCGCCCACGATTTACCCAGAAATGATTCTAACTCAAAAAGTCAATTTTCCAAGTTAGGTGCTTTTGCCATGAAGGGGCCGAATAGGACTCTGTTTTATGACGCTGTAAAACTTGTTATGAACATTGGACCATGACGAATTTAGTTTCAATGTAAATCCCAATTAGTTATTAAATTATCATATCCTTGAAGTATGAGATCAATCCGATGAAAAATAAGAAAACTAGCACAGTTTGCGTAAACCATTTCATTTACTGGTTTGTACAATTGGATTTACATGTACAAGCCAGTAAATAACATGGTTTACGTTTCAATATGTTACAATAAACATATATGTCTATAGACAATTTTTTATCAGTCAATAGCAAAGATTAGTTTGGCAATACATTTAATTCTGACACAAGTCAACATGTGTATAATAATTGTAACATATTGAAACGTAAACCATGTTATTCACTGGCTTGTACATGTAAATCCCATTGTACAAACCAGTAGATGACATGGTTTACGCAAACTGTGCTAGTTTATTTATTTTCCATCGGATTGATCTCATACTTTCAGGATATCATAAAAACTAATCAAGTTTTCCGATGTATTTGCGAGAAAAACTAATTTGCTGCGCGGGAGGCGAATTTATTAACCGTACTCACTCACTGTATAAATGTATTGCTGTACAATGTACATGTGCTATGCACTTTACTCCGTCAGGTATCAAATGTTGTTTACGGTAATAAAGATCGCGCCCGGGAGTTGAGCACCTCTATGCTAAATTGTTTGCGTCGCATAATTACCGGGTCCGAGCAGCTTCCGTTCTTCTCTCGCCTTTTTCCTATCGTTCCGTGCGGCATCCGGTTTTCCCCCGCGCTTTTTGAATTAGTTTCCTGGTGCCAGGCAAGCGTTCTTATCATTCGCATTTGGTCGCATCCTTGCAGGTGTTAACATGTTTGCGTTAACCCCACGGACGCCTGGCTGGGCATCCGTGGAAGGCTTTACGCCACTTAATCTGGCGTATTGCTTGCTTCCTCGTTTGATTTGCGATTTGGGGGTTGCCTGGCAACTCCCCTCAATTTCTAAACCATTCAATGACACTTTTGGGAGATAAGGCTCTATTATGGCCTGCGGTTGCATTGAAGTCGAAGGTGTGGCGAAAAGATGTAGGCGTTGCGGTGAATTTGACGAACTTTTCTTGCATTGTAGAATAATGTGTTGCTGGCCAGGTGCGGCGGCGAAGATGTACGCGTTGCGGCGTAGTTGGCGAACCTGTGTTGCGTTGTAGAAGAATGTGTTGCTGACCAGGCGCGGCGGCGAAGATGTAGGCGTTGCGGCGAATTTGACGAACCTGTGTTGCGTTGTAGAATAATGTGTTGCTGGCAAGGCGCGACGGCGAAGATGTAGGCGTTGCGGCGAAGTTGGCGAACCTGTGTTGCGTTGTAGAAGAATGTGTTGCTGGCCAGGTGCGGCGGCGAAGATGTAGGCGTTGCGGCGAAGTTGACGAACCCGTGTTGCGTTGTAGAAGAATGTGTTGCTGACCAGGCGCGGCGGCGAAGATGTAGGCGTTGCGGCGAATTTGACGAACCTGTGTTGCGTTGTAGACTAATGTGCTGCAGGCCAGGCGCGACGGCGAAGATGTACATGTGGGCGTGTTGGCGAACCTGGGTTGCGTTGTAGGGGTCATTAGAGGTCAATCTGCGTACACCCCATATTACCCATAAGTTTATTGTCACCAAGCTTGTTTGTAATGACCTTTGACGCCTTTCTGACAACACTTTAAACTATTTATTGCTGTTTTGGGAATAACACAATCTGAGGCAATTTGAGAATCTATCAATGGTGGTCAATCTGAGGATCTCTACAATGGCGGTCTGTGGACAGGTAATAAATAGTAGGAAAAATGTGTAACTTTGCACAGGGACTTAGTAAAGATGTCAGAAGGATCACATATCAAAATAAAGTTTCTGGCTCCTTCACTTCTGGGTGTTTTCTAAAACTTTTTGATACCCCCTCGTATTTATACAAAATAAAGTTTGTAAGAACTTTGGAAGAAAGGTTTGTCCAAGTTGATAATTCGTTGTCGTCATATAAATGCCTCAACGTCCATCCTTTTTCATATTGAGATGCTATTAGCACAACTAAAATATTGCTTTTTCTACAGTCAAAATTCTTTGGATGTAACGCACGATGTGACATAAATGTGTGATGCGGTATGCAACCGAATGCTACCTAATACCAAAATTCCCTCTGTGTCGTCTCCCTGTGTCGTTCCCTCTGTGTCGTCTCCCTGTGTCGATTACAACTTCTTGTTGGCTGAACTTTGAGCTTCCGCTGGTATCAGAAATTTATTTTTAAAACAAAGAAAATTTAAAAAAAACGGCCGCCCGCCCCTCCTCTCTGAAAGCTGTGGAGGACAACATTACTTTTTTTGGCCTTATTACAAGCTTGCTTAATGAAGATTGCATTAGTGGTTGGGTTGGTATGAAAGTAGGGTGGAGATCTGATGGTACATATCAGTGGCATTTTAATACAACAGCTATAATATAGGTTATGTTTTATAAAATAGCAACTTATTAGTACTGCCACATATTTTCAGCCATATTGTAGCGTTCACCATTTTTTCTCCAATAGGACCCTTATTGCACTAATTATTCATTGTTCATGAACAATTTTAATATTTGACCAAGTACTACATTTTTTGGGAGTGGCATTGTGAGCATATCAACACCCAGCACAAGTGCATTGATTTTTCTGATTCTCGAGAAACAATACATACGCATGTATTAACCTAATTCATACACGACGATACTAATCACATTTTTATAGTGATTTCAAACAAATAGAAAGCATATAAACAACTTTACTAATATCCGCAGCAAAAATCGGCGAACCCATGCTTCCTGCAAGAACGAATCAAAACAAAGCGCGCATTTTGTAAGGCGCGAAACACGGAGTGCATTGATATTTGCAATGCACTCCGCGTATTTTGATTTCCTGCTTTCTGATTGGTTCGTACCAGTTAGAGTGTATGAATTGTTATGAGCATGCGCGATATGCTCATATGTCTCCCTCTTTGACGTGAAATCACAGAATAACGTGTATAGGGTTTACCAAGTATGGAATTGGTTAGCACAATGCGCTACTCTGTGCCGGGCTGTTTTGCACAGATTGTGTGAGGCTGTCCCCGAACTCGGAGAGGGAGCACTTTATACTTATTTTCATAGTTCCTAATTTGGCTATTCCGCTCCTATCAAATGGATAAGCGTTCAACGGTTACCGAACGGTTATTTAAGTGTTCTTTTTAAGCGTTCCTTGGTTATGACCTAAAGGGTTCAACAAAAGAAAGTATACCACTTTGTTTATGTCATTTTGAGTAACATTCAATTTTTCTTTGACCAAACAAGCTAGATAGGCATTTAGATGAATTATTTAGGCATAATTTGATACCAAATTTGCCCTCTAACAACAAAGATAAACCATGATTAGCACCATTTAAAGAAAACATTTCTATTTTCAAAAGTCTCATTTCCAATACACAGCACCAGAAAAAAGGACCAATTGTTAACACACACATACAATGCCGTATTTACTGCCATGCACTTTAATGTCAGAATTAAATATCCCGCACAATGTCGGACGGCCCAACGCATGTACTGTGCTATCGATAGCCCGTCAATCCTGGCTATACACACACACCCCCACACACACCCAAATTGGTCCTTTCTTCTCGTGCTGTGTATTGGAAATGAGACTTTTAAAAATAGGATTTGTCGTTAACAATCATTAAAATGAAAGCGTGTAGTTTGTGCAACATTTGCTATATAACGCTGACTGAAAACAAAACAAAAAAGTTATTAGTTTTTCATTTAATAAAACATCAAATACTTTTTACCTTCCCTATATTTATTTATTAAACAGATTAATATAGTTGTGCATTATAAATCTGTACAGGATTAATTTTAAAATGTTTTTCAAATATTTTACTATACACCACTGAATACATTAAGTGCACGGTGTCATAAGTACAGGTTCTGTCATCTGTTGCCAGTTGCATTTTCGTTGTGTTTCATGTCGGAATCCAGTTCGCCGTACACACATTTTTTTAACGACGAATGTGACAATACACGTCGACTAACGCCGTGCATGGAGTACAAACCCAAGCTTGTTGTTTGGTTTTCTTGGTTTCGTTGGCTTTTACACACATTTATCGACCCAAAAATAGGGGAAAATAGTGTAGAAATATAAAAATAAATAAATATATTTAAAAAAAACCAAAAACACCCGGCCCACATTTTCGGAATTTAGACCCGGCCGGAGGAGGGCAACACAACTATTTTTTTTTGGCCTAATGCTCATGTTTTGTTTCTCGAAAGATTATAAAATACAATGCACCTGCTATGCTCACAATAGCACTCCCCTACGGCGTCGTGCCATTATTCCACAGAATTATAAAATCTATGCATTATTTGCACTTCAACATTAGCGTCAGCGTGCGTGTATTGATTCGTCTTATTTCTCTCGAAACAACACATACGCATTCGACCTATAATTATTGCTATACTCTGTTTGGCCATCTCGAGACAGTGACGTAACCGCGTATTCTACTAATTGCATCACATAACGCGCGCGCATACTCGCGGCCCTTACGTACAAACACGAGCGTTGAAAGGCGGAAGATACACACGCGTGCGTAAAAGCTGCGCCTGTTCAGTTACGTCACTGTCTCGAGATGGCCAAACAGAGTATATATATAATGCCCTAACGTAACAAAGTCAAATTTATAAACAAATTAAATTTGATATTCTCTAAAAAGATGCCAATTCCACATTGGTGAACATATGGGTTCAAAACAACAAACGGCCAAACATGGAACGTATTCCACCAGACGCCCCGAAGGAGATCATTAAGATGATGACGGAATGCTGGAATGGGGACCCACAAAAAAGACCGTCATTCCAGAGTAAGTATTTATCCGGGGCGCGATTATTTTTTTCGTACATCAGTTTAACCAAAATCAGTTCATTTGTTTAAAAATGTAAAAAAATCATTTTATTCAGTGAATTTCGCTTTATTTCGTATTAAAACGGAATAAATAAATTGGGTTAAAATGATGTACGAAAACAATAATCGCATCCGGGGCAGGGAATTAAAAACTATAACTGTAAGCATGCGTAACATCGAAAACGATACACAGTCATGGGTTTCATATAATACGTATACCGTATGAAAATGATAGTGTCGCGGGTGCGCGGAGCAAAAGCGCGCGCTTAGCCAAGTGTGCAGATAGAACTCTGAAAGATTTCTCACACTACCAAATTTTGCGCGTGGCTGAGGGTTAAATTTGGAAACCTATTATAGTATTATTTGCTGGCCACGTGTGTTCGTTTGCAGGGACAGAACCGCGACGTGACAAGAAAGGAGGCACTTATACCCAACTTTAATTTCAGTGCATTTATTTATCACCACAAGTTTTACATTACAATATTTATTCACGCCAATACTTATTAAAACAACAACTGTATCAACTTCCAACATTGGAACACCAAAAACCCCAACAAATCTACGCTTACACTTTGCGCCACACGGTTTCTATTTCACTTTTCGGCGGTAACCTAGCGTTTTTCGCTGGTGACCTAAGATTTTACTATGCAGTAACCTAGCAACTATCGCTGGTGACCTAATATTTACTTTTCGGCGGCTACTTAAGATTTTACTATCGCGCTCCGTACGGTGACTTAAGATTACAACTCTTAGGAGCGTTAAAGCTGAAATATACAAAAACAACAATATGGTGTTAATGACATAATACAGACAGGGTCATACAGGTGTATGTCGGTAAGGTAATGGGTTGAGACATAGCCCAATGATTGTTCGCTCGTTCTCTGTACCGACATCTCTCTACCGATGTCTCTTCTACCGATGTCTCTTCTACCGATGTCTCTTCTACCGATGTCTCTACCGATGTCTCTACCGATGTCTCTACCGATGTCTCTACCGATGTCTCTCCCGATGTCTCTACCGATGTCTCTACCGATGTCTCTCCCGATGTCTCTCCCGATGTCTCTACCGATGTCTCTACCGATGTCTCTACCGATGTCTTTACCGATGTCTCTCCCGATGTCTTTACCGATGTCTCTAGTGATGTCTCTAGTGATGCTATGGTATTCCTTACCAGGGCATTAACCTGTCTCACCCAAAACCTTACCAAGTTAACTCACCACTGCGACCATATCGAGTAAAAGAAGAACGATACCATATACACCGTTACCACCATACTTCGCGTCGTGCCTCATTATTTCATTATTTGTAACTATAATTATATAAATATGATTAGAAGTGGCTTTTCAATAAAATATTGGACAAAAGTATACACCAGATCGCACCAAATGGGCTCAAAACTTTCCGCGCCTGGACTCTGGCAACATAATTGTGACACGATCAAGAGGAATGAGTCGGATGTCGACCCTAGTCGAAAATGAGTTTTTTTTTGTACAGTTTCAAATAAGACACTTAGAGCTTTCAGAAACTGAAAACCCCATGTCGATACGACTTTTTGTTCCAAAGTTATGTCAAATTGTATACACGAATTTCCCTCAAAACTTATGTAAGCCGCCATTTTGAATTGGTCATATCTCAATTTGGGATCCTCCGACATCCGACTCATTCTTCTTGATCGCGTCACAGTTACGGACTTGTATTTTTTAAATTTTATCGGTCAACCTTTTTTGGTGGAATGAGGGGCGGCCATTTTCTTCGGTAGGGGAGGGTCCCAAAATGTCACTTTGTCTTCGTCATCTATTTTAATGACCACCCACCCTAAAAGGGGCACAGAGAGATTTCTCATAATTTGAAATTCAAAATGTTTACCTTATTTTATGATATACATAGAAACCCTCTCATGTAAGTTTTCTTCAAAATTAATCCGTAAAAATGAAAAGCATTTCCGAAGGTATATTAATTAATTAGTGTTTTTTACTTTTTTGTCGTTTGGTTTAAAATCACCACCAATTGAATCAGGGAGGTCATATGCATAGCGTAACAAATTTATTTTGAATAAACATGAAACAAATAAGTAAGAAGTCATCTGTAGCCTTTTAGAAGAATTTGGGTAATTTCGATGTGATCTACATCAAAACACGAAAGTTTCACGCGGCTGAAATACTGCAAATTAAGCTCTAAATTTTAGGTGCTAGTTCGTGCGTATAAGCTTTACGTGTATGTGAAAAACCCAACTTCTGAAAAAAATTGAGGGCTCCCTCCATGAAGGATCTCTTAGTGCCTCTTTAATAATAATAAATAATACTGAACATTTATAATGCGCGCAAATCTGCCGAAGCACTCATGGCGCAGTGAGCAATTAAACAAAAGAAACAATGAAACCAGAGCAGAGAACATTATACATATACAAATAATGCATAAAAGAGCAACAATTATACAATGCAATAAATCACAAAATTAATTGAAACAGCTTAATTATACGCAATATACATCAGATGAGTTTTGAGGCCAGTTTTGAATGATGAGAGAGATGAACAGGCACGGATATGATTAGGAAGTGAATTCCAGAGCCTAGGCGCAGCAATAGTAAAGGCTCTGTCCCCCCATGACCGATACGACTTTTCCATAACCAGAAGATTTTTTGATGTGGAACGCAAGCCAGACCGAGACGGTTTATACAATGCAAGAAGTTCAGTAATGTAGGCTGGAGCAAGTTCATTTATGGCACGATAAGTGAGTATGAGAAGCTTTAAACGAATGCGATCATTTGTATGACCCCTACTCAGATGTTGATTTTCTTATGGCCCCGGACGTATGACCACCTCCATCACCTTAGGAAATACACTATCCGGGACACTATCACATCCACACCTCAGATCAGACTCAGAGATAAGTAGCCCATTTTGAGTTCCCCTTCCTCTCCTCGTGCCCATAGTGCATATGAAGTGTGTAATAACATTACCAGATTGTAATAACATTTATATCTACATATTGCATTTTCAATTTATTTTACAATTAGAAATCCAAAAGCGAGTCACCGATCTTTACAAGAGAGTCTTTGAAGCTTCCATTCGGCAGGTGGACAGAACAATACTGATCCATATTGATAAGGCAAGTATTGATATATTGGTTACAGGGCTGGATTTACCATTGGGTCAGATGCGCCTGGGTCCAGGGCCCCCATATTGGGCTATTCCAGATAATAAGTGCACGTGTACCCCCTATATAGAGAGGTAATTTTTAATTTCTGAAAATGCCCGGATTTCCGAGAGTAATTTTTAAAATAATCTGGATTTCCGGTCCAAATTGATCGGAAATAAATCTGGATTTCCGAGCCCATCTATAGGGAGAGTGTATGCAGAATAGAATTGTCTGGATTTCCGGTGATAATTCAAACCGAAAAAAGAAAAAAGTCTGGATTTCCGAACCCCTCTATAGCGAGAGTTTTTTTTCAACAACGCCTTGCATATGCTATTGTTTTGTAATCATTTTGCTCTGACTTTGTATTGATATGTTGTATATGCGAAATAAATAAACCTGTAAACCTGTAAGAGTTTTAGAATAGATATTGTCTGGATTTCCAGTGATCGTTGGAAAAGAAAAGGTCTGGATTTCCAATGATTATTCGAACCTAAAAAGTGCGGAAATCCGAACCCCTCTATAGGGGGTGTGCACATATTATCTGGAAAAGCCCATATTGGGTGGGGGCGGGGCACCAGATTAAGATAAAATAAAATATAAATTAAATTAAAATAAATTATATACTAGGACTAAACATTGGCCAAATTAAGAAGAAAGCGTAGTAAAATTTCTCACGCTACATACATTTGGCCCCAAATGATAATTTGAAACTCATTCAAAGCCAAACTGTAGCCTACCTGAATATGGCCAAGTTAGTGTAAAATAGCAAATGTTCGCACGCTACAGTGTTTTTGTCAGCAAATTGGCAATTTTAGGGGTATTCCTACTCCCAAATACTGGGTACACCACTGGTGTCCGCTATTGTTCTCGCTTGAGAGCATATGGTTTCCTCACGGTGAGCTGGGACTCCAAATTTGGGTCTGGCCCAGGGCCCCCAAAAAAGTAAATACGGTCCTGATTGGTTATATTAAACATGTTAAAGATAGAAATAACGACCGACTTCATTTCTTTTTAAAGAAAGATACAAAAACTTCAGTCAGGCATGTCAGGTTTAGAATACCAGATTTGTGGAGAATCAATACTTTTGCAATAAATATCCATCTAGCCTAAAAGCCGGGTAATGAGAATATACATCTTAATTTAATGGGGAAAAGTGACTTTGATGGATTCACACGCCTTTAACCCTCGTCAACATTGAACTTTCAGCATCCAAAAATCCTTTCGCAGCAATTTGGCCTTTTAATATAGACAGATATTTATGATACAATTTAATCGACCAATCAAATTTCATAATTTAGATGACGTCATACAAAGACGTTTACGGTCCAATGACTGATCCTTGTGGGACGCCTTCCAGAGATATATGAGATTCAGAAAATGTGTCACTATACAAAGAGATGAATTGAGATCCATTTTTAAAATAGGAGGAAACCAGCTTAGCACACATTCAGTGATATCTAACGATGCAACTTTATAAAATTTAGATCTCAGGATTTTGTGGGTTGATGCAGAATTTGCGTATCTAAACTAAACGTAAACAAACTAAATTAGTTGAAATTCCATTGGGCGTGGCTTTATGTAGGATCATAGGTTTATTTGATCCGGAATTTCTTTTTAGGACAGTGGCCGTGTTCGCCTATTTGATTTTTTTGGTCTGTTGTATTTATTATTGAGTGGGCCTTATGATTCAATTTCTTAACTTGGAAGGTGGTAGTGATGTTACATTTTAACATTTTATACCAGCTTTGAGGCACTCTTTTCGTTGTCACTCCATCTATTTCCGAATGCATTCCTGAAACTCCCGAGATGGGATTGATAATTTTTGGGAGGGGTGTTTTGCTAAATAAATTGGATGAATTTTCAATATGAATACCAAATTACTTGGAAGTATAGGCCTAATTTGAGTGCAATAGTTTGACAAACATATTTTTCGATATTTTAGGCCATATTCCGAGTTTATGTGCAATACAATTTCCTTGTAATGAGGATAAGATTGTGAAGTTTATGCTAAATTTAATTTAATATTTCACTTGATATAAATTCTGTTGCTGTGTTTCTCTTCTCTGGGTGATTGGTTACTTAAATTAGCGATAGGTTTCCATGCCTATCCACTCGGGCTTAACATCTTGGAAGCCATCATACCTCGACTGGGGAATAGCAACTGCCAGTTTGATCTTGCATGCAAAATCTTGCACATCCCGGTCCGTTTCAATCCTGACAAAGAAACGTAAACTTTTCGATAGCTCGACAATTAACGTTTCCCATCAATTCAACAATAATTTACAAAAACGGTGCATTCACTATCCACATTATCGTGTTTATTATTTTAAAAGAGGAAACCAGTAAATTTAAAGCAGCTTATTGTAATGATATGCGGTTGACAATAATCTAATTGCAATATAATTATATTCACACGATCAGGTATCCGATGAAGTGAAAGACATTGCAGGAGCTGACAGTGGCGTAGATAGTTTTTGGGGAAGTTCCACACAGACCAAAATCAACGCATCTAGCCAACGCGCAAGCAAACACGATAGCGGGATTGGTAAGCAAGTTTTTAGCATTGTAAATGACTTGAATCCTAATTATCTTAGGCCGTGTTCCCATATAAGTTTTGTTCTAAGATAAATGTGTTTTATTTTTCTAATAATGAACAACGCTCAAAATATATACCTGAAGGTCTAGTAGGCCTATACATCACTGGAAACACCGTGTTGCGCTCATTTGAACAGAAACAATAATACGCCCTGCTACCTTATACACGGGGTTACACTGTATAAGGGGCAGATGTAAAACTCCAGCATTTTCAGGGTATGCTTTCAGATCTTGTGAAATAATTGAATTGAAATGGAATCACACTTTCATCGCACGTTAGGGCAATTAAGGAGAGTCATTTACTAACATTATTTTCCCTTAAAAATGGATGTAATACAAAATATCAATGTTTAGAACCCAGACCAATTCAGACATACGTTCACTTGTTAATGACGTAATTGTTGCATCAAATTAGGAATGTTGGTAGTTATCTTGGTATCAATGGAAAGGAGAAGACTCATAGCCATCCATAGATACCAAGCACATGCATGGAATGTGTCACAATGAAAATCGCCCCTTCCATGTTTACTGTTATAAGAAAAACCAATAAGTTTAATACAATTGAGTTATTAAAGTCATTAAGCTCAGATAGCCTTATATTCTACTAATTTGTCCTTCCCATCGCGGCTTACCTAACTCATAGACGGTGAAAAGTTTATGGGAAAACAATTATGGTCGACCTTTTATTACAATTATGGGCAACAGTCGTACAAAACGCGTAAGGAAATGTAAAATTGCAAAGGGTAGTGTTAAAATGCAAAAGGTGGAGTACGGTAAATTAGAAGTGTCAAAATGCGTAAGGTTATGCAAAAGGTATAGTGTGCAAATAAAACCTTTACTGTAGAAAATGTAAAAGGTAGTGTACAAAACATTTTAACGAAGAAAATACAAAAGGTAGTGAACAAAATATTGTTGTAGAAAATATGAACGGTAGTGTTCAAAACGTTTATAGTAGAAAATACGAAAGGTAGTGTAAAATATAAAAAATGTAGTGTATAATAAGTAAGGTAGTATAGAAAATGCATAAGGTGATGTGTAAAACCTTTATGTTTTATACTCTAACTTTTGCATTATTCTACAGTCAACGTTTTCTACAGATATTGTGTTTGTACACTATCTTTTGCATTTTATACAGGTATGGTCTCATATTATAGACAGACAATTAAGATATTATCAATCATTCGAAATCATTTAGTAACACCGTATTTTCTCATATCACTATATGAGGGCGCTAGGGAACTTTATGGTCACGCCAGCAGCGTGACCATAAGGACCTGATACCCAATAAGGACCTGATACCCAATACACAAGTAAAGTTTCACGGGCTGACATTTATTTCATGGGACTGACATTTATATTAGCAAAGTTAATGAGGGAGGAAGTACATACAGATTCAATTAAACAATGTTATAAAGCCCTTTACGAATCAGCTAAACGGAATACATTAGACATGAAATGTCCACCCAAATACGTGTATAGGCGGTCAGGCAAACAAACACACCCCCACATTTCCAACGCAACGAAAAAAAGCCCTGCTCATAGTCATACCCTGGACTTTCGGGAAGATGGGTTGTCGAATCGTCAACAATTTTCGAAATGTTGAAACAATTTCAAAGATTTTCGAAATTGTTTCAAACGATTTAAAATTGTAAAAAGAAAAAATCGATTCTTATAATAAAATTTCAAAAACAGTTTCGAAAAATAAGTAAAAACTCCTCATTTTAGAAAAAAAATACAGCAATTTTTCCCGTCGTCGTTACTAGTCGTTAAATAGAAATGAACATCATCACACGAGCCTTCATTTGTTTGTTTGTCTGTCTCTTTTTTAAATATAATACTGTGTTAATGTTTTTAAATAGTTTATTATAAGTATTATCATTTAAATTCATGCAACAATACATCACTAACATGTCTAACAGATACAAGCAATGTATCTGTTAGCTTTACTGATTTAAACCCTTCAAATTATAATATACCTCCCTGTGTTGACAATTATTTTTCAATTATTTTAATATCTCATGTAGGATCTACAATGGTGGAGAAGTGGCACCGTGTGAATGAATTCAGGAAAAATACTGGAGAAGATTTCAAATATGCCCGTGATATAGCTGTATGTAAGACTAGTATCGTAGTTGTAGATTTCAATACCAGTGACAGTAAGGCTTACCTGTACCACCATAATGGTGAACCCAGGTGTGTCTTCACACAGATAGTCGTCTTCAACACACCCGGTGATATCCCTGAGGCAGAACTCATCTATCCATTTGCCACGGCTGTGACATCAGATAATAACATTGTGTTAGTTAACCGATCCCAATACGTCAAGGTGTTCACGGCTGATGGTGTATACACCAGAAGCTTTAGTACCCTCCAACCCCATGAAGTATCAGGTAACACCAATGTCGATACTGTGTGTGTGGCAGGGTCTAGTAAGGGTCATATCATGATTGGGGATGGCACGAGAAACCTGATAACAATCCATAATGGCAATGATGGGAAGATTATTGACACAATCAAGGTCAGCATTAAGCCATGGTTCCTGGCTGTTATCAGTAACCAGACCATCCTTGTTAGTGACGGGGAGAAACGTGTTGTAGCAGTAGACGTATCATCTCACAATGAGGTATTTAGTGTCAACACCTGGTTGTTGTCTAATGGGAAGACAGGTGTGCCAGGTGGAGTGACATGTGACAATGAGGGTAATGTGTACATAGCTGTGCGACCATCTTATCCCTCATACAATGCAAGTCATATCCATGTGTACAATGAACAGGGTGTGTACAAAACATGCATTGCTAGTGGGTTATATTTCCCAAATGGCATGACATGGTGGAACAATGTATTATACATTGCGGATACCAAATCAGTGCTCATATACAGCACTGATGAACATTATGCAAAATAAATTCATCTCACTACAATGTGAAGATATGCAATTCGCAAACTAAATTCATCTCACTACAAATATCTGAACTTCTAAAAAAAAAATTGGAACAATGTTTTACCGTTATGCTTAATTCAAAATTCCTACAAACAAATCACTCTATGAACAAAATATAATTTTAAGCAAAATTAGCAAAAACATGAACACAAGCCAATTTACCCCTATACGACGGGTAAAGCTTAGAAACACCCATTGTTGAATCTACACATAATTTTTAAAAAAATCCTTTTAAAAACATTTTATTTCAAATATAGCTACAGTGTGATACATTAAATTCAAGGCATATCCAGATGATATCAGATATTACTCTCCTAGTATTATTCATTTGATATTTAGCATTTTAGTCCTAAACAACCGTAGGCCTATATTATAGCCTAGTCATATTTACCCTTGAAAAACTACATCGTGTAAGCCTACATGGCAATTAATATTATTACTTCCATGAGCATCATATTTCCAGGATGCTAATTACAGACCTACATAATTGCAAACATTTTCACGAAATTTCACAAAATTAATGATCAAATTAAAAAATGCGCATGAAGCGCGCGAAAATGTTTACTTTTGATAAATAAAAACTTCCTGAAATTAGCTAAATTTGAATTAAACATTTCACACCAATTTTAAGCTAATTTTGAGTAATGTACTAACTGTACTACTGAAGTTCTTCCCATCATGCAACCATAAGTTCATACTGAACACACCATATAATAGCTGATATTACAGGTAGTGTAATAAACACAACATGGATAATATACTCGTAATAGGGTAAGCATAGATAGGAAGAGGGATCTGCCAAAATTACTACGCGGTTGTATTAACAATACCTAAAAGTAAAAACGGGGAAGCTATTGCAACTTGTTGACTTGACACGTTTACTGCTACAATCTCTTTTATAGAAGTTGTAAATATGATACTATAGTTACTATACTATTGATATGGGTCTTTCATTGCTCTGTATAATACGGTAGTTCACAAATATTGAGAGCCGTGTGTAAATCTTACCCCAAAGGTAGTTTGGTAAAGTGCCTCTGACCGGGTCTCTGATTGATGTATAACTCATGTCTGCTTACCAATGCTTACTGGTGCAGGTGTGGCAAGTGTCTACTCTGATTGAAGTGCCCCTCAAAGAACATTTCATGCGCAGTCCATTATGCTCAGCAACACATCAGTGCCCATAGTGGCGTACCCAGAACCCCCCCCCCCCCCCCCTCCCGTACAATTACCCCGTCAGTAGACAATGCATGCCGTCGGTACAATCGTGATTTTGACCATGCCATTGTGTGCCGGTTTAGAACATAACCACATCGTCCCCCTCCACCCCCCCCCCCCCCCCCCCCCCCCCCCACACTGCAAAAATGAAATTGGCAACATTTACTATTTATTGGTACATCATACCTTTCGTCAGTACAACCACACACATGGTACAACTATGTCTTGCCTCCTGTTTCAAAAAGCCACTGAGTGCCCACAGAGTTTTTTTCAGGAGAGCGCGAAACATGTGTTGAAGTAATTAGGAGCTTAACCATTAACTCCTGATACATGGTACATGTATGGGCATAGATGATGTGGGGTAGCACAATTTAGCCCCATATCAAAATTATTTTGAAAACTAAATTATCTCTGCTTACCTCTCTGATTAATTTGCATATTATCTCGAAGTGATATTTTAAGGAATCTCTTTTGATGTAGTGATTGGTATTAACTATAAAGTAATTGTATACATTTGACTTGTTGAGTGTGCGGGGGGGGGGGGGGGGGGGGGGGGGGGGGGGGGGGGGGGGTTACTCTCGCCAAAATCGTACGAGGATGTGCCTGCTTGACTACGAAAATGTGACTTTCTCTATACCTATTTTTGGCCAATTTCCCACCCATCAATATACCAATTTTGTTAGAAAAGCACCCAATTTACAAAAAATGCCTCAAAATACACCCAATTTATGCCAATCGGGCGCTTTGGTCTGTGATGAAAACCACCCCATCACTATACCAATTTTTGGCAAAAAGGCACACCAAAAGGCAGGCACATATACGTATACCATATCAATGTGAGAACCCCCCCCCCCCCCCCCCCCCCACCGGGAGTGTGCCATCGATTGGTGTGTTCAAGTCCCGGATCTGTATAGTTATCATTGATTTGTCATCTGTACTATTGAGAGTACGTGTTTATTGAGAGTACGTGTTTGTGAAGATAGATTATCAAGCACACACACCTATAATAGTTTGAAAGTCTTTGGAATCAAAATATTTACTTTTTTTTTTAACTGAAAGCCCTATATCATACTACCGTACTTGTTTTTAATGTAATACTTCAGAGAAAAAAATAACCTGGGTATATCAAAACTAGTAAACAAATGTATTTTTGTTATGTTTCACCCTGTATAATCAATACACACCCTGTATAATATCACTTGGTATTTACATATCTGGTATCCTTGTAGAGATAACTTTCCAAATATGTTTACTCCGTGTAGACCGGATGTATACAATAAAAGTACGGTGGATTTGAACAAGCCCCTTGGAAGTGGAGGTGCTGGGGTGGGGTTTTTAAGGGGGTGCGCAGCATCCCTTAAGATTTTAAGATTTTTGAAAAAAATATATACAGTGTCAGTCAAATAATAAGTTAAGTTAATAAGTTAAGGGGCGCGAAACACCCTCTAAGATTTTTGACAAAATGTACAGTGTGTGTCCAATAAGTTCGGAGCCTTGAGGGAAGGGGTAGGCTTACTAATCTATATTGTATCAGGGTGTCTAAAAAAAAACCGTGCACGTGTTTACCCAACTTATTGACCATGAACTTCTAGAATTCGGTGTAACAATTGTATTAATATTGATAGACCAAACACTTAGCTTTCATATGCCGTTTATTTCATCTAATTTGGTTTTGTCAATCCTGAGATATGATCAATTAACTAAAGCTACCTAAAACCGAAGTTGTGCCACTTTTACGGAAAGAATGCTTAAGATATATGCATTAAAACCCTCGTCCTCTTAAGGGAGGGTGGTCGCCGATTGCGCTAGAACGCAAAAAACAGTGACCTAGGGCGTCTAGGTGATCGCTTTTACATTCCCTGCGCTCATTTTGACGAAAACATATTGAGGCTGCCACCTTACCCGGGGGTAGGGTAAGCCGTCAAAGTCCGATTGTAGGGGGGTGATTGCCATCTTACAAAAAAAAATTAAATCGCCATTTTGAAAAATATTTTTATTGTATGTTCCTGAAATATTTTAGCATAGGCCTATGTTAGAAACACCATTTCCATCACTTATAAGCAAAAAATCGGGTGAAATTCCGATATTTAGAACTTTTTTGGCGAAGATTTCTATGATATTTCACTGTCCAGCGAATACGGCGGGATTTTGAGGTCGGCCATGTTTGGTTACGTCATTGTGACGTCATGCGTGGGATGTTTGTACTTGTTTTAGTATGTATGGATAGAGGGAACCTCTAGCTATAACATGGTACCCAAATAAGCATACTCTGCATTTCGGATTGGATTTTTTTTAGGGGGTGGTAACCCCGGTGGTAACAACCCCTCTCTCCGGAGTAACCCTTTCTATTCATTGCAAACTGTAAAGTGGCACAACGTCAACTTTAGGTAGCTTTAGTTAATTGGTCATATCTCAAGTTTGACAAATCCAAATCAGATGAAATAAACGGAACATGAAAGCTAACCGTTATCAGTTAGTAAGATCGAATAAAAAAATACGAATTTTTAAATTCGTGCGGCGAATTCATGGAGGCCGCC
This sequence comes from Ophiura sarsii, assembly GCA_035610835.1. Lineage (NCBI taxonomy): Eukaryota > Metazoa > Echinodermata > Ophiuroidea > Amphilepidida > Ophiuridae > Ophiura > Ophiura sarsii. The sequence goes on along the minus strand of CM069449.1, from coordinate 66,512,256 downwards.
ATTTTTAAAATTACGTCATTATAGTTGCTGCTAATAACGTCTTTTCTTGAATGGAGTGCCCAGTTTATTATTAAATAAACTAAATTTGACTTAAACTCGATTCCAGATGATATTTTGTGCGTTCAATTGACCCCGAAAAACAAATGACGTTATTTTTAATGACAAAACCACCTCTTACACGAACGAATTTGTTACTTTTTGGGGGTTTAAAATCACTTTTTACTCCTTTTTCCTTCGATAGATTTTGCTTGCCGTAGGTGAAAAGTTTGTAAATACATTGAACTATAGGATTCACAAGTTTAAACATACCCCAAATTAATAGAATTTCCCCGCAGCCAAAAAACACTTTAATTGCTATATACTTAACTGTGTACATCCGGGACACTAACATACTTTTAAAACAAAATGGCGGCCCCCATAGTCGGACACGAATTTAAAAATTCGCATATTTTAATTCGATCTTACTGACTGGTTATGGCTATCACTATGTATACAATTGTTACACCAAATTCTATAAGTTCACGGTCAATAAACTGGGTAAACACGTGCACGGTATTTTTTTGAGACACCCTGTATTATAAAAAGGGTATTGCACTGCACAACGATTTAATATGACCAATGAACTAAATTGAACATGTATACTGCAAAATTAGTTTCATTTGGTTGATTATTCAAGCATAACAATATGGCTCTATAACGTTTTCTGGACCACATTAATTACAAATCTTGATTTTTTTTGCGCGCTTCGCGCATATTGCATGTAGTTTTTCAATGTTAATTATTCAAGCATATAACAATATGGTTTCAGGAACGTTTTCTGAACTTTTTATAGTTTAAAAAAAGGAAAATGTTTGCGCGCTTCGCACGTATTTGTTTTAATGTTAATTATTCAAGCATAACAATATGGCTTCAGGAACGTTTTCTGGACCATTTTAGTTTAAAAAAATGGATTTTTAATGTTACATTTTTCATCTTTTATTAGTGTCTCTTGTTTTTTTAGTATGTTAATGAACCAAGCCCAATTTTAAAATAAATGTAAATATTCATAGCAAGGAGAGCTTTCCTAGGCCATTTAAACATGCTAAAACCCCAACAGCTTCAGGGGAAAGGGCTGCGCCCCTGGACCCTACGCCATAGTGGTGAAGACTTACAAATGAACAGCACTCCCATACAAAATATACTTCAAGGGCCCTTGATTGAATCAGAATTGGTGAATTTTCTTACAAAGTGTAACTTTTTTTTACACCAACTTATAAATGACCATACGGTATATTATCTCTGCTTAAGTTAAGTCTCGGATTGTATCTCTACGATTTATATATGTATATAAACTGCTCACAAAAAGTTATTTTTATTATTTATTACCCTCTACACAATGATTTAATATGACCAATTAACTGAAATTGAACATGTATACTGCAAAATTAGTTTCATTTGGTTGATTATTCAAGCATAACAAGATGGCTGTATAACGTTTTCTGGACCACATTAATTAAAAAACTTGATTTTGTTGCGCGCTTCGCGCATATTGCATGTAGTTTCAATGTTAATTATTCAAGCATATAACAATATGGTTTCAGGAACGTTTTCTGAACTTTTTATAGTTTAAAAAAAGGAAAATGTTTGCGCGCTTCGCACGTATTTGTTTTAATGTTAATTATTCAAGCATAACAATATGGCTTCAGGAACGTTTTCTGGACCATTTTAGTTTTAAAAAAATGGATTTTTAATGTTACATTTTTCAGATGGGGGTTAACTTGTGCTCACTGGTGCAAATCTTTGTGTAAACCATTCATGGTTCTCAAGCATGACCGGTTTGATTATTGATCATTAGGGCTACCTATTGACTGTTTAGCACAGATAACGGTAATTTTGGCACATTTGATTTGTGACTTTGCCTCATTCTCATGCATGTGGCCAAGTTCAGCAGCATGTAATCATCGCAAATGTGGTATCATTTTAAAGAAGAACACCTCAGCTTTCCATTGATATATAACATATACAAAGAGGGTAATAAATAATAGAAATATACTTGATTAAAAAAGTTTCCTAACTTTTTGTGAGCAGTTTAGTTTGATCAGCTCTAAATTTGCGAAGCCTCCTTACCGCAGCGAATGAATTCATCTCTCAGCTTGCGAAATCCAAGAGTAAGTCTGCGATATGGCCACACGAGCACGCGATATCGATCACGGGCACGCGATATCGATCGCACGCACGCGTCACGCATATTATAACAACCTCGCTGATGATGCACTAGTCCGCTTTACTGAGTCGCTTGTTTTTGGACCGATAATATGGTGCAGGGCCATTATGCTCCTCTGCCAGCTACGGAATAAAGTTGCGCTTTATTGTGTAAATTGCGTAAAGCTACAATCATAGTAAAATGGTGTTCGAACACTGACCCTTGTTGGCACCTTTTAATTACTTATACATGTATATTACGCGTTATTAGAGTCATGTGAAAATACCAATTTGCATCTGCTATAGCCTGAAAGCTCCCCTTCAATATACCGCTCCCCTCCCCCACCAATCAATGTTGCTAGGCCACGGGCTGATGTTTGGCAAGTTGGGCGACTCAACATTGATCAGGGGGAAAGGAGGGATGACTTTACATTAGGCCTACTAAGTGTTCGAACACTTTTTTCTAACATTATAGTAGGATATCCAATTTGGAGTTACTTGTCTTTGCCTCAATTGTATGGTATCAAAATTCTCCAAGAATTTTAAGAATTTTGGGTTTGTTTGATATGTGCATTTAATATGTGTATCAAAATAAGGGAAACCCAAATTTCATCACTACTTAAACGCTAAACAGCAGATTTGTAGATAAAGTGTGATATGGATGTTCCTATTCCAAAGACACCCTGACCGTGATAGCATTGTCACAGGTGAATTAATTACAATGCATTGTTGAATGGCTGGAGTTGCTAACTTGTCAGAGTGCAAATCACACCAACTGCCCAACAATGCATTATTATTCATTGACCCGTGACGCTGCTGTCAGGGTGTCATTGGAAAGAGAACAACTAGCTGTTATTTTTTAAGACATTACACTTTATCTTAAATTCTGTGGTTTTCTTTTTTAATTGACTTAATATCGGTTAATTCCTTTTTATTTTTTTAAACGTTTAAACATTTGTATTAGTGGCGAATGGAAATTAGACAAACGCCAACGTTCGTTTGAAGCTCTTCAAGTGTATTTAACAATGAACCAAGTCACATCATCATAGCTCATATCATCTAGTAGTATCCACAAACTTTACTTTGCATATTTTATGCATACATAATTAGACATAATTAGGAGATTACCTGGCAACTGGAATTGAAAAAATAAACTAAATAAAATGAAAGTTGTTGCCAAAGATGTTGGTTGTATGCCTCTTTGATCTAACATATCTCGACAACCGACTGTCCGATTAAAATACCATTTCAGTTCCAGAATCGCCAGACCAAGGGCTAAAACATAATTTGATTTTAAAGGAAATTTAAATTTTCGACTCAGCCAATAGAGCCACTTTAAAACAACAGGCTCCAGTAAAAAATCCGGTAAAATTGTACTTTGGATACTTTTACAAAATCAGTGTAAAGACAAATCTAAATGTAAAAGTCCTTTTCATATGACAAGCTGTTCTGTGTGATATAACAATGTAGTTTTATTATTATTAGAGCATTTAAAAGATTTTGTGTACACCTTTGAATTGTCAGTTTTAATTTTTAGTGTTGTGTTTAAACTTGCCGACTTTAAAATACTATAACTGTAGTTATTTCTAGATGTAATTTCTGAAAAGTGTAAACAGTCCTATACTCAGTAGAGTATGAATCTCTCTGCCAAGAAAAAAAAATCAAGTTGCTAGAAAATGACCATGTGAAGGGTTTTCCCATGCCACCACACATATTAGTCAATTTAATTAATGTTCTATTTCTATATAAACTATTGTAAGCTATGTACAAATAGTTATAATATAATTGTATGTAATAACACAATGTGATTATAATAGTGTGAAGGTGGTTATGGTCATAATAAAGCTTAATTGCATCAATTGGAAAAGATTGCGCATCTTATTGTGAAATAAAACATAGAAATCCGCTCTATCGTGTTCGAGACTTTTAGCTTGAGTTCTTTGTAGTATCATGGTTATACACCAATGGGAGCCGGGCTCAAATGTCATCAAAAATAGGCCATTGAAGCCACTGCCCTGCCTTTCTGAAGTTCTGCCTTGGTGCTCTAGACCGTAGTGACTTAATAATAATAATAATACTGACATTTATAATGCGCGCAAATCTGCCAATGCACGCATTGCGCAATTAAACAAAAGAAACAATTAAACTAGAGCAGAGAACAATAATACAAATAATGCATCAAAAAGCAACAATTATACAATGCAACAAATCACAAAATTAATTGAAACATCTTAATTATAAGCAGTATACATCAGATGAGTTTTGAGGCCAGTTTTGAATGATGAGAGCGACGAACAGACTCAGATATAAAGATGTAAATTCCAGAGCCTGGGCGCAGCAATGGTAAAGGCTCTGTCCCCCTATGACCGATACGATTTTTCCATAACCAGAAGATTGTATGATGTGGAACGCAAGCCAGACTGAGACGGTTTATACAAGTTTAGAAGTTCAGTAATGCAGTCAGGAGCAAGTTCATTTACGGCATGATAAGTGAGCAGGAGAAGCTTATATTGAAATCTCAGATGAACTGGTAGCCAAATAAAATCAAACAGGATTGGAGTTATGTGAGAGGATGGTTTTGTGCTTCGTGATGAGACGTGCAGCCGTGTTTTGAATTAATTGCAATCGATGAATCTGTTCTTTAGGAAGTCCGTGAAGGAGAGAATTACCGATGTCTAATCTGGAAGGAAGGCATGAAACAGTTGTTCTGTTGTCTTTGAGTCCAGAAATGTACGTATTTTGCCCAGGCTTCTTAATTGAAGTAAGAGTCATTGAGGCATCCATTGCGAACTTGTTTCACTGGAGCAATGGTTGAGCTGAATATTAATGTGAATGTCAGTAATATACTGAATACTTTCAAGGTATTCTTGACCATTTATTGGCCTTAATTCTCCATCATACATTTGTTCAGTGGCCTTGAAATTGGGTGCCCTTACAAATTAAAATGTGAGCCCTTAATGGGAGTATTTATGACAAAAGTATTTATTTTAAATGATTTACAGTTACTGGGATTCTGATTTTACATCATATGCATATAAGGTATATGCATCAAAATCACCCAAATCAATACATTCAAAAGACATTTGCATTTACCAAACTCACGTCAGTGTAAATGTAGGCATCTGCATCAAAACCAACCGAAATCAATACATTCAAAAGACATTTTTTGTATCAATACCAACCAAACTCACTTCAGTGTAAAGTTAGGCATCTGCGTCATAACCAACCTAAATCAATACATTCAAAAGACATTTGTATCAAAACCAACCAAACTCACTTCAGTGTGAAGTTAGGCATCTGCATCATAACCAACCTAAATCAATATATTCAAAAGACATTTGTATCAATACCATCCAAACTCACTTCAATGTAAAGTTATGCATTTGCATCATTACCAACCTAAATCAATACATTAAAATGACATTTGTATCAATACCAACCAATCTCACGTTAGTGAAAAGTTAGGCATCTGCATTATAACCAACCTAAATCAATACATCCAAAGGACATTTGTATCAATACCAACCAAACTCACTTCAGTGTAAAGTTAGGCATCTGCATTATAACCAACCTTAATCAATACATCCAAAAGACATTTGTATCAATACCAACCAAACTCACTTCAGTGTAAAGTTAGACATCTGCATCATAACCAACCTAAATCAATACATCCAAAAGACATTTGTATCAATACCAACCAAACTCACTTCAGTGTAAAGTTAGGCATCTGCATCATAACCAACCTAAATCAATACATCCAAAAGACATTTGTATCAATACCAACCAAACTCACTTCAGTGTAAAGTTAGGCATCTGCATCATAACCAACCTAAATCAATATCCAAAAGACATTTGTATCAATACTGTAACAAAACCTCAGGGGGTGATGTGCAATTTCTAACCAGAAAACTTAACCAGCAAGAATCTGAGTAGGCCCAGCCCTATTTCACACCTTGGCTTAACCGTGAACTATTTCACAAGTAAACATTAAAATAGTCAAGACACAAAAGATATAGAATGTTCAATGCTTTAATTGTATTCAAACATGGGCTCTGTCAGCCTTTCTCTTCTCAAGAATTCATGAACAATGAATGTACTCTAAAGAGATAATATTTCATGTATATCAGTTACCGTGGATTTAATAAAGTGTATAGCCTAAAGCTTATTATAAAACGACCAACCGTCATTATTTGCTTTCATTATTAATAAGCCTGGTTTATTTTATGTTTAGAGAACCTACAAAACGCATAAAAGGAGTCTTTTTCACAAGAATAACAATCTCACAATCTGGGCTAAACCCAAGCAGCCTACACATCGATTGTATACGCAAATGACATCACACGTCATTTACCCACAAAGGTTGTTTAGATTATGTTTACGCACACATAAATCCAAGTGCCCTTTTCATTGACAACAATACTTAAAATTCACCGCTGTTTTCACCTCGTACAGCGAGCCATGACTCCTTTTACATGTACGTTCTCGACAGGTTACTTATTTGTTTACATATTTAATATAATTTATTAGGCTATTTATTTCGTAAATGCAGAGCAGGATACTTGATAATTAACGAGGGGGCATTCTCACTCAGAGAATTACTTGTAATCACACTTTATTTCTATTCTAAGTAACCATTGTAAACGTCTGATCTTGACCACGCACTATAGAGTTTTTGCCTGTCCACGTGGCTCGGACAGTCATGCCATAGTTCAAGTGTCTGGTTTCAGATGCCGGGCAACCTTCACGTTTATCTAGATACTACAACCCTCCCCTTTTCCAAAAGAACAAATCCATCAATATATTGAGAAGAGTTTCACACGTGCGAGTACACTACATGTAGCAGTTAGTGAGAGCGTTGCGGTTGCTGTATCCATAATCCAACTATTAACATCCGAAACGATGTCTGGTAGTTCCCACATGTTATAAACAATCTTTCCAGCAAGTGTCACAGGATACTAGTAGTAAAGTAGTAGTAGTACATAATTCGCCACAGATTTACCCACAAAGAATATCACGGAGAGGATTCAATTCCACATCAATATCATCATATGATCACAAATAATATAGCGCCACGAAGCATTACCACGAATATTTACACACGAAGAAAATAGTCACAAGATTCAGTTTCACAAACATGACAAGGATGTACATCCACGAAGAATATCATGTTATCATGTTATGTCGACATTGATTTGTGCGAGCGAGATTTATCCGATACTGCACCTTTAATATCGCAAGGTATTGTGGGTAAAAACTTTAGGAAAACATGGCGGCGCCCAGAGTGCTAGAATATCGTTCGGATATCGTCTTTCACCTACGATTACTATTTGATACAAGGAAATAATGATTAAAGATGAACAAGAATTAATAACCGAAGGTTTGTCACAATATATTGGTGGTATTTTGAGTAGTGGTCGTGGAGTCATTAGCGGTATAAATCCCACCTTTCCTGGTGTAAACAAACTATGTTTTTCTCAACTAAGGAACACAATGTGGTATCATGGTCATCCGTGAGCACTGCGTTACAGTGAAAGACGTTTCGGCGTAAATCGTGAAGTGATCAATGTGAAGTGAAGTGAAATAATTCGGAACAAAAAGCTGAATAGTATATAGTGTCATCCCATTGAAACGTTAAAGAACTTCCGTGAATTGTGTGAATCTACTGTCCATGATTTGTCAACTCAACAATCATCAGACCAGTATATAACAATAAACAATAAATGACGACGCCACTGATAAAAACGGTGATTAAAGTAGTGTAGGTCTATAATATGCTAGTACTGGCGACCCAGCCTGTGTCTGTGATCTCATAGCTCGTGGTAGCCGGGGGACTGAGTGATTTGCACCGCCAGTAAAATTGATGCGTGTATGTAAAAACTATAAAAAGCATAGCCTACAATCAGCAATTGAAGAAATAAAGAATACCAGTCTGTAAACCAGTTATAATTGGGTGGAAGATGCCGATAGTGATAGAGGGCGCTGTACAAATTGTAATCATAGCCAAGAAATATGTCTGAAACTGCCAGGGAGATCTGTACTGATGGGGCCAGGGTACTAAACCCTGAAGATGAATCGCAGCAAGATGTCGGTCCAAATGACAGCGTCTCACAGCAAGGCTCTACCCGTAGTTCGTCAGCGTCATCATCACGAAGCCGTAGGTCAGAAAGAGCAAGAGCAATAACCAGAGAAATAGAGTTAGCAGCCAAATTAGCTATATTAAAGAAGAGAAAACAAATGGAGCAACAAAAGAAAGAATTGGAATGGCAAATGGAAGAACAACAGTATGCAGCAGAGCAAAGGAGACGGAAGATATTACAACAAGAAGAATGGGAAGAGCAACGAAGAAAAAAGGATTTTTATGAGCGTCAGGCTGAACTCGAGTATGCAACGGAAGAAATGATGTTGCAAGCTGACATGGAAACGGCGAAAGCCATAAACCTAGCCTTCCAAGATGAATGCAACGTTGAGGTCGCTAGTCGAACGAGTGACATTGCAGAAAGTATGACTCAAGCCATAGCATTAAAAACTGCATCAATATTATCTAACAAAGAACGCCGTGTGAACTTCAATGCTAACAGCAAAGAACCTGTGAAAGTGACAGCCAACAAAAAACCTGTGAATGTGACAGCCAACAAAGAACCTGTGAATGTGACAGCCAACAAAGAACCTGTGAATGTGACAGCCAACAAAGAACCTGTGAAAGTGACCGCGGACAACAAAGAGCATGTGAACGTCACACAAGAAAGCACTGTCATGAGTAAGTTGCTTGAAAAGGTACTCCGAGACGGTGCCCTTCCAGCCCCTCAACTTGAAATATTTGATGGGAAAGACATAACTGGATTTGCATCGTTCATGAGGAACTTCAGGTATGTTGTTGAGCTGAATACAGATGACCCAGTAAGAAGGTTAGATTTGCTGTCGAGATACACAGCTCACGGTCCACACGATTTGATATCAAATTGTATAAACATAGAACCTCCCGAAGAAGGTTACAACCGAGCCATGTACCTTCTCAGACGAGAATATGGTCAACCAGCACTATTGGCAACAGCATACAAGCTCAAGGCAGAATCGTGGCCGAAGATTAGAGTCGGAGATAAGGATGCGCTGCATAAGTTCTACATATTTGTAACTTCAATTTCATCTGCGAAGGTGAGCAACCGTGAATTAGATAGCACAGACGGATTCGAATTTGTACGAAACCTCGCTAGCAAGCTACCGACTCCATTGCAACAAAATTGGATCCGAATAGTGGGAAGATGCAGAGAAGAACAAAGATCGCCTACATTGGCTGATTTCGAGCGTTTCATAGGTCAGCTTTCTAGAGATGAAAATGATCCTCGAGTTGCCGGTTTGGGCTACCAAGGTCGTACGCAGGCACAGAGTACACAGATACAGTATAAGACGGACAATACCCGTAAAGGAACCAGAACACCAGCCTTTGCAACTACTGTGACAACAAAGGAAGCAAGTAAGAACCCAAAGAAGAACATGGCTACAAAATGGCCATGCCTGCACTGCCAAGGTCCTCGACATTCAATATCCGATTGCCGCAAGTTCAGCAACTTATCAGCACGAGACAAATCAGATTTCTGTAGACAGAAAGGGATGTGTTATGCTTGCATGAACCAGGGACATATGAAAAAAGGATTGTCCTAACCCCGAGTGGGCTATCTGTGAAAAGTGCCAAAGGGGGCATGCTACAGCACAACATGACGCAGAGCGAGACAAGAAAAACCAAAGTCAACAAGAGAAAGTTAAGAATAATACACCACAAGAAAAATCTGCACCAACAAAGAGTGTAACTACTGGCTGTGTAAACATCAACCAAAATACCAATCCCAAGATGGCAATAATTCCAGTTATGGTTAAATCGCAATCAAGTGATAAAGGTGTAGGCACATATGCCTTTGTGGATGATGGATGCGGTGCAGTCTTCGTAGACCCAGACTTATGCCATAAACTAAAAGTCAACACTAGGCGGAGAAAGCTGATCATCAGCACCCTTAATTCAGAAGAATTAGTTGACACAGAACTGGTACTGGATACACTGCAAGTTGGCAGCATAGACTGTGAAGAATTTATAGATTTGCCAAATGTGTATGTTAAAGATGGAATCCCAGTGACTACCAGTGATATGCCGACCAAGGAAGATCTGCTCCCATGGGCTCATCTAAGTGATGTGGAACTACCAGAGTTGCCTGATAACTTCATACCCAAGGTTTCCATGATCATAGGAATGAATGTGCCTGCAGCTACCACACCCAGGAAAATAGTAGTTGGCGAACTTGGCGACCCGTATGCAGTAAAGTCTCCGTTAGGTTGGATTGTGTATGGTTTGCCTGGAGGACATAAAGATAGAGTTCAGATGAACTTTTGTAAGATAAACAGCACCATCAAAACAGATTTGGAACATCTTGAGGACCAGTTCAGAGCATATGTCAACATGGACTTTAATGAGAAAATTGGAGAAAGTCGGCAAGAGTTGTCAGTCAACGACAAACGGTTCATCAGCATGATGGAGGAGTCGATATGTAAGAGAGATGGGCATCCAGAGGTTATGCTTCCATTCAAAGATCACAGTGATAGAGTGCCTAACAACAGAGTACAAGCAGAGATGTATGCCAATAGGTTAAAGAACAAACTGACCAAAGATGAGAAGCTCCATGAACAGTACAACAAGTTTATGAACAACTTGGAGGAAAAGGGTCACTGTGAAAGAGTACCGCCAGAAGAAATAAATCAGGAAGATGGACGAATATGGTATATTCCCCACCATGCAGTGTCAAACCCAAATAAGCCAGATAAAGTAAGGGTAGTCTTCAACTGTCCTGCCAGTTACAAGGGGACATCCCTGAACCAGCTATTACTACAAGGCCCGGACCTAACAAATCAATTGAGCAGCGTTCTGATGAGATGGCGACAAGAACCAATCGCAGTAAACGCTGATATAGAATCGATGTTTTATCAAGTTCGAGTGAGGAAAGAAGATTGCAACATGTTGAGATATATGTGGTGGCCCAACGGTGACCTGACAAGCAAGTTAGTGGCATACCGCATGTTGGTGCATGTATTTGGGGCTGTATCTTCCCCAAGTTGTGCAAACTTTGCACTGAGAAAGATAGCTGCAGATTATATGGATACCAAGCCAAATGTAGCAGAGACAGTGTTAGAAGCATTTTATGTTGACGACATGTTAAAATCCTTTCCCACAGAGGAAGAAGCCATAGATGTTACTAGGAATACAAAAGTAACCTTGAAATCAGAAGGATTCAACTTGACAAAGTTCATCAGCAACAACAGAAAAGTGATAGAGAGTATACCCGAAGAAGACCGAGCCAAGGATGTTAAGAATATCAACCTGGACAAAGATCCCCTGCCGAAAGAAAGGGCATTGGGAATTCAATGGGATGTCGAGCATGATTTGCTCGGATTTTCATGCATGTGGACCGACAAGCCAATAGAGAAAACTACTAGAAGGAGCATACTCTCAGCCACGAGTAGTGTGTATGATCCTTTAGGATTTGTGGCACCTTACGTGTTGAAGGCAAAGATGATTTTGCAAACTTTGTGCCAGAATAAAGTTGGCTGGGATGATCCCGTCCCTCAAGAACAATGTCGCGAGTGGGACAACTGGACACATGATCTTGCAAGATTACCTGAAGTAAAAGTAAACCGCTGCATGAAACCAGCCACAGTCAGTCACCCAACAAGTGTGCAACTGCATCATTTTGCAGATGCCAGTGAGAAGGGGTATGGTGTAGTCAGCTACATCAGATTTGCAGAAGATGACCAGATTCATTGTGCCTTTCTGCAAGCAAAATCACGAGTGAGACCTCTAAAGAAGATATCCATCCCAAGATTGGAACTCACGGCTGCCACAATTGCTGTGAGAGTGAACATCAAACTACAAAGAGAGCTGACTGTGTCTACAGACAAGATAGATAGCCACTACTGGACAGACAGCCAGACAGTGCTAAGGTATATCAACAATGAAACTTCTAGGTTTCACACGTTTGTTGCAAACCGTGTGGAGGAGATACGAGAAGGATCTGAGACCTCACAGTGGCATTATATCCCAACTGAAGTGAATCCAGCTGATGACTGCTCTCGTGGGTTAACCATGGATAAACTGCTGAAAAGCACCAGATGGTTTCATGGACCAGATTTTCTATGGAAAGAAAAATGTGAATGGCCAAAGTCTACACTTGATATTCCAGGTTCCCTTTCAAATGAAGATCCTGAAGTTAAGAAGTCTGCAGAAGTCCAATCACCACACACAACACTAAAAGTTGGAGTTGGAGTTGTGAAACAAGCAAAACCACAAGACTCAGTAGACGCACTGATACACTACTATTCCAGTTGGTCTAAGCTGAAACGTGCAGTAGCGTGGATGTTACGTCTGAAGAGAGTCCTCCAACATAGATCAAAGAACCAAAAAGGTCCAGAAGAGTCCAGCTCCTTGACAGCAAATGAATTGCATCAGGCTGAAGAAGATATAGTGAAGTGGGTACAGCAACATGCCTTTCCAGAGGAGATCAGTATTCTCCAGAATGTATCAGGATCCCGTACCAACGACAATTCAGCAAGCAAGGACAGAGTGAAAATAGATCAGCAGGCAGGTGATAGGAAGAAGAGAATTCCAAAGACCAGCATTTTGACACGCCTAGATCCACAACTAAGTGACGGAATCTTGAGGGTTGGTGGCCGACTACAAAATTCAGCTATTTCGGAGAACGCAAAGCACCAGTGGATCCTTCCGAAAGACCATCATGTGACCAAGCTTATCATTATACATGTACACCAAACGTGTAACCATCAAGGCAGAAACCAGATGTTGTCGGAACTACGACAAAGGTTCTGGATCGTGAGAGCGGGAACAATTATGAAGAATATCGTGAAGGACTGCATAATCTGCAGAAGATACAGGGCAAAAGCAGGCACCCAGAAGATGGCAGATCTGCCCACTACCCGTGTGATAGCAGGTGAACCTCCATTCACTTACATTGGAATAGATTACTTCGGGCCCTTCGAGATTAAGCAAGGCCGAAGCACCAGAAAGCGATATGGGGTTATCTTCACATGTATGTGCAGCAGAGCTGTCCATATAGAGATAGCCGATTCGATGGACACTAGTTCGTGCATCAACGCACTACGTCGTTTCATTAGCCGCAGAGGACCAGTAAAGGAAATTACTTCTGATAATGGGACCAATCTTACCGGAGCAGACCGTGAATTAAAGCAGGCCATCAAAGAATTAGACAGTGAAGTTCTGCACACATGGGCAGGAAACAAAGGAATTACGTGGAAATATAACCCTCCTACAGCGTCACACCATGGAGGTGTATGGGAGCGCCTGATACGGTCAATAAGGAAAGTTTTAAGCTCCATTCTACGAGAACAACATGTCAAAGTTGCACGCTCAGAGGAGCAACTACACACTTTGATGTGTGAGGTGGAAAATACCTTAAATAGCAGACCATTAACAAGGGTGTCAGAGGACCCAGCTGATTACAAGGTTTTAACTCCTAATCATTTGTTACACATGAAGTGTGAATCACTTGTGCCACCAGGCAAGTTTACAGAGGAGGACAAATATTCCAGAAAGAGATGGAGACAAGTGCAGTTTCTAGCAGATCTTTTCTGGAAACGCTGGACAAAAGAATATCTGCCAACGCTCCAACAACGGCAGAAGTGGTTCTATCCAGAGAGGAACCTCAAAGTTGGTGACATTGTGTTAATCATAGATTCATCAGCACCAAGAAACTCATGGGCCATGGGAAAAGTTGAAAAGGTCCACGAGGGTAGCCAAGGATTCGTCAGAAGCGTGACAGTGAAGACCAAGACCAGTATGTTGGTGAGACCGGTTAGTAAATTGTGCTTACTACTAGAGCAGGACAAGTAAAGGCTGACAGATGTGGCAAAGAAAGCAACTGTTGTTATTTTTTAACCAGTGACAATTATGCAGACAACAGTGACAACACAGACCACCAGTGACAACACAGACAAGCAGTGACAACACAAGAAAACCAGCAGCTCTACTAGTGAAACGAAAAAATGAACTGATATTTTGAAATGAAAGTGACCAAGTGACCAACAAATTTAAAGATTTGAATCAACACACACAGATTTAGCAAGTATGCATTACCAAATTCAGTGATTTAGTTTATTTTCTTCATGTGTTTTGGTAATTTTGTTTCCCATGCTAATTGCATGCATGCAACCTTGCATGGGTCCAGGTGTGTTGCATTCAGATAATGTGAGTTTACTACAAATCTTCACGGTCACACATAAAAACTGAGATGTCAGACATTAGTGTTACAGCATAGACTGTTTACCAGTTTCAGCATAGACTTTGTTTATTGATAACTATGTGTTGAAAGTGATTTGATCCTAAAAATAATGTTTAAACATGCTTTATTATTGTGTATAATCAAAGGTTTAGATTAATTCATTAAGTTTGATTTGGAATATCATTGGCAGAGACTTTGAAATACCAGTTTTGAGTGTAAATTGTGATAACATGCTTTGTTAACTAGTTAGATGTTATATAACATGCATCATTTAACTTTGTGTGATTAAAGGGATAGTCAGTAATTTGTGATTAAAGGGTTAGTCGACAATTTTTGGAATTAAGATATTTTATTGTCTTACTTCGTGCGACCGGGGGCCGGGATGTAATGACCAAAATTGTTATGTCGACATTGATTTGTGCGAGCGAGATTTATCCGATACTGCACCTTTAATATCGCAAGGTATTGTGGGTAAAAACTTTAGGAAAACATGGCGGCGCCCAGAGTGCTAGAATATCGTTCGGATATCGTCTTTCACCTACGATTACTATTTGATACAAGGAAATAATGATTAAAGATGAACAAGAATTAATAACCGAAGGTTTGTCACAATATATTGGTGGTATTTTGAGTAGTGGTCGTGGAGTCATTAGCGGTATAAATCCCACCTTTCCTGGTGTAAACAAACTATGTTTTTCTCAACTAAGGAACACAATGTGGTATCATGGTCATCCGTGAGCACTGCGTTACAATATCACGAAGATCAAGATGTTCCCCAAAGTGCTATAACGCTTGGGTAATACATTCGTATCACATCCATACACGAACTATCAGGAACATTCGGCTTCACGAAGATTTATACACGAAGAATGCCATTTCACGAAGAGTTTTATCACAAACAGTATATCCACGAAGACTTCTGAGTTCACAAAGTTACCCGAAGTTATCACGAAAACTTTATCCACGAAGAATGTTAATTTTACACAGAGCAATATCACGACGAACATTAATTTCACACAGAATTTATCACGAATATTTATATCCACGAAGAATGTTAATTTCACACAGAGTTATCCACGACGAATGTTTATTTCACACAGAGTTATCACGAAGATTTATATCCACGAGGAATGTTAATTTCACACAGAATAATATCACGAAGATCTATATCCACGCGAAGAATGATTATTTCACATAGAGCATCACGAACCATGGAAGTACAACGAAGATGTGTATTCACGAAAATTGATTTCATTTTTTTTCTTCTTCAAGTTTATCATCACGAAGCGAAGATTTGAACTGGAGTTCACTAAGCGTTATACAATACAGTCAACGAGTTTTACACAAAATAGTATCCAATTATTAAAAAGGACCACACAGCGCCATTCCATGGCCATTCACACTCTCTCCTCCTTCTGTACGTGTACCGCGGGTCTTTCAGCTGGTTTCCCCGGCGGGCTGGTTTATCAGTGCACCAGTCATTCCGGCCATGATTACACCGCTACACGTGTTGTACTACAGCAGCAGCAAGACAACACCCCGGACAACACAATCGTCCACCAAATTTAATCATCTTTTACTCCATAGAATGTGTCGCATAAGTCCGATTTCGTATCTTCGTCGCCAGTGTAATATTCTTATTCACGCGGTAAATGTGCACAAATAAATATTGGAGTCTCACTCAGAGAATTACTTGTAATCACACTTTATTTCTATTCTAAGTAACCATCATAAACGTCTGATCTCAGTGACCACGCACTATAGAGTTCTTGGGCTTGTACCGAATACTCACGCGCTGGTGTTTCTAAATCACGTAATTGGTGTTTATCACGTTCACGTGAATCACGCTATTGGTAATTGGTGTTTATAAATCACATTCACGTGCAACACACTTCAAGCTGTTCAAAAATATTTCGGCAAGAATGTTGATAATTTCATGCATTTGCTCTCCAGTCTTTTCTATCAACAAAATATTAGTCACGTAAAGCGTACAACTTCTACTGTAGTAACGCAGCATTTCGAATCTAGAAACACAGTCCCTGTGCCCATAGATATCTAAGCGGCGTCTTACGGCGCATACGATATCTATGGGTGTGCCGACCTTCGGATTTGAAGAGCGCCGCTGACAACATGTACTATAGCCCTCGGCAGGTATAAAAGACAGAAACTGAAACGACCGAAACGACCGAAACGACAGAAACTGAATAATATAGAATTGACAGAACAGTGAGGAATCCCAGTGCGAGTTTATTATTGAAATGGAATCATTGTCCAATATTCCAAATGACCTAACAGAGTAAGGCCCTAATGCACACTAATGCACCGTAGAGCGGGAATGGAAGCGAGTGATGAGCTTCTTGCTGGGGGAGAGGGAGGGAGGGAGACTTTCAAATCAGCAGATGCACCCCCATCCGTCCCCCTCCCCCGTATTAGCCCTCCTTGAGATCGTAATAGGTGAAGTGCATGTGATTGAGAGTTATCATATCACCTAAGATCCTATTAGTAGCCCCCCCCCCCCCCCCCCCCACCCCTCCATTGCAATCCCGACCCTCCAACCACCAAATGACCTAACAGAGTAATGCACCGAAGAGCGGGAATGGAAGCGAGTAGTGAGCTTCTTGCTGGGAGGGAGACTTTCAAATCAGCAGATATCTTTATATATTTTGTTTGTTTGGGTGTTTTTCAGAGTTTAAGATGTTTGTAACAAGTTTGTATCTTCCTTTATAGATGTATATAATACATCCTCCTGACCACCATGCAGCCCAGTGACCAGCCTTACATTTATCCATTTAGAGATGTTAGTCCTGTCACTGGGCCAACTTTCTGGCCCATAAGATAATATGATAGACCAAGATCCATGCTGCTATCTGCAAATCAAGTTGTTAAGTACATTGAATACTCATATGGTCAAGATTTTCAGTGTATCCTGCAGTGGTTGTACTCAAATCTACAATACCATGCATGCAACCTCCCACAGACGCCCACAGGCAATGTAGATAAGAACTAATTGACATGCCATGTGGCCAGTGAGAAAAAAACCTTGTGTCTCAGACCTAAAGGTAATAAAGAAATAACGGGATCCTTTATTATTAATTAAATTGTTGATAATGCTGTTGAAATTTTAATCATGTTTGTGATGTATAAATTATGTTGTTGTCACTTTTGTTCCATGACTTATAGAATCTTAAAATAGTATCAACACACTTCTATAAGATCCCAATGGGGCCCAATAAAAAAAAGTCCTATATATTAGATCAACGCCCCAATTCAACAACACACTTCTATCCTACACAACCCCACTGCAGGTTAACCCAACAGTAATATATGTTATTAAAGTTCGGGTGCATTGCAAATTGTGTACTCGGTTGTAGCTATACTAGTGCTGAACTCCCCACATTGATACTTCTGGATTATTTTTAATGGTTTGCAGCTGTTTCGGTCGTTTCAGTCGTTTCTGTCGTTTCAGCATTCTGTCTTTTATACCTGCCGCTATACCCTACTGATAACTGACTATGGCACATGTACCATGTGCAGTGTAAATGCAACGATAATTGTTCATGTATGCAATTGGTTCAACGAAGCAAAATGCTGTATAGTAAAACCTTCCATAAACGTACGTGGATGCAACCCCGGATGCATTTAACCTGAGACTAATATACATAATATTAGTTTCAGATTTAACATGACGCGACGTGACTATAGCCTAAACACCCATAACATGTAGTGTGATTAAAACCAGCTAACGTGATTTATAAACACCAATCGCGTGAAGTGTGATTAACACTAACTAACGTGATTTATAAACACCAATCACGTGATTTATAAACCCCAATCGCGTGATTTATAAGGGGGCACAGCACTAAATAAACCGCCCATTGGATTACATGTAGAATAGGGGTAAAAGAGTCGCGATTTTGGGCCCTTAGTAACCATTTTTGGAATGTCTCGAATGCTTTATTCTAATAAACAAGTATTACAATTTCATAAAATTGTCAAGAAGTGTTACACCTTCCAATTAGATTTTACGATATGATCATTTAAACAGCGCCACCCCTATTTTTAGACCGGACGCTCGCCTTCTAACCGCCTTCGAGCACGCGTGTTCATCCACGTGATAAATGTTCAGTAAAATAGAAAATCAACATTTGGCAATATCCTGATCAAAGTACAAGCGATTATCTTTCATTTTAATTATAAAATGCAACCCTCACGCCAAACTGATTCCCAAAGGACCCAATTAATCACAAAATCGTGTTTTGTTTTTGCCGGAACTTACTACCATTACACAAAACGAGGAGTGATTTAGTGCTGTGCGCCCTTATAACACACACAAAAATATTTTTTTATTTTTTTTATAGCATTTTTGAAAAGTTCAAGATTTTTTGAGTAAAAGTGTCAGTTTTTATGTTCATAGATCTTCTTGATAGCGTTATTAATCCATGGATCCATTTGGTGCGGTTATGACATTTTTACACAATTTCTCCTTTTCGTCATTCCCCGTACACTGTGCTTGGACGAGTTAACCCCGGCAACCATTTTGACAATTACGGATATAATTTGTAACCATGGCATTGTTTGTATTATATCAAATTATTAGAACATAAGCAAACAACATTCTCTTAAATGTATAACATATGTAGCCTTTGTCAAATGGAATTATTAATTACTTAATTAACTAATTACAAGACATATTGCCGAAACAAGTATCACACACTATGTTTCATTTTTTCAAGAAAATTAGGCCATCAAATGTTCTTTTCATAAGTGGCACTTACATATGAGGCAACTAGTATGTTCTCACGTGTACTTTATATGAAAATATCTAATGAAAATGATGTTTTTAGGAATGTTATAGGCCATTTATAGGCCATAAAGAATAAATGGTTTGTTTCTATCAAATACGTGATTCATGTTCACATTTTGTTTTGTTTTGAACATGCCCTTTATTCCGTTTTCTAGGTCTCTTATATAGGTTAAAGCTAATTACAATTGAGATGATTTATAGCCTACACAAGTCTTATGACCCTTGACCCCATCGACCGTTCTTCTTTCTCCCTATAGTCCACACCAGTCTTGCTAAGGGTCATACGTATTGAAGTATATAGCTATCTGTTTGTAATTCATTTATTTCGTGCCATAATCCTCTTTTTATGCACATTAATGTTTAACATGAGCTAACATGGCTAACAAAAAGAAAAGGAAGACAAGTCCCCGGTACTGGACACCAAAAAACAAACGATGGCGTCGTCTAGGAACTTTCAAAACCGGTCACCAATTATCCGCTGCGAGAAGTTGTACCGATGAAGTTGCACATTCTCAGGCGACAGACGACAGTAACCACAACCACGGTATGATATAATTATTCCAATGTTCCATACGGACTAAATAGGGGTTATGGGTAGGGTAAAGGTTAATATTAGGGTTATGACTATAGGGTTAGGGTTACGACTATAGGGTTAGGCTTAGGGTTAGGGTTAGAGGGTTAGGGTCAGGGTTAGGTTTAGGGTTAGGGCGGCGTTAGTGTTTGGGGTAGAGGGTTAGGGTTAGCGTTAGGGTTAGGGTTATAGAGTTAGTGTTAGGATTCGGAATGGGGTTAAGGCTGAATCAATTGTAATTGCGTTATAGTGTATCATTATGAAAGAAAGCATACATATTATTTAGTTTTTGTTTTGTTTTTGTTTTACAGGTAGTGCGTCAAAAAGACGTCAACGGCTACCCTTTGATCTCCATCAATTAGCGTGCAATCCCCGGACTCCAAATATACTTCCTTCAAACCTGAGACCATCAGCAATTGCATCGAATACCATGCCAAATGCCGGTGATAGATTAACCGGGAATGTACTCGTGGATGTGCCACAAATGGAAGGAAACTTCAACATCTGCTTCCGAGACCACGCGAAGATGTCTCCAGGTTGCGATGGCTATGTCGTGCTTGATCCGAAAACACTTATTAAGTGGAGATTGGGTTTTTCAGCGCAATTGACATGTACTGCAAAATGTGGTTATGCTTCTTGTAATCTTAAATTTTATGAGGAAGTGAAAGGTAAGGGAAGGGGAAGAAGAGCGGCAAAGATAAACACGCAACTTCAAGTTGTGCTGACCAAACATCCAATCGGAAACGCGGCCGTGCGTGAAGTATTTTCCTCGATTGATGCCCTTGCACCATGTGAGTCCGCAATGCAGAAAACAGCTAACAGAATTTGCGATGCATTCCATGACATTGCCAAAAAACAATTAAGTGAGAACAGAGAATTGGTAAAGAATGTAATGAAACTAAGAAGTGATGGCGCCACGGCTAGGGATGTTTATACAGTTGTTGTGGCTCAGGCAGATGCCGCCTACAATAATCCAAATAAATGGAGAGGGTACATGCAACCCGGTACAATAGCGTGGTCATGTTGTTTTGCTGGGGAACCTGGTCTAGAAACGATCCCAATTGTATTTCAAGTACGGAGCAAAGTCTGCAGCTGCCCTTCTACAAGAACGCAACCCCACAAAGACGGCTGTGCTCAAAACTTTCCCAGCAATGTAGCTATGGGCAACGCGGAGTACCATCTCGGCAAAGACATGGCCATGGAGCTGATGGGAGGAGATTCTCCCCTCGGCGTAAAGATGTTAGTGACTGACGGAGATTCCTCCATGCATAAGGGAATGAAGGAGGTGATGTCAACATTTGGTATTGAAACGGAAAAGGGTGACTGCACACGACATATTACGCGATCAATCGCTCGGAACATCAGAAAAGGCAACCTAAGTGACACATGCACAGGCATCGGAAAAACAGTTGTCCAAAAAAACCGTAACAAATCCACCTTAGCTAGCTTTATTGAGAGGCGTTGTGCATGGAGTTTCAAGCGGCTTTCAAAAGGCACGGATCTGACTTGGAGAAATTGTTACAATCATGTGAACCCCTGAAAAGAGGAATATTTGGATGTATCCAGGGGGGTGCGGACATCTGCCGATCTAATTCATTAGTTTGCGGTGCTCATCGGCGAAAGGGCATAAACAAGGTAGGCTAGTGTCGGAATCACGGCATTCACCAAAGTTTACACGGATATGTAGTGGGAAATGATACAGGGATATCATTTTGTACCATTTTCAGGCCTTGTTTTCTTATTTTACCCACCATTCATTAGGCGTAGCGGGTAGCAAATGATTTTTTTGATAAAAAGCGCACCAAAATAGTGGATCATACATGCATTATTATTAAACATATTCATTATTTGCCTAAAGGACCTCTCTATGTAGACGATGTGTTTGTATCATCATGTTTTATGTTTCTTGATTGATTGTCTGTGTATATCATGTGTGAATAAGTGTCGGGATGTTTGTCTGCCATGGGATTTGTCTGTGTTTTTCTTTCTTTCTTTCTTTTGTGGTATAATTTTAACGTTTGTTCCACGTGGTTTCCTTTTTTCGGCAGCCTCCACCGGGACTTCCAGAGCAGAAATACGTAAAGCTTACAGAGACAGATGCTCTTATCATCAATCGTTGGATAGACAACAAACTTGGCCCAACTGCAGTGAAAGGGCAACGGAACAATTTGACTACAAATAGATGCGAGGCGTCCCATCTGTCGGTTCTCAGAGGATCTCCAAAGTGCCGTAATCGTCCCCGAAACTTTGCAGGGCGAGCCAAATCTGCTATTCACTCAATAAGCATAGGAGTGATTGATTCAGTTACCAACGCCAATCGCATTTTGGGAGCTGAAAATACCGACACTTGCCGTGCAACTCGGACACGCCTACAGCTGAAAGCTAGAGAAAAGTATCATAAGAAAAGAAAACGATCGCCATCTTATCGTAGAGCGAAATATTCATCTATTGCAAGGTCTAGAAGAATAAGACAACTTTACAGCGGTAGCAGTGGTTACTCGACCGGGGTACAACATCCAGTAGTAAGGCATGATCATCCATACAACAACTAGGGCTAGGCCTAGGCCTAGGCCTATATCCCGAACATTTTGTAGACCATAAGACTTCATTTATAATGTCGCTGCAACAGTACTGTATACCCTGCAAGATAAAAAAATAATATGATCACATTAATATCGAACAAGCATATCAATTATAAAGCACACATCACTATCTCTTTCTAGATATGGTGGTCCTTAAAAGGACCGTTTTCAATAAATATTTGGCGGCGTGTCAGCGTGGTATTATGATGCATGGTGGATCGCACGCAAAGCAATGGTTGCTTTCTTGGCATCTTCTTTTATGGGCATTGTAGGATGCAGTTTCGAGCTCCAGATGAGTGATCTCGATGCACGTCTTCACCCCACAAAGATGAGATACTTCCTCCGCATCCTCACTCTTCATCAGCCCAGGTCGGCGATGCTCCAGGATGTAGATCGCTCTATGTAGCGTTGTATTCACGGAACCAGCCTCTGGATATGTCAGATGATATCTCACATATCCATCGTTGGTACGGGATCTCCTATTCATGATCAAACATCCACCGTCACTTCTGTCGCATTCCTTGTAGATTTTCTTGAGCTTTTTGGTAATCTTATCTTCACTACTCATAGCGGTCGCCATCTTTCTTTACTAGACAAGCTGTGATACGATAAAAGTTTGTCGATTTGACGGGGACGCCCTCTATTGTTAATGAAAATGGTAAATAAAGTGAACTTTGCATTTCCACACGAGAGTATTAATTTAGAAAACTAACATTAAAGACTATTTCGAAAGAAAACGGGTCCATTTTATTTGTAAACAATCAATTTGTGGTCAAATACGGGCAATAAAACTCTCTAAATGCATTATAATACTGCGTGTTACAAGGGGGCACAGCACTAAATAAACCGCCCATTGGATTACATGTAGAATAGGGGTAAAAGAGTCGCGATTTTGGGCCCTTAGTAACCATTTTTGGAATGTCTCGAATGCTTTATTCTAATAAACAAGTATTAAAATTTCATAAAATTGTCAAGAAGTGTTACACCTTCCAATTAGATTTTACGATATGATCATTTAAACAGCGCCACCCCTATTTTTAGACCGGACGCTCGCCTTCTAACCGCCTTCGAGCACGCGTGTTCATCCACGTGATAAATGTTCAGTAAAATAGAAAATCAACATTTGGCAATATCCTGATCAAAGTACAAGAGATTATCTTTCATTTTAATTATAAAATGCAACCCTCACGCCAAACTGATTCCCAAAGGACCCAATTAATCACAAAATCGTGTTTTGTTTTTGCCGGAACTTACTACCATTACACAAAACGAGGAGTGATTTAGTGCTGTGCGCCCATAAACACAGCGTGACGTGACGTGAGTATTCGGTACAAGCCAGTTTCTGCCTGTCCACGTGGCCCGGACAGTCATACCATAGTTCAAGTGTCTGGTTTCAGATGCCGGGCAACCTTCACGTTTATCTAGATACTACACTTTCTTTCAATACATGGTTCGGATCTTAAATTGGTGATCAAGTCAATTTAATGGCTATAGCAATGAGACGCTTTCTATGTTCGTGCACAAACCAAAGAAAGTGGCTTGGAGCCTCATTGTTATTCGAAAAATAATGTATAATCTTGCCTTTATCCGATATAACCGGTCATTTAATGCAGATATAACACCATGAAGCCAACAAGCTTTCATTAATGGGTCGCCTGCGACGGGTAAGCACCAGATATTGAGAAACAAGAATTATATACTTTTGACACTTTACGCCAAAGTCAAGTTAATTTATATTAATTATCATGATTTATAATTTAGTAGGCAAATAATTGGCCGGTTGCCACGGCCAAAGCCGTGGCTAAAATCCTGAACTCTACATCACACCTAACGCTGGATAGCAAAAACAGCAGACGGTTTTAATTATTTTCAGACTTTGACTGCCAGAAGAGAAGTGACCACTTGAACTTGGCGTAATTACCGCCAGAGAGCTCTAATTTGATTAAAGTGGGCAATTTAGATTGGTGTCTCGGGATTGGTTTTAACCAATTTAAAAATCCTTAATTGATCCGACGAGCCGAAAATGCCCGAGTCGAGTTCGACGATCGTAATTCATGAAATGGGGTATCGGACAGCATAGACAAAGATCGATATTTTCCTAAATCTAGTAAATTAATATCAACCACATTTAACGATGTCATATATTCATGACTTAAAATATAGGCCAAAAATCACTTTATTACACTACCCCCAACCGGGTGGAAGATTATTTCTCCGGAGAAATAATCTGACATACAGTACTGTATATTAGAAACCATAATAAAGTGGTTTTGAAACCTTGTCTTTAAATAACTCTACCCGTAAGGACGGACCTTACGCCGATTTCGGTCGTTTAAACTTTAAAATGTTAAAACTAGTGCGATTTTTTTTGGAGATTTGTACTCTGCACACTCATAAAAATGTGTAATACCCAAAAGTAATCAAAAGAATTGAAAAGAGTCTATTTTGTACCGCAAAAAGGAACTATTGATAAACTTTTACCAGACGTGCTATCCCATAGTGCATTGGTGGTGTATACCCTCAAATTCCATAAAATGGGATAATATCAAACTAAATGTATGATGAAAATATAGTTTTAATGATGGGATGTATACATTATACCACTATTGACAGCATAATTAAAATAAGTGAAGTTGAAAAAGTAAATTACTGCAACATCCCATGTTTGTGTCATAAGTCATGTTATTGAGGTGTTAATTGTTTATAATGTAAGTGATGGAGAAACAAAGATTGCAAGTATAATATAATTATAATTTGTGACGATTTGTTCAACAACTCCCCCATACCTTAAGTACAGTAACAAAGCGTTGTTGATTTGAGATAAACCCACTGTTCATATGCAAATTACTAGGATAGCAAAACTTATTTGGAAACCGCAAAATTGTAAACAAACAAAAATGTTCGCACAAATTTGTTCATTTTTTTCGGCGTATAAATGCATTTCGCCATGAAATCCTTAAAGTTAGCAAATAGCTTTATATACCAAAATTTAGCTATACCCCTGAGGAAAATATTCTTGGCGAGGGCCATATGTAAAGGTTCACTTCTAAAGCCACAATTTTAGCCGAATCGTCGCTACCTGAGCGCAAGAGAATCGCAATTTTTGCATCATCGCGGCGAAATGTGTTCGCTTTGATCTCCAGGACCGTATCACTATTGAAACGGAGGGGTGTGTTTTGATTTTATACAAATATTCTATAAACATGTATCAAAATGTGTTGTGTAAATTAAACGCATTCTTGATTTAATTTTTCTCCGAATGTTAAAGGTGGTGTGTGAATGAAATGCTATTTACAAAATATTTTTAATTTCACAATTACTTGCGAAATAATTTGTCTTCTCTCATGTTTACCTTTTGTAACCCAGCCCATTCTGAAGTTCGATCGCCCATTTACGGGGAACGGATGATGTCCAAATAAGGGCCTAATTATAATAAACGTAAACTTTTTTTCTCGATTTTTAAAGAGCAGCTATTTTTTTTATGTCAAATTAAGCCTATTAAAACAAGTTTTGTACTTGTTTTCATTAATTATCCAAAACGATATTCACATTTGAATGATGTAAATATGTTTGGTCGTTGTTGAACGGGGTTCAACAAGGTCTTCGTCGTTGTTTATCTTGAATAATAATAATAATAATAATCAGTATTTATATAGCGCCTTTTCCAAATGGCTCAAAGCGCTGTGATTTTGCTGCTGGTGAATCATCAGAATCATGTCACATCAACTAGGGTGCTGCCAATTTCTAGCGCAAACCTATCCGCAGTTAGATTGTAACATCCACCATTTTTCAATGCAGCTCCCCAAATACCTTTGGGTCAAGGAAGTTTTTGATAACCGAAACAACTGATCACAGATTTTGAAAGCAGGAGGAAACCGGAGAGCCCGGAGAAAACCTGCGAGAGCGTGTATGGATCGTCATAAACCAAATGCACATAAACATGATAAAGCCCGCGGTCGTGCACAGAATTGACCCGGGTTTCATTGGTGCAAGGCGAGAGAACTAACCGCTGCGCCAATCGACAACGGTAAGACGACGGTAAGACAACGGTAAGACGGGTTTATTTTGCTCTCGCAAAATAAACCCGTCTTACCGTTGTCGATTCAAGATAAACAACTCCGAAACCTTATTGAACCCCTAAATATATCATGGTCATGAATGGTGCTGTCAGGTATTTTGATAAATAAATTGAGATTTTCAGGCACTTATGAAATACGGTACTTGTGAGAGTTCCATGAATAAGATGTCATAGTGAATTCTCTGTGATTTTGTGCCACAAAGTTATTTCTAAAGATTACGGGCAACCTAAATTATGATATCTTTGGATGATTAATTAACAACCAATATGATTTTGAATTTTTAATAATTGCTTTCGGACTATATTCAATGTGAATGATGAAGTATTTGGACTTATTAAGCAAACGATCCAATTGCAACATTATGTATACTGTACAATTATAGTTGAAGGGTATATTATTTAGATTAGTTTATGTTGTGTTTTATTCTAATTATCACATTATTTTTATCTTATACCTGATGGAACCAATGGGACGATAGAAACATGAGAGATATGAAGTTTTTTGCAGCCTTTGCTGACTTTGTCCGTAGTTCCAATTGGCTATTGGACTATAATTTGTGTAATTAGAACCGGTTTGTGTCCACAACTGTAGCTATTTTGAAAATGACGATGTCCTTTTTTTACAATTATCTTGTCTAATGATAACAACTTTGCTTGAATATTTGAATACAAATAGTTTTATTTTTCAAATGGCGGCCATTTTGAAATCAAAGATGGCGCTAGTTTAAAATGAAATCATTGTATGTTTTGATTATAATATTATATTTTCTATGGTTAAATTAACAATCAATTCTGATTCTTCTTGGGGTTCAAGTAGAATCAGCGGACCAGTTTGGTTAAAGAAGTTGACGAGGATGAAATGCTGATCTACCTTTATGGATGCGCGAAACAAGGACAATGGCTGCGATGGGACTCTGCCATGCAAGTGGACACATCGTGGAAGAAACTCCTGTATGTTTGGACACCAGAACTCCTGTCGTTCCAGATAAATGCCATCCATGACCAACTCCCGACACCAACTAACCTGAGACTCTGGGGCAAGACAAATATGGGATTGTGCCAGTTATGTCACCACCGAAATTGTACTCTGCTCCACATCCTGAACTGTTGCAGCTTTTCCTTAGAAAATGGAAGGTACAATTGTATCAGGACTGATACCATATGTCGATGAAGCAAACAACAACAGACCATCAACATTCCAGTCTCAAAGTATCAGTCCTACTATAGCATTCCAAAAAGCAGATGGCACAAAATACCGTAATCCAGTCTTGCCGTAGAGAAAACCAAAAGAGACAGACATCCTGAAAAATGCCAGTGACTGGAAACTCCTGGTGGATTAAGAGCACTCGCAGATAGTATTTCCTCCAAAATTGTTGAGACGGCCAAACGACCTGACATTACTATTATCTCAACTCAGACTAAAAATGTCATCATCATTGAATTGACAGTCCCAGCAGAGGAAAACCTTGCAAATGCTTTCGCCAGGAAGAAATGTAAATACCAAGACCTTGTAGCAGAATGTGAAAATAATGGATGGTCTGTAAACTACTTTCTCGTTGAAGTCGGAAGCAGGGGGATTTATAGTACCACGATCAGCAAATGTCTGGCCTCGCAAATGTCTGGCCTCGCTAGGAATCCCCAGCGAGAAAAGAAAACCAATCTTAGACATAGCAGCCAAAACAGCCTTGCGAGCAAGCTACATTATCTGGCTTTGCAGAAGCACCAAGGCGTTCAGACAAGCGGAGTAGATTCGACCTCCAACTATATGCCATGAGGGAAAGGGGACGGTTGAGCGCTCACAAAACCGGTTTAACCCGCCAAAGTCTGGTCCGCAGCCCAGAGACCTCAGAGCATAAAATTATCTACACAGATGAAGATGATGAAAAAAAGCTATATTCCAGTGAAATTGGTTAACAATTGGCTCCAGAAACAGTATAAAACACTGAACTTTATAGTAATTAGTAAGATTACCATGAGAATAAACTCCATGCAGGGCAAACTGTCACACAACGCCCACATGCAACACATGGGTGATAAATTGCTAAAATCAGGACAAAAGGGTTCTGACCCAATGGTGTATCCAGGATTGTTTGGATGGGGGGTTGGGCCAAAAAAACCTGAAGCCATCTTGTTGATCTTAAATATTGAAACGTTGAACCTAATATATACGTGCCAAGCGATAATTGCGTATTTTTAAACATCTTTTTATTTTCATATTATACCCTTTACTTGATGATGCCAACATTGCACGTGTAGGCCTAAAGACGACCTGAGAAATTAACATATCAAAATGGCGACTAACTTAAAAGTATTTTCAAACAATTTGCATTGTAGTAGTAGGCTTAACAGTAAGCACGGTACAAACGGAAGAAGAATAATTCATTGGTAGATTACCAGTGTAGTCACCTTCGGAGCCGTAATTTCACCCTTATTAAGATGAGCACTCCTGATGTAGTTCTCATTGAAAATGACTATTGGGAAAAATCATAACCAATTTCACTGGAATATACTTGATTATACTGCCCATATTTCCCTATATCTTTCATGCAAATTAGGCGACACTTAACGGAGTACTACGGTTAACAAACACACAAACAAACACACCCCTTTCTAGATTTATTGTATTATATCATTTGATGTAGGGTTATCATTTTGGTGGTATGGCTCTAAACAAATACACCTGTACCATTATTGGTATTTGACAAATGATGATCGGGTACAACTAGAATCAATGAAAACATGTGACGATAAATTGAATCATTCTGTCTTTTATGAAATATTTAATTTTAAAAACTTATTTTTTCTAAAAAGTATAATCTGTTCAGAAGAAAATAAAGAACTCCGATGGCCATACGTTATTTACCAAAGGTTTATAAATTGAGGAACTTAATTTATAAAACATGCAAATTATATGTTAATGAGGGGGTAATTTCTTAGATGTTTTTTTTTAATTTTGTAAACATCGAAACAGTAAACCTTGACCTCTCTATTTTTCATTTATGCAAAATGAAATAGAACATATACGTTCTTAATGGTTCAGTGATTTCAGACATTTGGCACAATTGAGATATATAGTAATAGAAGTGAAGTTCACATGATTCGCTTCGGTTGGCACAGTGGTAGGCCTATACCGCCATTGATACAGAAGTATTATACACGTACACTGTAGGCCTACATGGCATGCCACTCTGAGGCTTAAAGCCATATTATGTGATATTTTTCAAATTTTTACACATTATTGTTTTCGCATTTATAATGAAGTTTGACAATCAGGAAAGGATATCCTGAACTCATAAATCTATTTTGACTGTATTTTCCGTTAAAAAACATCACAGCACATTACTAAATCATAATGGATATTATGCTGGCTCCCTGCACCCTGGATCCCCGGCCCAACTTATCCATAGGTGCAGGTTCTCAATTGCCGTCCGTAACAGTAAGTTCAACACATTGCATTGTCGCTCTGTTATGGCATAAAGGTAAATAACGATCAACACACTGTAGCTGAGATACCGCATCAAACACTGAATGCATCGCGCTGCCATAGCTATACGGCGCGACGGGCCACGCGCTATGGGGTGTTTTTTGTTGCTATCCTTAGTACTCCATTAGTGTTGATCAAAGTGTCGCTTAATTTGCATGAAAGATGGAGGAAAATACGGGAAGTTTATATTCCAGTGAATTTGGTTAACAATTGGCTCCAAAAACAGCAAAAAACGCTCGACTTTGGCTCAAAAATGAAACTACAACTTGCACCATTGCACGATATTATGCGTTGCGCATACTGACGCGTAATACCTTGATAATACGCCGCGTGCATGTTTGTGCAAGAGCGTACTGCCGCGGAACTATACGCACACGGACCCACACATGGCGCCGTGCGCGGGCAAATAAATATAAGCCATATGGAAATAGTTTAGGATATGCCTAAGGGTTATAGTTTGTTTGTTTGTTTGTTTGTTTGTCTGTTTACACGGTCGGTCCGTACGGACACACGCTTGGGTCCTGAAGGGACCAGACTCAAGCAAATTGCTCGGGCCAGGCTTAATAAAAAAACCTTTAAAAAGGGAAATGCTTGTAACAAGTGTGAAACATATTAGAGTTTTATGTGAGCAATTCCCATATCATGCATCCAGAAAATATCATATAATGTGCCCAGATTTGCTTTTTAGGATACGATATCACATTTGTAGCTACGTATATTATCAGTGTCACTAATCGATCAATCCGCAACCAATTTGACGACATAAATGACGTTCACATTGAAATCGCAAAAATTGTGGTTTTTCTTCAACCAATTCCGGAAAAAAATTGCTAATTATCATATAATGTGCCCTGATTTGCATTTCAGGATATGATATCACATTTTGAGCTGCGTATGATATCTGTGTCACTAATCGGTCAATCCGCGACCAATTTGACGACATAAATGACGTTCACGTTGAAATCGCCGGGAAAAACAGGGTTTTTTCCTAGCAATTGCGGACAAAATAATCAAAATTTCATATGATGTGCCCTGATTTGCTTTTTAGGATACGATATCACATTTGTAGCTACGTATGATATCAGTGTCACTAATCGGTCAATCCGCAACCAATTTGACGACATAAATGATGTTTACATTGAAATTGCAAAAATTTGGGTTTTTCTTCAACCAATTCCGGAAAAATAGGCTAAATATCATATTATGTGCCCTGATTTGCTTTTCAGGATATGATATCACATTTTGAGCTGTGTATGATATCTGTGTCACTAATCGGTCAATCCGCGACCAATTTGACGACATAAATGACGTTCACGTTGAAATCGCCGGGGAAAACAGGTTTTTTTCCTAGCAATTGCGGACAAAATAAACAAAATTTCATATGATGTGCCTTGATTTGCTTTTTAGGATACGATATCACATTTTAGCCACATATGATATCGGTGTCACAAATCGGTCAATCCGCAACCAATTTGACGACAATGACGTTCACATTGAAATCGCAAATCCAAATCGTGATTTTTTTTTCTTCAACCAATTCCGGACAAAATAGACAAACTATCATATCATGTGCCCTGATTTGCTTTTTAGGATACGTATCACATTTTGAGTTACGTATGATATCGGTGTTATACTGATCGGTCAATCCGCAACCAACTTGACAACATAAATGATGTTAGCGTTGAAATCGCAATGATTTTTTTTCACCAACCAATTCCGGACAAAATAGGCTAAATATCATATAATGTGCCCTGATTTGCTTTTAAGGATATGATATCACATTTTGAGCTACGTATGATATCGGTGTCACTGATCGGTCAATCAGCAACCAATTTGACGACAAATAGCGTTGCCTTTGACATCACACAAGGAAAAACTTTTTTTCTTCTTCTACCAATTAGGGACTAAATAGACAAACTATCATATAATGTGCCCTGATTTGCTTTTTAGGATACGATATCACATTTTGAGTTATGTATGATATCGGTGTTACTGATCGGTCAATCCGCAACCAATTTGACGACAATGACGTTCACATTGAAATTGCAAAACCTAATCGTGTTTTTTTCTTCTCCAACCAATTCCGGACAAAATAGGCTAAATATCATATAATGTGCCCTGAATTGCTTTTCAGGATATGATATCACATTTTGAGCTACGTATGATATCGGTGTCACTGATCGGTCAATCAGCAACCAATTTGACGACAAGTAGCGTTGCCGTTGACATCACACAAGGAAACACTTTTTACTTCTTCTACCAATTAGGGACTAAATAGACAAACTATCATATGTGCCCTGATTTGCTTTTTAGGATACGATATCACATTTTGAGTTACGTATAATATCTGTTTCAGGATATGATATCACATTTTGAGCTACGTATGATATCGGTGTCACTGATCGGTCAATCAGCAACCAATTTGACGACAAATAGCGTTGCCGTTGACATCACACAAGGAAACACTTTTTTCTTCTTCTACCAATTAGGGACTAAATAGACAAACTATCATATGTGCCCTGATTTGCTTTTTAGGATACGATATCACATTTTGAGTTACGTATAATATCTGTGTCACTGATCGGTCAATCCGCAACATATTTTATGTCATAAATGACATTCCCTATGAAATCGCAAGGAAAAACAGTTTTTTTACCGACCAATTCAATTGTGGACAAACTAGCCATATGCTAAAGTATCTTCATATAATGTGCCCTGATTAACTTTTTAAAGGACGATATCACAGTTTGAGCTACGTATCATATATCAGTATCACTGCACGGTCAATCCGCAACCAATTTGAGAACATAAATGACATTCGTGTAGAAATCTCAAGGAAAAATGTGGTTTTTTTTCAACCAATTCCGAAAAAATAGGCAAATATCATATAATGTGCCTTTATTAAACCGGGCTTTATTTGCTTTTTATGATACGAATTTGAGCTACCTATAATCAGTAACAGATTTGTGATCAAAAGACATTTGTTGTACTAGATGCCCTAGCACCATAAACATGATTATGGGTGGTTAAAATCTCGGGTTAGAAATATCAAAGTCAGAAGTTGTAAGCTTAAAATGGTAAGTAAGCTTACTACAAATTCATTCATTGGTTAAACTGAAACTGGCCAAAAATCACTCAAAAATAATAATGCAGACAAAAATCAGTTGCAGACCTGTTCTAGAGATAACTCTCTGATGGATCAATTGGAAAACAATTTCTCAAAACATTACGTAATAATATACATTTCCTATATAAGACGAAAATCAACGTATTTTTCATATGGCGGAAGCATACGAAATAAACCTTCCGTCTACCAAAAATTAAACTCCAAAATTCACCGTATGAGTCAAATCGAGTCTCAACTTGATCTAAGATTATGAGCTGTTTTTAAAAGTGTAATAAAAATGTAGTACACGGCCCTTAAATTTAATCTATAGGTAATGAAGAAGACAACTGCGATCTATCACGCAAATCCACTTCAACATTTCACGAAAAGTTCAATACGATGACACAGCTAGCCTATTAGGTAGGCGTTGTAACTGGTACTTATACCGAACATTGTATGGGCGGCCAATGAGGTTAAATTGATTGAATATAGTCTAAAATCGGGGTAAAAAAAGATAAATTATAATTTTGTAATGACTACTAATTTGCAATAATGAATTATAATTAACATGAATATGAATGATCCGGATTGAACTGAAATGGTCCAGGTTGAACCGAGATCAGTGGCGTAACAGAGGTTGGTTGTCAGGGGGGGGGGGGGGGGGGGGCACAGCCCAAAAAATTATGGTTAGAATAATTCCGTCCCGGGATTTTTAAAAGGTTGCCCCAATTTTTTTCCCATTCAGTCACCTCGTGAATTTCACGTAGGTGTGTGTGTGTGTGGGGGGGGGGGGGGGGGGGGGAGGGTCAAAAAACTTCACAAAATCGCACGGTCACAAAATTTCGCACGGTCACAAAATTACGCAAGGTCACAAATTTCGCACGGTCACAACATTTCGCACAGTAACAAAATTTCGCAGTACAAAAAACACAACAGTCAACAATGTGTTGACTGTTGTGTTTTTTGTACGGCGAAATTTTCTTTCTTTCTTTCCCTTTCTTCTTTTATTTCTTTCCCCTTTTTTTCTCCTTTTCCTTTTTCTTTTTCCTCCCTTTTTCCTTTCTCTCTCTCTTTTCTTTCCCTTCCCCTCCAATTTTCCTGGTGGGTAGGTTTGAATTTCCTGCTGAGCACCTTCAGGGGGGGGGGGGGCACTGTGCGACCCCCCTACCCCCCCCCCCCCCCCCCCCCCCGGCTGTTACGCCACTGACCGAGATAACCGAGATGATTCAAGAGGATTCCAAATTAATCATGAATATTCATATTACTTATTAATATTCATTATAAAAAAGTTATCATTTATAAATCTCTAACAAATTCCAAGTATATATTCAATATATTTAACCCCATTGGCCGCCCATACAATGTTCGGTATAAGTACCAGTTACAACGCCTACCCAGTTTAATATTCACTGGCGATGATATATCAATCTCTCGTCCAATCAAAACCATCGACACGGATGGCACACTTCTCGTCCATCAATTATGAGCGTATGAAAGTATCGTTTGGCATATTATACCAGTGACACCAATTAGGTTTTCTGTGCAAAGTGACACTCGGAACGGAGCCATACATACGCGTACCAATTCCAAGCCTATATATGCTAGTTCGCCTTGGCGAACAAGCAAAAAAGCCTATATAAGCATGCTGGTTGAATTAAAAACAGCCACTCCCAACAAATAAAGTTAACAATTTTGCTGTCACTCTTCAGACATGAGAAAAGAATAGTATTGATCTAATCTCATTTATGCCACAGAGGCTCTATATCAGGCCTTCTCAATTAGATTTTGTGAAGCACCACTTTTGAGATGTTAGTGATCTAAAAGCGCCACTATCCCTGCGAGCGAAGCGAGCGGAGCGAAAAACGGGTGGGGTCCAGGGACCCGCCTTATGGTTCCTGGTGCGGGGGGGGGGGGTGGTCCAAGGGGCTTTGTCCCTTGGAAGCTCATGGGTTTACCCCCCTTGGAAGAGGCTAAGGAGAGCTATATTTGCATGCAATATGGTACAAGAAATACAGAGATGTTGATGGTAAAATGTACAAAAAATGGTAGCAAATGTAGTGATAATCAATAGGCCTACTACTAATAATCATGACTTATCCCACTGCAGTTAGTGGCTGAAGTGGCTCTTCATGATTCTTTCGATCTGGTTGAAGTTGGGGATATATTTCTTATTCTTTGTTTAATTTTGTTCTTCTTTTTTTTCTTCTTTTTTTTCTTCTTTTTTTCTCTCCATGCGTCCTACTTCCGCGCGCCACTCGGACTGATGCAATGCGCCACAAGTGGCGCGCGCGCCACAATTTGAGAAGACCTGCTCTATATGATGTAGATGTAGTGTAAGTACCGTCGGGTGGGGGTTCAACCACGGAAAATTGTTTAGAATAGGAGGTCTAGGGATATACAGTGATGCGGTATGTCGGTGTGTGGGGGTGGGGGTGTGTGTGTGGGGGGGTTAAACCAAGGGAAATGGTTTAGGATAGGACGCCAAGGGGTAGTGATGTGGTTAAGTATCGTTTTGTGGGGGTTAACAAAGCAACCTGATTTGGGGGAGTAGGGGGGTTTATGAAGTAAAGTGGTATATGCCAAACAAGCCACGGTACTGAGGGTTAAAGAAGTAATGCGGTTTGAGAGGTAGGCCAAGTGAAGTAAGTAAAAGTAAGCCAATGGAAATGCCGGTTTCGGATAGGCCTAGGGTAATAATTATTATGCTGTGGATCGTTGGGTGGGGGTTAATAACCCAGCCAACATCGACCGTGGGCCCACAATGTAATTGAAAAAAATAATTGCATTTCTAGGAAAAATCACAGATCGAGGAAAAGATCACATAATATGCCTTTAACAAACTTGGTAATATGGAAGATCATACAATTCTGCAAATTTCCTTCGAAGGAAAGAAAAGTGTTACGTGTACTTTTTTAAAAAAAAGAGTTTGAATATTGAATGAGGTAATTAGCCAAATGTCTTAATTACAATAAATTAGGAAAATCACCACAATAATATCTATTAATTATGACTAAACAGTTTATCTTATATTTTGACTCATTTACTGATCATCATTGATTCAAAGATCCATCATATTTAGTTAAAATAAATAAATTGGTCTTTTTGGTATTACCACTACAAATACTTTGCAATATATACATTCGCAAGGGATTATGGGTAATACTTCCAGTTTAGGAATGCTTCCTGAACGGGAAATCGGCCCGGACTGTTTAAGGGACAGGATTCAAGTACTATAAGCTGATTCATGCAAATAACGTGTAGCTGTGTGTGACGGAAATACATGTACTCTGTTTGTTTTTTCATTTCATATTCACCAACAGGTAAGATGACACGTTGCATTTCTGTATACATTTGTTTTGTATCAACTTTTTGTTTGTGATTGTCTTTGCCAATTTGTTTGCTTCATCATTTTCCCATGGAGAGTGAATAAAGGTAAAGAACTACATACATGTACATGTAAATGTAATGATATAGGCCTACTCGGGTTGGAGAAAGGAGTTTGTATTTTTACAAACATGTCATGCTAATCCTAGGCGTGCGCAGGATTTTTTTACCCGGGGGGCTTAAATATAAATTGATTGAGTATGCATGTTTGACTAATCAAAGTGGTGCAACGGAAGGGGGGGGGGGGGGGGGGGGTCTGCGGGGTTATGTGCCCCCCCCTCTTGGAAGTGTTCAATTTTCGAAACCATTTGGTGCGATTTAGTATGTACTTTTGACCAATATTTTATTGAAAACCTTCACTTTATTTCCCATCAATATTGGCTTATTATCAATATCATTCAAAATATGATTTTTCCCTACAATTTTGCACAACACAGCATAAGGGTTTGAAATTCGCATATATTAAAAAGGATTCGCACTGAGCGCGAAAATATTGGCTATTGTAAAAGCTAGGTTTAAAAAACAGTTCCTGAAGCCATGTTGTTAAGCTTGACTGATAATTAAACAATGAAACGAATTTGCGCGTAGCGCGCAAAAACTGTCTATTTTATAACTAAAAAGGTCCAGACAACGTTTCTGAAGCCATCTTGTTCCAATCGAATAATAAATTAGTAAAAATAATTCGCGCAGAGCGCGAAAACAATTTGCTATTGTAAAAAGAAAGGTTTAAAAAAACGTTCCTGAAGCCATCTTGTTAAGCTTGAATATTAAATAACATTGAAACTAACCCCCAAAATGTCTATTTTAACACTTAAAGGTCCAGAAAAAGTTTATAAAGTCATCTTGTTGAAATTGAATAACACAATTTTAAAAATAATTCCCGTGGAGCGTGACAAAATTGGCTTTTATAAAAAATAAAGGTTTAGAAAACGTTCCTGAAGCCATCTTGTTAAGCTTGACTAATAAATAATCAGCGAGACTAATTTGCACAATAAAAAGGTCCAGAAAACGTTTCTGAAGCCATCTTGTTCAAATTGAATAACAAAATATTTTTAAAAAAAGGCTATTGCAAAAATAATTTGTACGTAGCGCGCAAAAACTGGTTATTTTAACTCTAAAATAGTCCTGAAAAACGTTCATGAAGCCATTTTGTTTAACCTTGAATATTAAAACAATGAAACCAATTCGCTCAAAACGCACTAAAATGTCTAGTTTTCTAACTAAAATGGTCCAGAAAACGTGTCTGAAACGTGTTTTATAAAGTTTGAATGAACATTGAAACCAATTCGGCTAAAAATGGCTAGTTTAACACTAATAGCTCCAGAAAAACAATCCATCATGTTTTAATCTTGAATAATTAACCCGTACAAATTGTCAGTTTTTTAAACTAAAATGGTCCAGAAAAACGTTCCTTAAGCTATCTTTTTATAATTTGAATAAAGAAACATTGATCTAACTCGCGCGAAGCGCAAAAATGTATATTTTTTCACTAAAATGGTACAAAAAACTTCCCTTAAACCATGTTGTTAAGCTTGAATAATTAAACATTGAAACTAATTCGCGCACAATATGACTTCACATCGAGACAATTACGGGGGTGTCCCCCTCTCCGCTTGCACTGTCTATGCTCGTTACTATTCCTCCTTAATTTTCTTCCTTTTTTCTTTTACTCTCGAGCTTTTGCCAATTGGGGGTGGAGTGGACTGCCCTCCCCCACCTGTTTACGCCACTGGTGGTGTGAGAATGAGGATTCAGAGGGCCGAGCTGTTGGGTTTTAATTTGCCTGGATGACGTGAAACTCTCCTTGCTGGCAATATTTACTTTTATTATAAAACACTCACATGGTTCAGATAAAGTGAGAGACACTAATAAAAGCTCCCGGTCTCTCCTTTTCCCTCCCCTCCTCCTCCTCCTCCTCCAACCCTCCCTTCCTCCTCTCCCCTCCCTTCCTCCTCCCTTTTCCCTCTTTCCCCTCTTTTTAAATTTTTTTCCCCTCTGTTATAGGCGGGCAAATATTTAAGGAGAAATACACTGTGCTACTGGAGATGGTAAAGGTTAGGCATTGCGGGTTGAGATGGGGGTGTGTGGGGGGGGGGGGTGTGTGGGGAGAGAGAGAGGGGGGGGGGGGGGTAATGAAGTAATGTGTTTGGGAGATAGGGGGTTATTAAAGAAATAACCAAGGGCGATGAGGTAATGAAAGAATGTGGTTTCTGATGGTATGGTGAATCTAAATCGCGTAACATGGTGTCAGATGTGGAATTTGTCCGAAGGACGGGCGTCCCGCTAGATGGATATGAAGCGCAATATATGTTTTTATCACAGGTTTATTCCCTAGTTCAAAATCTCAGAAAAGTAGTTAGTAGACGGTAAATTAAGAATTCCTATAAAAGGGCTGTGCAAGTGGTGTAATTGTATAAATTAATATTTACACTGACCAATTGTGTTGAACAATAATAAGGAACTGAAAATGTGATACGCCCTACTTCAGACTGATTTTGCTTGATCGCATCATATATAGACTCTCTATAAACCATGATTCACCTGTGTATGAGTCGAATTTCACTGGTCAGTTAGTGACCAAGGTTAAGAGGAATAGAGTAGAAAAATAAAGTGTCTGATGTTTATTTTACTGGGAATGTATGTAGTTCCTTGTTTTTATTGAAAGTTATACCAACACTGCGGTTGCACAATGTCCTGTTTGCGGTGTAGATGCACGTGAGAAATACTTTGTTCCTTGTTTGTATTACGGTAAGTTTTTCAAAGGTGAATAATATTAATCTTGAATAATTTACGCGTACAAACTGTCGGTTTTTTTAAACTAAAATGGTCCAGAAAAACGTTCCTTACGCCATCTTTTTATAACTTGAATAAAGAAACATTGAATCTAACTCACGCGATGCGCGCAAACTTGTATTGTTTTTTCACTAAAATGGTCCTGAAAGCGTACCTAAAACCATGTTGTTAAGCTTGAATAATAAAACATTGAAACTAATTCGCGCAAAAAATGACTTCTTTTGAGGTGGGCATCGTCCCCAACGTGACAATAATGGGTGGGGAGGTGTTCCACCTCCCCGCTTGTACTGTCTATGCTCGTTACTATTCCACCTTAATTGTCTTTCTTTTTATTTTGTACTCTCGAGCTTTTGCTAATGGGGTGAGGGTGGACTGCCCCCCCCCCCCACCCCACCCCACCCCACCCCCTGGTTACGCCACTGGTGGTGTGGGAATGCCGTTGGCGGGGATTCAGAGGGCCGCGCTGTTGGGTTTTAACTTGCCTGGATAACGTAAAACTCTCCTTGCTATCAATATTTACTTTGTTATAAAACACTCATATGGTTCAGTGTTCAGGTTCCCCCTTCTTCCTTCTCCTCCTCCCCCTCCCTTCCTCCTCTCTCCTCCCTTCCTCCTCTCCCCTCCCTTCCTCCTCTCCTCCCCTCTCCTCCCCTCTTTTTTAATTTCTTTTCCCTCTGGGACCCGGGGGGCTTGAGCCCCCAAAGCCACCCCCCTGGGCACGCGCCTGCTAATTTATTTGAGTGATTTATGTTATTATTTCACTTCCTCAACTGGTATTCTTTGAATGATCCTCACATGAGTTTAATTGAGTTTCAATAGTCATCATCATCATGATCATGTACTACTAAATTGTTTATAGGGCAGGCCAACCTTATTCATGTTTGATGTCAATTGTGTAACTCTCCGACAAAAACTGTGGACATTAGTGCTTGTAATTATGGTGTCCATGAAAACAACGCGTATATGTACATGTATGTGGTCCAGTGGGTTTTCTCTAGACACGATAGAGGGACCGGGTTCGAAATGCTTTTTTTAATTTTTAATTATTTGCTTATTTCATTTACCCAGTTTGTATGTGACTATATTTATTCAATTCACTAACTCGATTGGTATCTTTTGAGGGAACTTCGCATTGATTTAATTGGAGACTACCTTTAGTTAAGCCATAAATGATCTATAAAATATTTGACAACGGCGTGGGAAGCCTTCGTCTCATATTATTCAAAGTTTATAGTGATAGTGATAGTGATAGTGTATAGAAAAGGAACAATGATATTGGAAGTTGAAAAACTCAAACATCATTTTAATATTAGCCTCATTTGGAGGCATTTAGGCCTCTAGGCGTGGGGATCTGGAGCCCAAGGGTTCTGTAAACATTAACAAAACAAGAGGAGGCGAAACTCTCTGAATCTATTGAATGCCGAACGTTAGAAAGCAACAAGACCACTCCGTCTCGTTAAGTAATTTTGATCAAGTCTTCGAAATAAAGGATGTGGTGGTTCTATTTGTTTTTTGTTTTTTGTTTTTTTTGTTTGTTTTTTGGGGGGGGGGGGGGTAGCAAATATAAATGGTTGTGATAAGGATTAAATAATATTACAAATGTTTTGTTAAGAGAAATGATGTCCGGCCAGCGATATTTTTTTACCGTAAACAACATTTGGAATGAAACTGATATACACATGTATGTATACAAGTGTTTTGCACTTGTACTTACATTGTATTATATCCTATCTCGAAAAATATCAGACAAGGTTTAACGCAAAATTCTACGATACCAAGATTCGAACCAGTAACCTTTCGTTCAAAAGACCTGTTCGATAGCCATTAGACCACGAGTTGGCTGACAGCGATTGGAATTTCAATCGATATGATTTTTACGGAATAGAGCTGTTTTAACAATATATATAATACAATAGAACGTGCGTAAGTCGAATGTGTATAGCGTACAGCGAGCTTTCTGTGAACTACGCCCACGCTACGATGTTATTATTACGCATCTCAACTAGCCTATTCAAATGTTGGTTACGGTAAAGAATTTCGCGTCCGGCCATGGTCAGTCAGCTGCACAACTGTGATGGCATTGCATTTCATATAACTACGCAGTCAGTATGCAGCCACGCGAAAAGTCGTTCCTTTTCTAACCCAGCAAAGCGACCCGGAAGTACTCACCCGTAGCGTTACGGCTTCGCAGTCATAGTTGACCTCGTAATAGCACGATGTAAATGAGCTCTTTTCATGATTATAATCACACATTTCAAACACATTTGCCATGAAATTGTATAGTAAAAAGGCATATTATGCAAATAATAGTATCTAATATTATCTGTGAACTTCATGACATGTTGTATTTTCGGTGCAAATTATTGCAATCCGACAAACCCGAATTCAAGAAAAAATTGACGAAACTAAAGCCAAATTCACGGTAAAAAGTCGCTTCTGAAGAATCAGGCATCAATTTTATCCATCGTATCATAATATTCATAGTCTTTTGTAACTAGAAACATGCTTACAATTTTATAAAATCGAATCTTGTCTCGATCTAAATTCATTTCGTAGCGTCGATGGGTTGTTGATCAAGTGTTTAAATCTCACGATTATATTCAGATTTGCTTGATAGCTCAGATGGTAAAGGGCTCGCTTTGGGAGCGGGAGGTCCGGGGTTCGAAATCGATTCTTCTGCGGTACACAATGTCATGTTTATTTATTTTTACAGAAAGGCTATTCTGGTCAACAAAATGCATGAATTCGGACGTTTTCATTGGAAAAACGGTATTTTTTTCAAAAATTTCAATAATGAATTCAAACGCGGGCATGAAAATGAAGCGCGGGCGTGTTACGGGAAAATAAAAACCAAGTTGGCGAGGCCTAACGGGGGATCGTAAGTTTCGTTTTCTGACCGAAAATCGGTGAAAATCAAACTCGGTTTTTCTTATCAAAAAGAAGTCGGGCATCAATGTTTTTGATATGAAATTAAAGCTTAAGATTCCGTATGTACGGAAATTGCTCTTAAAATATCGTACGAATTTTAGTCCGGTCAAGAAGCAAAGTCACGAAAGTTGTTAAATTCTAAAATTAGCGATAAAATCACTGTTTGTAGACCAATTATGTCGGATTTGGCATCATATTATAGAGAAAATTACGAACAATCCACCTACTTCGCCATCATGGCTGCCAGCTAACCCTACCTTAATTAATTCAGGGAAAACAAACTTCTCGTAAGGTTTTAGCGCAAGGTTGACATCCTGAAATCGATCTTTGCGTGGGTTAGAAATCGGCAAGGTCACTCATTTAAAGCGATACCTGCGTGCTGACTGTACGTGGCATGGGCATATCAGTCGGATTATGGACTAGTCAAAAATGATAATATTCTAATTTTGTTATGTAATTTTGTGTAAGTTATTTTAGTAGCAAATCTAATTTATTCAATTTATGCTAAAGTTGTGTATTTGTCACCTGCCTTTTGACTGGTTTGGTATTATTACGTTACAGAAAGGAAAACTGTTCAATAACTACTAACAGTGAAACACTTCAATGCAAGATGGTCGGCAGATTTATTTGGACGCTGTAGGGCGACACCATAGGCCCACATCCAACAGGTGGGTACAATATTCTTTGGTATGTAGCCTGGGGTTTAGGTCATTTAAAGTAACTTTCGATTATTTTTTTACCAAACAGGCTAGATGAAACTTTTAGGCACATTTTGATACCAAACATAACACATAACAACAAAGATAAACCATGATTAGCACCATTTATAGAAAATTAGCCACTTTTCAAAAGTCACATTTTCAATACACTACGCGGAAGAAAATACCAATTGTTTAAACAAGCACATAATGCCCTTTATGTTCGGAATCAAATATCCCGCTCACTATTTAAAAGTGTACACCCAGTGCAAGGTAGTGTACACGGCTGCCATGTGTGATCGATTGCCCGCCGGTCAGGCTGGTTAACAGTCTCTGCCTCTAAGGGCGTACCATGTGGTGATTCATGGGTCCTCAGATCAACTTTTTAAAAAAACTGGTGATACATTACCATAACATTATACTACTGCCAAATTTTAAAATTCCTAAAAGTTTTGGTTCGGTCGTAAAAAATCACTGACATTTTAGGAACAAATCCCAGTAAAATGATTACTACGTTCCCTGTAAGTATAAATATGCGCACCATGCACATCCCAACGAAAGGAAAACAAATTTTGAAACCTCCAGTTGGGTACACAACAAAAGTGAAACAAAATCATTGGGATCTCGATGGCGCGTCACATTACGCTGACCTTGAAACCGTGACGAACAGCGTCCTTAGCAGT
Source organism: Ophiura sarsii (assembly GCA_035610835.1). NCBI lineage: Eukaryota > Metazoa > Echinodermata > Ophiuroidea > Amphilepidida > Ophiuridae > Ophiura > Ophiura sarsii. The sequence goes on along the minus strand of CM069449.1, from coordinate 66,468,671 downwards.
TTTCAAGCCCTTATAGTTTGATGCGCCAATGAGATCCCATTACATAAACAAGTTCATATGGAAGAACTCAGAGTCTTTAACAAATTCAAAAGTAAAAATTGTTGGGATCTCGTTGGCGCATGGAGATAATCCAGGTCAAAGGTCAAGTTTTACCATTTTGAGCCATTTTCACACCTCCGTAAATCCGTGCGCCATCTTTAAAACACCTTGGAAATGACATCTACTTGCAAAGATGGTTTACCTTGAATAAAAAATGAAGAAACTGGTTTGGGATCTCAGAGATTTTTTTTTTAATGATTTTTTACAAATTTGCTTAAAGGCCCGTTTGGTAGGCCAGGCCAACTATGCTTCAGGCAAGTTGCTGGGACTAGTGCATTGATGAGTGTTGACAACCACAAGGTTGTCTGCATAGTCAGTGTGCATGCAGTAGCAAGTATGTGTTTACAAGTTTTGACCTTATTTTGTCCTCAAATATTTATGTTAGCCAACTTAGCCAATTATAAAACCATAAAATCCTACACATTTGTACCACTCAAGTTAATATGTTCCAGATTTTTAGGCAGCTCTTTAAGAGCAACTTGCACTGGATGCGAGTCAGTAATAGCAATTTGTGCATTGTCCAAGTTCTTGTAAATCAGTGCGCCAACAAGATCCCATCAACTTTTTGATTTATTTGCTTAGTTTGGCCACCATTCAATAGATACACTAGAAAAAACTTTGGGATTTTGATGGCGGTTAATTCTACATGATCGCAAAGTTGGGTGTCATCAGCTTTATTCTCGAGCCTTTTTGGGCCATTTATCAGATTATCAGAATATCAGATTCCTTTGGTGAATTTTGACATGTCATATAGGACATTGTTTTTCATGCATTTTAAACCATTCTCAACCCATCAACATTAATCTGTTGCATGATGTTTCATAAATTGCATATTATGTCTTCAGAATTCAACAACCCTGTCGAATTCGGAAGACATGACTTACATATTTTAGACATTACAGACTAACATAGATGTGTTCAGAATAGTCTAAAATGCATAGAAAACAATGTCCTATATGACATGTCAAAATTAACCAAAGTAATCTGATATCCTGGGACTTAATGGCTCAAAAAGGCTTGAGAATAAAGCTGATGACACCTCAATGTTGCGCTCATTTAGAATTCACCGCCATCAAAATCCCAAAGTTTTTTTCTAGTGGTATCTATTGAATGGTGGCCAAACTAAGCAAATAAATCAAAAAGTTAATGGGATCTAGTTGGCGCACTGATTTATAAGAGCTTGAACAATGTATGTGGGGCTATTACTGACTCGCATGCACTGTAAGTTGACCTTAAGCAATTTTTTAAAAATCGTTTAAAAAAAATCTTAAAGATCCCAAGCTGGAATCTTCATTTTTGATTTAAGGTAAACCATCTTTGCAACTGGAGATCATTTCCAAGGTGTTTTAAAGATGGCGCACAGATGTACGGAGGTGCAAAAATGGCTCAAAATAGTAACATTTGACCTTTGACCTTGATTATCTCCATGCGCCAACGAGATCCCAACAATGTTTCCTTTTGAATTTGTTAAAGGCTCCGAGTTCTTTCATATTGTAACGGAACCGAGCTTGCCTCCGTAATAATAAAATATAAAGAATCTCCTGTAAGACTACAAATGTGGTAGCGTGTTAGTCTTATCTTACCTGTCTTGGATTCAGTTAGGATAGTCGATGGGGCATCACTATTTGGACTTTAGTTATGATCTCATGGATCAAATCAAGAGTATAAGGATTCTCAGCTTCCTTATCCGAGCGATTGAGAACGAATGTCTCCTGAGGGGAAGACTATAATGTCTCCGAGACATCAGTCAGCTGAGGGGAAGACTGTAGTCTCTTGAGAGACCTGCCTCTATAACATTCATTTCACATCTACCAGCGATTTCATTGACCAAGTAATTCTAGTATTATTTGAGTGATGGTTTATGTAGGTAGTGAACCAGGTTATATAGAGTTATATAAATAGATTATGTATCTGAAGTAGTTCTGAGACGAGTAATGAGTCATTACAAATGTATACATTTAGAAGTATTATAATTAGCTGTTTTCTTCAGCTCCAATTCAATCATTATATACATTACATTATATACAAAGTCATAATTCCATATTCAAAGCGTTACTAAATCAGTATAAGATTTTCATTAGTTCTAAATATCGTAAAGGTACATTTTCTGACCACCCTATACGAGTAAACATTACTTTACGCGTCACCCTGTATGTTTACGTTACGAGAGCTTGTTTTGTAACGATCAGCTGTTTATTATAAATTCTCAAATGAATATAAACAAGTCATTGGTTACGATCTCAATTTCTACGCACCAATCTCTCTGAACAAGTTAAACTTTGCTGGTTTGGTTTATTAGAAAGAGTATAAATCACTGATTATAAATTGAAGGCCTAATAATTATGGAATAATATTTACAACAACATTTTAACGCATATAATTTCTGGTACGAGGGCTATGCCCGTTCCCGGCATGACGCCCCGCCCCGTTCATGAATAAACATGTCAAAGTTCCATAACAAGGGACGGTCTTCCCTTGTATGGTACTTCAGTAATGACGTCATCGTCATATTTCAGATTCGGTACGGACATCGACTACACTTTATTAGTTCAGAAAGTAATCTGTTTCAGATCAGATGATCTGAAGTGGGTTTGGATATCTCGCTCCTCCAGTGTTTGAGGTATAACTGCGAACTCTCTCGCCCCAACTGATCGAAATCCCGAAATGCAGCCCCTTTTATTCCTGCATTTTGGATGCACAATTATTCTAAAGAAAGCTTCCGCGAAATTACTTGCGACGCGAAAATTCCCACACATGTGGTCGGCTAGCTTCTAAGCGCTGCAACGCGCTACGCACAAGCTGTCACTCAGAGGTTAGAAACACTCTAAAATAATTCAATCTAAGAAAATACTACTAAATTAAGGATATTCCACGGAACTACAATTGCACTAATTCTAAATGTCAGAAGAAACTAAGAACATATTTGGAATCAGGAGACATTCGACCTAGGAAAGCATTTCTTATCGTATAAAAAGAATCACAACTCGCGGCGAATCCAAAATCAACCGTTGCCCGATCACTGCTCATAGCATCGATATTTCTTAAAATATACAGCCAAAAGGTATGGAATTTGAAAGACAAGTCACTTGGGCAATATATTGGAATAGCACAAGGTCAGGCATTTCTTTAAGCGGGTTCAAGCATTAATCAAAACGTGAAAATGAAAACAGTTTATTTAAGATTGATTTATAGCACTGCTTATATATCCCGATTTTAGTCTAGTTGCATGTCAATTTATAGTTTTTGATATTTTTTGTATGTTTTGTGTCTTGTGATTTTGTTCTGTGACCTTGATTCCTTTCTGGGAACGCCGTTCCGGACGCCCTCCCCGCGTTTCCGTAGTATACCACAGATTTGACTATCTGTGAGTATACCTACACAGTAAAAACAATTTACTCAATATAGATTAAAATTTTACTCCATTTTTTGGTATTCAAAAGGTGATCACCCCTAAGCAGAGTAATTTTTACTCTTACATGTTAGAGTAACAAATTGATCATTACATGGAGTAAGAATTACTCCTATAAACGGCGATCCCCCCTTTTTACTCCACAACATGGAGTAAACATTAATCATTAACATGGAGTAAAATAATTTACTCCAAAAAATGGTTATCCCCTTTTTTAATCCACATCATGGAGTAAAACTTACTCATTAGCATGGAGTAAAATAAGTTACTCCAAAAAAGGGTGATCCCCTTTTTTACTCCTCATGGAGTAAAAGTTAATTATTAACATGGAGTAAAAGAATTTACTCCAAAAAAGGGTGATCCCCTTTTTTAATCCACATCATGGAGTAAAAGTTACTCATTAGCCTGGAGTAAAATAATTTACTCTAAAAAAGAGCGATCCCCTTTTTTAATCCACAACATGGAGTAAAAGTTACTCATTAAGAAGCGGGTCACATGATATTGTATCATGCATGCAGAATAATGGCGGACGAAAACGTGATCGCTACGCTGACAAGCTGGGGGTTTGAGGACCTAATTCCTCCGTTTTCTGGTAAGTAGACAATATTATTATTAGCAATCTTATGACACCAAGCATAATCCAAGCTTCACAGTAAAAATAATGGAGTAAACTGAGCGGAGTACACGGGATTTTGACTCGGAAAGAGTAATTTTGTACTCCACGCGTTCCTATAACCACTGAGCTAATTTGAAGCTGCCAACGCTGTCATGGGCAGCGATTTCCTACCCACATATCAGCTCAAACGATGACGTCATCGAATCAATGCTGTAGCATGTTTGTTTTTAGCCGTAGTGAATCGTGGTGCCTGGGAAGGTTAGGGTTAAAAGAGCTTACTATTAAGATACGCGGTATGTTCTGTCAATAGAAATTGAGGTCATCAATTTAGTAACAGCGGTTATCATTTATTTATGATTGATTTACCTCTTTTTGAAAGTAGCCCGCTTGGTAATTTCTGACTTGTATTAGGGAGAACATGGGCTGTTAGTTAGTTCATATGTATGAATGGCATTAGACTGTAACTCTCAGTCGCCCTCTTACGTCGCTATCTTGCAGGCTCAGACATTTAGTACAGCTTTAGCGGCCGTACGGTAATATTGAAGACTGGGGGATGTAGTCTAGAATGGCATTGTGTCGCTTATTGTGTTGGATCTAGGGAATGCGAACTGTAATCAGTTCACTAAAATCTCGATCCGAGCGCCCGCTCGCAATCCAAATGTTGAGCGCACCAACGCACTGTGTAATGACGCCAGCGAGGTTATACACACATTGGTCATAATGTCATAAGTTGGTGTAAAAGATTATACTCTGTAAATTGAGAGAAAATTCACCAAATTTGATTCAAATCTACATAATTTTAATTGTATACATCCGATCTAAAGTTATTTGGAAACCTTTTACTACAAGGTACCAAGTGATAGCATACATGGTGTGCATTAATTATACAGGGTGTATAGCATAAGAAAAATACATTTTTTTACTAGTTTTGATATACCCAGGTTATTTCTTTTGCTTAAGTATTACATTAAAACAAGTATAGAAGTAACATAAGGCTTTCAGTAAAAAGAAAAAGTAAATCGACCAATCGTCCTCCGTTAAAATAAACAGGGTGGCCAAAAACATGTATATAAAATAGTGACCGTTGAAAATTGTCAGATTGATAATTTCTCCTCCGCCCTTAACAATAGAGATCCAGTCTTCAACCAAAAATCTCCAGTGGTTCAGACATCCAGACTGCCTGTTTTATCCGTTGGCCGGTAAAGGTAGCGTCAGGGTCAGCATATTTCGACGACGTTTACAATGTACTTAAAAAACATGAATAATCCCACCGCTAGGCACCAGTGACGAGATTAGTGGTATCTCGTTACAAGTTAAAACACATAAAGAATACGTTGATTTCCCAGCTGATTATATTTATTTAGAAGACTGCTGGTCAGGCCTACGTAACACCCTATATGCCCATTGATGAGATTTTGTTCAGTATAGCGCACTCTATCAGACCGTCTTCCGGAGGTTAAGCGTAAACTGTCAATCATTCGTTGTGAATGAATATTCATTCATGACTATTCATGACCTCACACGATGTGATCGTCGCGATCCGGCGTCCTTCCCAACTGATCTGATTACAATATTCATTAAATGCAAATAACGCCACGCCCCTCCTCTGTCACTGTCAGACGAAGCCATCCACACTTTAAAATTCGTATTTTGTTCCACGTACAAATTAATTTCAAATAACCAATTCTGAATGTTTCGTTTCATACAAGAACTAAATTCTGCTATCATCAAAGCAAATAAGTTTTACTCTAAATCACAATCAGCTTTTTTTTTACCATTGATGTACTATTTCTGTGCCACAAATCATGTTTTGAGCCGATAAAACCCACCGCGTCTTAGGTCGTCTGGTTTGCTACGACCATGATAGTGCGCCCCCTCTAAAACCGTCCTCCGTCAATTTAAGCATAGTAAACGGGGGACTTTGCCTCCGAGATACTTGTCCCATAGTTATATAGTCTCTGTGCTGGTTAACATAAGATTCACACAACTCTAAACTTTGAGATCATAACTACAACTGACATACTATACAATGTTCAAATAAATGGATGGTCACTGTATAATTTGCATTATGTCAAAGGTTACCTATTACAACATATAGAAAGGATAATTCAGGGCCTATAACACTATCAACTTTTAACCAATCAGAATAAAGAAAGTGGCCTTACAATTAATGCAATGTAAAATACACCCATGGCAGCCGTTATATTCCGCAGCAGATCTGGTGGCACTACCCCTATTGACAAATGGCAATGACATTGAGTGTTATAAGTATTGTTTTAGCTATAATGGTGTTAATGTATGGAATAGTATTGAAATTGCAATCAGAAATTCTGTGAACGTGCAATCTTTTAAGGCTTTGTATAAATCCTATCATTGGAACTAGCTCAAATTTAATGTGTTTGATGTATCATACATCTGTACATAGTCAAGATTTTATGAAATAGATCTTTTCAGTTTAATTTTAATGAAGTTTATATATGTAATCAAATAATTTTAATATGTTTTTATTGTATGCATTATGTGATAGATTTATGAGTGTTGTCTATTGGGTTTTATACTCTATACATAATCATATTGTCATTATGATATATCATGTATTTTATTGGAACAGAGTTGCATAAAGAACAGTGTGTGCAATATAGATCTCTTCTAATCAAATCAAAGACTGAATTTCATCAATAAGATCACAGAATCCAACCAACGTGATCTCTTTCGCGTCATCGACAAACTTTCCTCTCCAAAAGTTAGCTGTACTCTAATTCCAGAGCATGACAATCCAAAGAAGATGGACAAGATAGACAATTGCAAAGCCGACTTGAAGTTTCAGATCTGCCTCCCCTCTTAGTTCAGATTGATGACTTGTGCACAACTTCCTTTGCTGATTTCGACCAAGTATCAGAGGAAGCAGTCTTAACAGCAATTAAATCGGCTTCAATCACATCATGTCCTCTCGACCCTCTACCGGTTGACATTTTCAAAGACTGCCTTCATGAGCTTTTCATTCCACAATCACTAGCATCGTTAACCTGTCTCTCTCTCTTCCGGCACGTTTCCTTCAGTTCTAAAAATGCAAGAATTATCCCTCTTCTGAAAAAGGCTAACTTGGACGTAAATAACCTCTCTAATTACCGCCCTATATCGAACCTTCCATTCATAGGGAAGGTTATTGAAAGAATAGCTGTGACACAGTTACAGGTTTATCTAAGTGAAAACAATCTCCATTCTCCAATGCAATCCGCGTACAGACCATTCCACAGCGTTGAAACGGCTCTTCTGAAAGTCCAGAACGATATTTTGACATCTTTGGACAAACGCAATGAAGTGTAGCATTTGATCTGATTGATCATGCCCAGCTGTTGGATCGTCTTACTACACGATATGGACTAAAGGGAATTTCGTCATCTAGTCATCTAGAGAAATCAATGTTTAACCATATTTTATAGTTCAATATCATAGACAACCTGATAACAATTAATAATATAACCATCATCAGCAAATTATTATTTACCCATACAAATAAAATGGTTTATTCCTTACTATAGAATTTTAGCTGTTGCATGATGCAGAGGTCAAGTTATTTTGGGGGAAGCTGAGACTAGTTACATAATGCATGGTAGATTTTGATTGGCCACAGACCCTAGAGAAAGGGTCTGTGGATTGGCTCACCAATTTGTCTACAGCATCGTATGAAACGCTGCAAACCTCATTAATTAGAGGAGTTCCAAGGCTTACGTGTAGATATGTATATCGACTGAGACCCAGTCTGCTGTAATTTATCCTAGAGACACTTTGTTTACAGTGGAAATATTGGCCATATTCACTTGTGTACCAGTGTTGTTGTGAAACAGACACTACATTAAATACCCTACGCAATATCAACCAATCCTCAAACAATTTACACCAGGTGAGTTCAATGAGGGTAATTCTATTCTTTAGCCAGATAAACCACAGACATAGGGCAGGAGAAGTGATGACAGATATGTCTAGCCAACATGTCTATGTCTAGTGTGAAGATATACACACTTAAGAAATAAGTAGTTTTTAAAAATGACTCCTTGTCAGGGTTCAACTATGAACCAACTGAAAAAGGGTTAAATAATATGACACTTTTCCAGTCATTTTAAAATGTTCCATTCGTCGTGCCCTCACGGGCACTCATGGATCAACTTATATGGTCATATTATGGAACAACTTATATGGTCATATTTAACCCTCTTTCAGTCAGTGTATCATTTTTTAACTACCAATTTTTTAAGTGTGTATTTATTATGGTTTGTAAGGGAGCAGTTCCATTTGTACGCGATAAAAATTGCGAGAATGTTCCGGGCCCCGATGAGTTTTTTATCAGGCCCCGATGAGATTTTTAGCGCGTACAGTTGCGAGTAGCAAAGGATTATTTATCGAGTAGCGTATTACCGCTTGTTTAAATATAACGAAAGATAAGTGGTCGGTATGTAAATAGAGCTTCGGGTTATTTATTCTAGTTGATTATTGATTATGGATGTTTAACGTAAATTGTATTATCCTCGTGTATTTGCTAAACAATGTCCCGCTCTATTTGCTAAACATACCCCAGGGTATGGCAGAGGCCTCGTATCGGGCCCCGATGGCTATTTTATCGGGGCCTGATGTCTATTTTATCGCGTATCAACTTGAAAAACATCGGGTCCAAAACATATCAGGCCCCGGTACAGTCGCGATAAATTTATCGCGTATAAATGGAACTGCTCCCTAAGTTAATACCAGCCTGTTTTTGTCTGTTGGTATTAAAATCATAACAATTTGGTGAGCCCTCACGGGCACTCATGGAACAACATAATACATGTAGAACAATATTGTTCTGAACAATATTGTTCTGTTGAAAGAAATGATGAGTACAACAGTAGCCTACGGTAAGAGGGTGAGTGATGGAACCAAGGCTACAGCTTATGGGGCAACACGTATAGGCGCGAATTCTTCGGAACTATAATCGAGCGAAATCGGAACGAAATTTTCAGAGTGGCAGGGAAGCACCGAAATCTAGAGGGTTGGGATATTTAATACATAATTTTCTATGCAATCACTGTTCATGTATTGATATCTATTTACATTTTTTGTTTCAGAAGATCACACCGGGGATCACACACGTTGTATTACTATGGCAGCATCGGGAAATGAGCTCACAGATATCCAGTATGGGGATATTACAATGGGAAAGTATCTCGGTGGCGGAGGATTCGGAAGTGTTTCACAAGCTACGCACGAACACTGGGGAGATGTGGCCGTCAAGAAGTTCAAGCACATTAAGTAGGTTAACACACACTGTATTCATTGAATTCGCACATTCCATGATCGTTTATTCTTATAATAAACAAATAATTGTTTCCAAATAATTAATTAACATTTCCTTCATTATTCCCTTTTATGTAAGTGTCACTGAAGATGTTCGGAAGGAAGCAAGGAAGATGGGACGAGTCCTCTCCTGTCGGTACTTGGTTACTGTCATGGGCATTATGGAGGATCGCGATTCGTCTCTGTGTATTGTGATGGAGTTAATGGAGTACGGCGATTTGATGAACTTCAACCGCAAGTACATGATAGGATTAGACTGTTGGGCGAGAAAGGTTAAGATGATCCAAGAAATAGCACTTGGGATGAATTTCTTGCATACCCAGAATCCTCCAGTGCTGCACCGTGATCTGAAACTTGAGAATATATTCGTTGGAACTGGCTTCGTTGTTAAGGTATGTCTCGGTTGAAATGTCATGTTACACAACCTGAATCACGCGCTCCGATGTCGCGTCGCCGTACATGGTCCGTCAAAATTACAATAGACCATATAGAATAAGAGTTATTATGGTATTTGTGTGGTATCTGATCAAGTTTTAAGAAAACATAAACACGGGTTTCTTATAATGTTCTCGCCTTTAACTATATTTATAAAAGTATACATTTTCTTGAAGAAAAGGGTTCAATGAATCCAACCATAAACAGATAAACATGAAATTGACCATTTTAATAAAAGATTATAAAAAACACGGTTTTTGACCCATTTTAGGTTTGCAAAGATAACTCAAAATATATTTTGTCCATTTTGTCGTTCTAGTTTTATTATAACTCTGATTTTTGTACCTCCAAAATCATGAAAATCACATTTTTGGCACTTTTTGGTCAATAATTCAAAAAATAAATCAGATATTAAAAGAAGAAAAAAAAACACACTTATCTTAGGCCAAAAAAAAAGTTGACTTGCCCTTTCAGGGTCAAAGTCAGGGTCGGACGGTCGGATTTTTTTAAATTTTTTATTATTTTTTGAAAATTTTTGAAAATTTACTGCACATAAACACGTTTTAAAGAATTTTTAATTTTTTTTTTTGGAATTTTTAAACAAGCAGATACTACTCAAAAGTACGTTTTCATCTTTCTTCATTGTTATGTGCTTCTTTCATTTTTTTCTTCTTTTTTTTCAATCTTTTTAAAAAATTTAAAAATAAAAAAAAATAGCGACCCTAGATTTCCGAAAATTAGGGTCGGTCGGAAAAGGCAAGTCAACTCTTTTTTTTTGTTGGCCTTATTAGGATTATAATAAAACTAGAACGAAAAAAGTTGACAAAATCTATTTTGTGTTATCTTTGCAAAACCTAAAATGGGTCATAAACCGTGTTTTTTTATTATTTTTTCAAAATGGTCAATTTCATGTTCATGGTTGGGTTCATTGAACCCTTTTCTTCAAGAAAATTTATACTTTTATATAGATTAAATGAATAATGAAGGAGTAACAGCCGTTTTACAGAGGCTGCTGAGGGTCCACACCCCCTTAACATAATACACTTCAGGACAATAAACAGTAATAAATGTTCTGTGTCTCTAGCTCTGTCCCTCAGATCCCCAGTCTTTCCCTTCCCCACTTCCTCTCTGTTCGTCTCTGCTCTGCGACCAATGCGCAAAGTACTGTCAATATTATATTCAATCTAGTTAACGTTCCTTTTTATAGATTGGTGATCTTGGCTTGGCCTTAGGTAAAGAGACAGTCCGAAACATGACTACGGTTGGCCTTGGGGGAACATTTTCGCACATCGCACCCGAGGCGTATGCTGATCCGGACTACAAACCAGACGAATTAGGCGATATATACACGTTAGTATTAGAATTCGCCACAAACTCGCACATTAGTATTGAAATGTATGATAATTCGCCGCAAACTCGATTGTTATCTAATTGGAATTTATTTTAGCATAGTCCCCGGGCATAGGCTTGGTTTTGAAACGGAACATCCCTTATTTATATGTTTTCATTGTCATTAGGCCTATTAAAAATACGTGTATAATATAAAAGAATTGTTTAGACACTAACGGGTTTAAGATCAGGTTACAAGTTTACTTTTGTACATGGTTGTTTCTTTATGTACAATAATAGGCCATTAAACTGTGCGCCGTCCTCATAGTGATCCTAAGTTTTTGCATGTAGAATAAATCAAATAAACCTCACACACAATTATTACAACGAACTATTTTAACACAGGTCTAGTCAATTATTAATTAATAAGTCAAAGCGTGACCTATTTTAATTTTTCAGGTTTTCAATTACATTGTTTGAACTTTTGAGCGGCAAAGACGCCTGGCTAGAACGTAAGTCAGCATACCATTTTTTGTACAACAGAATATTAAATGTCTCTTGTCCTCATCATTTTTACATTCAATCGTACTCGTGTGCTGATAGCTGGCATCGGCTTGAGAATGATCGCGTTATCATAAGGTTCAGTCACACAGAAGACAGCTCCCGACCCAACCTCTTCCTAACTATGCAAGACCACAATTTTTCAAAATCGGCTGAAATCTTGTTAAAACTTGCACAATTTACATTTTGGATCCCAACCAGGGATGAGCAGGGATAATTAGTATGCGATATTCCCCGCCTTCAACAAGATAAGGAATGCTGAATCGCCTACCAGTAGGCGACAGTATCATGAAATCAAGCATGAAATCAAGCATGTTTAATCGGCGACGGCACTTGTTCAGTCCCCGATCAATCGCCGACCTTCACACGACGGCACAAGTTGTGACATGTTGCTGTCAAGACTGCTCGTCGATATGTCGCCGAGTTGTTGGCTACAAGTCGGTGACTAATCTTCTGTAGTCGCCGATTTAACATGTCAAGTTGGCTTGCATTTTCTCTCCCGCTTGGAGCAGACTCATTGCCGACCACTGTCCAACTACACACAGCCACTCATCAATATGTTGCACCCATGATGCGCGCCAACTCAACGATTTTTTTAGGCTGCGAGAAAAAATCGTGGTGGTTTTGTCAAATTTTCCACGTGCTCCCCACCACACAAGACTGCAGAAGAGTGCACAGGACAGTCCCAGACCTTGCCGAAACTTCACATGAAAAAAGAAAAACTGCTCATTTTTAATCATTTGTTGGTTAATATGTTTTAACCAACAGCTGTTGGTTAAACTTTAACCTGTGGTTGGTTACAATTTGTAATCATTTGTTGGTTAATATGTTTTAACCAACAGTGGTTGGTTAACAAATGTTGGTTTAACTTTTATTTTTTTGCTAAACTTTAACCCAGACAACATTACAATATTGGCCCAATATTGGCTTTCAATATTGGCACCAACCCGTGGCCAATACCAACTTTGGCAAAGGGCAAGCTCAGGACAAGGGACAGGACAAGGCACACGATCCTAGCCAAATGGCCGGGAAACTTGTAACAGCGGTCGCAATTGTTAGACCACGTCAGAGTTTGCATATGAAATCAATGGTGTCATTTTCCGCCCCTGGTATATTGTTCCAATGTTAAATCAATATTGGACCAATAATGGGCACAATATATCAGGGACGGAAAATGACACAATTGATTTCATATACAAATTCTGACGTGGTCTAACAATTGCGGATTGCACAAAAATATTTTCTCGCCATTGAAATTCTTTGGCGGGAATCTTGTTATGACCTATTGTTGGTTAAAATTATGATGCCTTAAAGGTAGATGTTCCGATTTTCAACTTGAAGTTTTCTATTCTACATGAAAGGTCATCCTTAAAAAAGTCGTGTTCCACAGTTTGAGTTGCATAGCTCTAATGGTTCTTATTTTAGACGCACAAGATGCTGTGAACTGTACCCATTGAGTAGTACACAAACTATATCGGTGGTTACCACCATTCGCGGTAATTCGACGTTATTTCATCGATATCTCCGTAATTGTACCGATTTAGGCCGTTAAATTTCAGTATGATGATGAGAAAAATACGAGCTTTCATATGATATGAAAATCTCCGTATGTTTGAAATAATTCTGTGTTACGAAAATGTGATCGGGTCATCTACCTTTAACCAACGTTGAATAAACTAAAAATGAATTATGTTTTAGACCCTTACCAGACATGATCACTTAATAAGCGTTCCGCAACCGTTCCACAGCGGTCATCGAACGATTAAATTGATATTAAGCGTTCTATTTAACCGTTCCATTTTTTTCCTTAACGTTCGTGGGAAACAATAAGCGTTCGAGGAATCTATTGAGTTATTTAAGCATTCAGATTTTTTTCTATCAGAATATTAAGCGGTCAAAACAGTTAACTTGAATATAAGCATTCATAATGTCTTAGCGTTCGAGGTCAAAGGTCAATTTTCAAATTACAACTGACAAAAAACAACCCTGCCACTATAATTAGTATCAGGGTTTTTTTCTTCATTTTTTCATTTTTTTCTTCATTTTTTTAAAAAACAGTTTACATGGCATTGAATATTAAATTAAGTGTTTATAACATATACAGGGTGACTCAAAAAAAATAGGACTCTGTTTCATGACGCTGTACAACTTGCTATGATCATTGGACCATGACGAATTTAGTTTCAATGTAAATCCCAATTAGTTATTAAATTATGATATCCTTAAAGTATGAGGTCAATCCGATGAAAAATAAGAAAACTAGCACAGTTTGCGTAAACCATGTAATTTACTGGTTTGTACAATTGGATTTACATGTACAAGCCAGTAAATAACATGGTTTACGTTTCAATATGTTACAATAAACATAGACAATTTTCTATCAGTCAATAGCAAAGATTAGTTTGGCAATACATTTAATTCTGACACAAGTCAACATGTGTATAATAATTGTAACATATTGAAACGTAAACCATGTTATTTACTGGCTTGATGTAAATCCCATTGTACAAACCAGTAGATGACATGGTTTACGCAAACTGTGCTAGTTTATTTATTTTCCATCGGATTTATCTCATACTTTCAGGATATCATAATAACTAATCAAGTTTTCCGATGTATTTGCGAGGAAAACTAATTTGCTGCGCGGGAGGCGAATTTATTATTAACCGTACTCACTCACTGTATAAATGTATTGCTGTACAATGTACATGTGCTATGCACTTTACTCCGTCAGGTATCAAATGTTGTTTACGGTAATAAAGATCGCGCCCGGGAGTTGAGCACCCCTATGCTAAATTGTTGGCGTCGCATAATTACCGGGTCCGAGCAGCTTCCGTTCTTCTCGCGCCTTTTCCCTATTGTTCCGTGCGGCATCCGGTTTTCCCCCGCGCTTTTTGAATTAGTTTCCTGGTGCTAGGTAAGCGTTCTTAATTTTCGCATTTGGTTGCATCCTTGCAGGTTGTTAAAAATCTACCCTCCCTCCCTAATGTGTTAAAATGTTTGCGTTAACCCCATGGACGCCTGGCTGGGCATCCGTGGAAGGCTTTACGCCACTTAATCTGGCGTATTGCTTGCTTCCCCGTTTGAGAAGCGATTTGGGGGGTTGCCTGGCAACTCCCCTCAATTTCTTAACCATTCAATGACACTTTTGGGAGATAAGGCTCTATTATGGCCTGCGGTTGCATTGAAGTCGAAGGTGTGGCGAAAATATGTAGGCGTTGCGGCGAAGTTGGCGAACCTGTGTTGCGTTGTAGAAGAATGTGTTGCTGGCCAGGCGTGGCGGCAAAGATGTAGGCGTTGCGGCGAAGTTGGCGAACCTGTGTTGCGTTGTAGAAGAATGAGTTGCTGGCCAGGCGTGGCGGCAAAGATGTAGGCGTTGCGGCGAAGTTGGCGAACCTGTGTTGCGTTGTAGAAGAATGTGTTGCTGGCCAGGCGTGGCGGCAAAGATGTAGGCGTTGCGGCGAAGTTGGCGAACCTGTGTTGCGTTGTAGAAGAATGTGTTGCTGGCCAGGCGTGGCGGCAAAGATGTAGGCGTTGCGGCGAAGTTGGCGAACCTGTGTTGCGTTGTAGAATAATGTGTTGCTGGCCAGGTGCGGCGGCGAAGATGTAGGCGTTGCGGCGAAGTTGGCGAACCTGTCTTGCATTGTAGAATAATGTGTTGCTGGCCAGGTGCGGCGGCAAAGATGTAGGCGTTGCGGCGAAGTTGGCGAACCTGTGTTGCGTTGTAGAAGAATGTGTTGCTGGCCAGGCGTGGCGGCAAAGATGTAGGCGTTGCGGCGAAGTTGGCGAACCTGTGTTGCGTTGTAGAATAATGTGTTGCTGGCCAGGTGCGGCGGCGAAGATGTAGGCGTTGCGGCGAAGTTGGCGAACCTGTGTTGCGTTGTAGAATAATGTGTTGCTGGCCAGGTGCGGCGGCAAAGATGTAGGCGTTGCGGCGAAGTTGGCGAACCGTGTTGCGTTGTAGAATAATGTGTTGCTGGCCAGGCGTGGCGGCAAAGATGAAGGCGTTACGGCGAAGTTGGCGAACCTGTGTTGCGTTGTAGAAGAATGTGTTGCTGACCAGGTGCGGCGGCGAAGATGTAGGCGTTGCGGCGAATTTGACGAACCTGTGTTGCGTTGTAGAATAATGTGTTGCTGGCCAGGCGCGACGGCAGAGATGTATGCGTTGCGGCGAAGTTGGCGAACCTGTGTTGCGTTGTAGAATTATGTGTTGCTGACCAGGCGCGACGGCGAAGATGTAGGCGTTGCGGCGAATTTGACGAACCTGTGTTGCGTTGTAGAATTATGTGTTGCTGACCAGGCGCGACGGCGAAGATGTAGGCGTTGCGGCGAAGTTGGCGAACCTGTGTTGCGTTGTAGAAGAATGTGTTGCTGGCCAGGTGCGGCGGCGAAGATGTAGGCGTTGCGGCGAATTTGACGAACCTGTGTTGCGTTGTAGAATTATGTGTTGCTGACCAGGCGCGTCGGCGAAGATGTAGGCGTTGCGGCGAAGTTGGCGAACCTGTGTTGCGTTGTAGAAGAATGTGTTGCTGGCCAGGTGCGGCGGCGAAGATGTAGGCGTTGCGGCGAATTTGACGAACCTGTGTTGCGTTGTAGAATAATGTGTTGTTGGCCAGGCGCGACGGCGAAGATGTACATGTAGGCGTGTTGGCGAACCTGAGTGGGTTGCGTTGCAGAAGAATGTGTTGCTGGCCAGGCGTGGCGGCGAAAATGTGGGCGTTGCGGCGAAGTTGGTGAACCTGTGTTGCGTTGTAGAAGAAAGTGTTGCGGGCGGTAGTTTGAAGCCAACACAAAAATTGTATTCAAATTTAATAACTGTAAGTCAATTATAATTAGATTTACAACATGCAAATGTAAATTTCACGAAATTTAATGAGATAGTTAATCACTAAGTAAAGCTTCGTTGGCAGTTTCAAAATGTAATAACATTCAAATTGTTTAAGGTCTCACTGGCAGGAAAACGATGGTAATAAATTAAGCGCCATTGACTTGTTAAAACTTAATATTAATTGAATATCAAGAGCTCACGATTTAATCATTAAATATGCGTCGTTAGCATATATTTATACAAAATAAAGTTTGAATGATTAAGTTAAGAACTTTGGAAGAAAGGTCTGTCCAAGTTGATAATTCGTTGTCGTCATATAAATGCCTCAACGTCCATCCTTTTTTCATATTGAGATGCTATTAGCACAACTAAAATATTGCTTTTTCTATATTCAAAATTCTTTGGATGTAATGCACGTTTTGCGTGAAGAAATGTATATGTGACATAAATGTGTGATGCGGTATGCAACCAAATGCTACCTAATACCAAAATTCCCTCTGTGTCGTCTCCCCTCAACTTCTCTAACAGCAATTGGGCTTTACATTGAAACTAAATTCGTCATGGTCCAATGATCATAACAAGTTTTACAGCGTCATGAAACAGAGTCCTATTTTTTTAGTCACCCTGTATGTGCGACTCTTAGAGTGATTACAATTAACTTCTTGTTGGCTGAACTTTGAGCTTCCGCTGGTATAAGAAATTTATTTAAAAAATAAATTTAAAAAACGGCCGCCCGCCCCTCCTCTCTGAAAGCTGTGGAGGACAACATTACTTTTTTTGGCCTTATTATAAGCTTGCTTAATGAAGATTGCATTAGTGGTTGGGTTGGTATTAAAGTAGGGTGGAGATCTGATGGTACATGTACATACACACAGAAAACACTATGTAAAAAAATTTCACAAATTATGTAAAAAATACATAATCTGTGTAAAAATAGAACTCCATAATACTATGTAAACAGTTGTGTTAAGCTTTTGCATAGGAATTTACACAAGCTTGGGTATATATTACATGTTTTATGTAAACTCTTACATCATAATTATGGAATTCTATATTTACAGATTTTTTTTTTTCATAGTGTTTTCTGTGTGTATCAGTGGCATTTTAATACAATAGCTATAATATAGGTTATGTTTTATAAAATAGCAACTTATTAGTACTGCCACATATTTTCAGCCATATTGTAGCGTTCACCATTTTTTTCTCCAATAGGACCCTTATTGCACTAATCATTCATTGTTCATGAACAATTTTAATATTTGACCAAGTACTACATGTTTTATATCTTTTATTGTTTATTACTACATTACTTTTTATTTCACATAGTTTCATCATTTTCATATGCTTTTCAGCATGTTTACATAATGCTTTTCACATTTCATAGTTTCATATGTTTACATTTCATATCAAATACATGTACAGGGTGACCCAAAAAAATGTTAACACTCCGGGCACATAAGATATCTTAAAAGGACAGGAACACACGGGTCTAATCTTGATGTATTATAAAAGCTGAGTAAATAAGCTTTCATTTGCATTTTATTGCGTTCCAATTGGTTATTTAGAACGGGAGATATGCTTCAGCAAACATGAGGAAGCAAAATCGGCTTGGTCCAATCCTCTCGGTATGAAAGTAAAGCTTTTAAAATGCACGAAACAAGAAGCAACATGATTAAGTCACACACACACACAAGTTAATCTCTTCTTTGTTCTTTTCAACGCATTCTTTCGATTCTTTTCAAGCTTAAAATACATAAATAAATATATTCCACATAAATTATATAGGTATTTTGTCATGAGTTCAAGTTCTATACTCTTTTTCCATGTGCAATGGGTAGCTGTCAGTAAAGCAGTTTTTAAAATTGAAATTGAAACATTTCATGTTCTTTGTTGAAATGGTCCATCCAATTAAATAAATTAACTAATATTGCACTGAAATAAAACTAGTATTGCACTGAAATTAACCATAAATCAATTGCACGTAATGAATCCTTCAATTATATTTAATAATCAATACAATACAATACAATACAATACAATACAATACAATACAATACAAATGAGCATTTATAAAGCGCCTTTTCATCAAGATCAAAGCGCGTGAGAAAAGCAAACCCAATGGAACAAAAGGATAATGAACAAACAAACATCATATAAAGTACAATATGATACAAGTTACACGACATTTGGATACAAATATGTTTTGACAGATTTCTTGAACATGTGTAAAGAGTCCTGATTTCTTATGAGAGCGGGAAGGTGATTCCATATTGCTGGAGCGACATAGGTGAAAGTCCGATTACTGGCTGATGTAAGAGTTTTGATGGTTGAATGCTGAGTTAGTTGTGTAGTATCCGAAGCCGATCGCAGGTTGTCACGTCGTGGTTTGTTCAGAGAAAGGCAAAGATGATAGGTAGCCCGGTGCTACGCCTGAGAGGCACTTAAACACAGTAACTAAGATTTTAAAAGTCACACGTTCTCTGACCGGCAACCAATGCAGCTCCTGGAGACAAGGCGTTGCATGATCAAATTTCTTAGCCATACAAATGAGCTTAGCCGCCCAGTTTTGGGTTCTTTGTAGACGTTGAATGTCACAGGCGTTTGAACCGAGGAGCAACCCATTTCCGTAATCTAAGCGTGATAAGATCAACGCACGCACAATTAGGTGACAAGTATCATTGTCCATAATCGATACATTCTAACTTATGATTAAATGTTGCAATGGAATTGTTACTTTTGAATTACTGCACAAGTTCGTAATCATAGTTGTAATTAATGCAAATTGGACCAAGCCGATTTTGCTTTCTCATGTTTGCTGAAGCATATCTCCCGTTCTAAATAACCAATTGGAACGCAATAAAATGCAAATGAAAGCTTATTTACTCACCTTTCATAATACATCAAGATAAAACCCGTGTGTTTTTGTCATTTTAAGATATCTTATGTGCCCGGAGTGTTAACATTTTTTTGGGTCACCCTGTATAACACGTTCATATGCTTTTCATCATGTATAGCACATTTTCATATCAAATACATGTATAACACATTCATATGCTTTTCATCATGTATAGCAAATTTTCATATGGTTTTCAGCATATTTACACATTTTCATATGCTTTTCAGCATGTTTACACCTTTTCATATGTTTTTTCGGCAGTTTACATTCATGTTCACATAATTTTCACATTTCATAGTTTCATCATGTTTACATTTCATATCAATTACATGTAGGCCTATAACACATTTTCATAAATTATGCTTTTCGTCATGTATACATTGCATAACATTACATAACATTTTCATATGCTTTTGAGCATGTTTACACATTTTCATATGCTTTTCAGCATGTTTACATTCATGTTCACATAATTTTCACAGTACTACATTCATAAAATACACCATGATGAAATGAACTTAAACTGTTTATTACCATTTGTTTGAAATGAAATGTTTGCTGGTAACATTATCTAGGACAATGTATAGGTTCAAAATTCAGTCACATTGCAGTGTGTGGGGAGATTGTAATGTTATAGGAGCAATAATTATAGGTCAATAAATGCGTATGTTTTGTTTCGAGAGAAATTAGAAAAATCAATGCACGCGCGCTGATGTTGGTGTGTGAATAATGGCACGACCCCGTAGGGGGAGTGGCATTGTGAGTATATCAACACCCAGCGCAAGTGCATTGATTTTTCTGTATTCTCGAGAAACAAGACATACGCATGTATTGACCTAATTCATACACGACGATACTAATCACATTTTTATAGTTTTAACTTCCTTTGAGTGATTTCAAACGAATAGAAAGCATAATATAAACAACTTTACTAATACCCGCAGCAAAAATCGGCGAACCCATGCTTCCTGCAAGAACGAATCAAAACAAAGCGCGCATTTTGTAAGGCGCGAAACACGGAGTGCATTGACATTTGCAATGCACTCCGCGTATTTTGATTTCCTGCTTTCTGATTGGTTCGTACCAGTTAGAGTGTATGAATTGTTATGAGCATGCTCATATGTCTCCCTCTTTGACGTGAAATCACAGGATAACGTGTAGGCCTATAGGGTTTACCAAGTAGGGAATTGGTTAGCACAATGCCGCTACTCTGTGCCGGGCTGTTTTGCACAGATTGTGTGAGGCTGTCCCCGAACTCGGGGAGGGAGCACTAAGTTATACTTATTTTCATAGTTTCTAATTTGGCTATTCCGCTCCTAAGCGTTCAACGGTTACCGAACGGTTATGTAAGTGTTCTTTTTAAGCGTTCCTTGGTTATGACCTAAAGGGTTCAACAAAAGAAAGTATACCACTTTGTTTATGTCATTTTGAGTAACATTCAATTTTTCTTTGACCAAACAGGCTAGATAGGCATTTAGATGAATTATTTAGGCATAATTTGATACCAAATTTGCCCTCTAACAACAAAGATAAACCATGATTAGCACCATTTAAAGAAAACATTTCTATTTTCAAAAGTCTCATTTCCAATACACAGCACGAGAAAAAAGGACCAATTGTTAACACACACATAAAATGTATGCCGTATTTACTGCCATGCACTTTAATGTCAGAATTAAATATCCTGCACAATGTCGTACGGCCCAACGCATGTACTGTGCGATCGATAGCCCGTCAATCCTGGATATACACACCCGGGGGGGGGGGGGGGTGGCCAGTCAAACATTATGGTGTAAAACCGTGTACACATGCGTGACCAATTTTTTTCCAGACACCCCCTAAACAAGTTTTACCCTGCAAGCAAAATTACCCCCTAAACAAGTTTTTAGCGCGCAAATTTTGACCCCTAAACAAGTTCTTGCCAGAATATGACCCCTAAACAAGTTTTGTCTATTTAACGGTTAACAAAATAAGTTACCCTAAACACGTTCGACCTGTATTTTAAGCCGGGATTTTAAGCCACCCTTTTTCTTGAAAATCAGCGATTTTGATACCCTTAACGCGTTACGTGCGTGACGTGTCCAACACTGAAAAAACACCCCTTTTTACGCGTTTTTTTGGTCACGCATGTGTACAACATTATGTTTGACTGCCCCCCCCCCCGGGATACACACACTTCCCCACCCCCACCCAAATTGGTCCTTTCTTCTCGTGCTGTGTATTGGAAATGATACTTTTGAAAATAGTATTTGTCGTTAACAATCATTAAAAATTAAAGCGTGTAGTTCCTGCAACATTTGCAATATAACGCTGACTGAAAAAAAAACCAAAATTATTAGTTTTTCATTTAATAAAACATCAAATACTTTTACCTTCCCTATATTTATTTATTAAACAGTTTAATATAGTTGGGCATTATAAATCTGTACAAAATTAATTTTAAAATCTTTTTCAAATATTTTACTATACACCACTGAATACATTAAGTGCACGGTGTCGTAAGTACAGGTTCTATCATCTGTTGCCAGTTGCATTTTCGTTGTGTTTCATGTCGGAATCCAGTTCGCCGTACACACAATTTTTTAAAGACGAATGTGACAATACACGTCGACTAACGCCGTGCATGGAGTACAAACCCAAGCTTGTTGTTTGGTTTTCTTGGTTTCGTTGGCTTTTACACACATTTATCGACCCAAAAATAGGGGAAAATAGTGTAGAAATATAAAAATAAAAAAATATATTTAAAAAACAACAAAAACACCCGGCCCACATTTTCGGAATTTAGACCCGGCCGGAGGAGGGCAACACAACTATTTTTTTGTTGCCTAATGCTCATGTTTTGTTTCTCGAAAGATTATAAAATACAATGCACCTGCTATGCTCACAATAGCACTCCCCTACGGCGTCGTGCCATTATTCCACAGAATTATAAAATCTATGCATTATTCACACTTCAACATTAGCGTCAGCGTGCGTGTATTGATTCGTCTTATTTCTCTCGAAACAACACATACCCATTCGACCTTTAATTATTGCTATACTCTGTTTGGCCATCTCGAGACAGTGACGTAACTGAACAGGCGCAGCTTTTACGCACGCGTGTGTATCTTTCGCCTTTCAACGCTCGTGTTTGTACGCCAGCGCCGCGAGTATGCGCGCGCGTTATGTGATGCAATTAGTAGAATACGCGGTTACGTGACTGTCTCGAGATGGCCAAACAGAGTATATATAATGCCCTAACCTAACAAAGTCAAATTTATATACAAATTAAATTTGATATTCTCTAAAAAGATGCCAATTCCACATTGGTGAACATATGGGTTCAAAACAACAAACGGCCAAACCTGGAACGCATTCCACCAGACGCCCCGAAGGAGATCATTGATATGATGACGGAATGCTGGAATGGGGACCCACAGAAAAGACCGTCATTCCAGAGTAAGTATTTATCCGGGGCAGGGAATTAAAACTATAACTGTAAGCATGCGTGACATCGAAAATGATACACAGTCATGGGTTTCATATAATACGTATACCGTAGGAAATCAATGATAGTGTCGCGGGTGCGCGGAGCAAAAGCGCGCGCTTAGCCAAGTGTGCAGAACTCTGAAAGATATCTAACACCACAAAATTTGGCGCGTGGCTGAGGGTTAAATTTGGAAACCTATTATAGTATTATTTGCTGGCCACGTGGGTTCGTTTGCAGGGACAGAACCGCGACGTGACAAGAAAGGAGGCACTTATACCCAACTTTAATTTCAGTGCATTTATTTATCACCACAAGTTTTATATTACAATATTTATTCACGCCAATACTTATTAAAACAACAACCGTATTAACTTCCAAAATTGGAACACACCAAAAAACCCAACAAAATCATCCGCTACACTTAGCGCCACACGGTTTCTATTTCACTTTTCGGCGGTATTAGCGTTTTTCGCTGGTGACCTAAGATTTTGCTAATGCAGTAACCTAGCAACTATCGCTGGTGACCTAATATTTACTTTTCGGCGGCTACTTAAGATTTTACTATCGCGCTCCGTACGGTGACTTAAGATTACAACTCCTCGGAGCGTTAAAGCTGAAATATACAAAAACAACAATGGTGTTAATGACATAATACAGACAGGGTCATACATGTGTATGTCGGTAAGGTAATGGGTTGAGACATAGCCCAATGATTGTCCGCTCGTTCTCTGTACCGACATCTCTCTACCGATGTCTCTACCGATGTCTCTACCGATGTCTCTACCGATGTCTCTACCGATGTCTCTACCGATGTCTCTACCGATGTCTCTACCGATGTCTCTACCGATGTCTCTACCGATGTCTCTACCGATGTCTCTACCAATGTCTCTACCGATTACCGATGTCTCTACCGATGTCTCTACCAATGTCTCTACGGATTACCGATGTCTCTACCGAGGTCTCTACCGATGCCTCTCCCGAGGTCTCTACCAATATCTCTACCGATGTCTCTCCCGATGTCTCTCCCGATGTCTCTCCCGATGTCTCTCCCGATGTCTCTCCCGATGTCTCTCCCGATGTCTCTACCGATGTCTCTACCGAGGTCTTTACCGATGTCTCTAGTGATGTCTCTAGTGATGCCATGGTATTCCTTACCAGGGCATTAACCTGTCTCACCCAAAACCTTACCAAGTTAACTCATATCGAGTAAAAGAAGAACGATACCATATACACCGTTACCACCATACTTCACGTCGTGCCTCATTATTTCATTATTTGTAACTATAATTATATAAATATGATTAGAAGTGGCTTTGTAATAAAATATGGACAAAAGTATACACCAGATCGCACCAAATGGGCTCAAAACTTTCCGCGCCTGGACTCTGGCAACATAATTACGGACTTGTATTTTTTTAAATTTTATCGGTCAACCTTTTTTGGTCGAATAAGGGGCGGCCATTTTCTTCGGTAGGGGAGGGTCCCAAAATGTCACTTTGTCTTCGTCATCTATTTTAATGACCACCCACCCTAAAAAGGGCACAGAGAGATTTCTCATAATTTGAAATTCAAAATGTTTACCTTATTTTATGATATACATAAAAACCCTCTCATAAAAATAATCCGTAAAAATGAAAAAGCATTTCCGAAGGTATATTAATTAGTGTTTATTACTTTTTTGTCGTTTGGTTTAAAATCACCACCAATTGAATCAGGGAGGTCATACACATAGCGTAACAAAGTTATTTTGAATAAACATGAAACAAATAAGTAAGAAGTCATCTGTAGCCTTTTAGAAGAATTTGGGTAATTTCGATGTGATCTACATCAAAACACGAAAGTTTCACGGGGCTGAAATACTGCAAATTAAGCTCTAAATTTTAGGTGCTAGTTCGTGCGTATAAGCTTTACGTGTATGTGAAAAACCCAATTTCTGAAAAATTGAGGATCTCTTAGTGCCCCTTTAAACGAATGCGATTATTTGTATGACTCCTACTCAGATGTTGATTTTCTTATGGCCCCGGACGTATGACCACCTCCATCACCTTAGGAAATACACTATCCGGGACACTATCACATCCACACCTCAAATCAGAGATAAGTAGCCCATTTTGAGTTCCCCTTCCTCTCCTCGTGCCCATAGTGCATGTGAAGTGTGTAATAACATTACCAGATTGTAATAACATTTATATCTACATATTGCATTTTCAATTTATTTTACAAATAGAAATCCAAAAGCGAGTCACCGATCTTTACAAGAAGGTATTTGAAGCTTCCATTCGGCAGGTGGACAGAACAATACTGAACCACATTGATAAGGCGAGTATTGATATATTGGTTGCAGGGCTGGATTTACCATTGGGTCAGATGCGCCTGGGCCCAGGGCCCCCATATTGGGCTATTCCTGATAATAAGTGCACACCCCCTATAGAGAGGTAATTTTAAATTTCTGAAATGCCCGGATTTCCGAGAGTAATTTTTAAAATAGTCTGGATTTCCGGTCCAAATTGATCGGAAATAAATCTGGATTTCCGAGCCCCTCTATAGTATGCTATTGTTTTGTAATGATTTTGCTCTGACTTTGTATTGATATTGTAACGGGATCGGGACGGCCTCAGTCACCAACTACCAGGTAGGTTGGTAGCGTGCACTGAAAGTTGGCAATGTGACACCAGGGCTCGTTGTATAAGTATAATTATACGTTTGCGAGGCGAAATACAGACTGACGAATTGCGGTTTAATTTCAACACAATTTATTTACACTGTTCACAGCTACATTTATCTCCATCATTCACATCGACAATACATCACTTTTCCATTCACATCACCCATGATTGTTCTGCCCTGATTTTAGTGCTGTAGCAATTAACTTGAATTTTACACCCAACTTGACTCCCTGATTGATCCTCCCTGACTGATCTTCCCTCTTGTATCTTTGTTAGTACAAGCAGAAGATACATGAAAATAAAGAAATACAAAATATGTTACTTAAAGTGTACTGATAATTTGGAATATAGATCATTACAAAACATTCGGGTCACATAATTCAAACATAATAAATCACACATTTTATATTATGCATGTAAACATTATGAGCAATATAAAGGTACACAATATAATTGTAAGGTAGGTAGGTCAAGAGTGATACGTTGATACTGACGCGTGAACATACAGGGACTCGAACCCACGTCTTAACCTTGTCGTCACACCGATGACTGCAAACCTCCACGTGTCGATCTCTGGACTAGGACTTAAACCCACACTTAGTCGTTCTGATTCAATCCACGTAACTTGTCAATCACCGCGCCGGACTCGAACCCCGGACTTTAACCGTACTAAATATCGTCAGCTGATCCGATCCCAATTTGCGTATAATTACGTCGCTT
Source organism: Ophiura sarsii (assembly GCA_035610835.1). Classification (NCBI taxonomy): domain Eukaryota; kingdom Metazoa; phylum Echinodermata; class Ophiuroidea; order Amphilepidida; family Ophiuridae; genus Ophiura; species Ophiura sarsii. The sequence goes on along the minus strand of CM069449.1, from coordinate 66,442,312 downwards.
ACTGGTGGGACTTGAACCCAATCTCCAAATACACTCCTGACCATACCCAAATACTTAAATATTTAGACTTATGAGTACATATTACATTACAGCTTAAACATGTTACATAATAATAAAAGGCAAGTGGCCACTCCGCTTTATGCGCAGTACCTGTTCACATTGAAATAACTCACACGGACACAGTTGATCAATACTGAGTGGGTGCCAGAAGTTGTGACCAAAAATATAACACTGTTATTGAATAATCTCAAAAAATCGACTATTTACTCGCTTCGCGCGCACAATAACAATTTAGGTCAACCGAGTTCTTACCGTACAATACAACTCATACATTTGGCGTATAAATATAACCGCACCAAAACAATGAGCGCCCTTTACATTCTTTCTGCGCGTATTTTGGCAGATGCAAAACGACAAAATATTACAATCAAAATAGCAAAATGAAACACATAATTATCACGCGATGCGTAAAATGTCAGCGCACTGGAAAATATTGCGTTAAATGCGTACACACGACAAACGTAAAAATTCACGCACTATTTGAACACGATACCAATCACTTTTGTTAAAACAATATTGTATTGTTAAAACAATACCGCACGTCCAAAAAATGACATGAGTTTGCAGTTATTTATACAACCGTATTAACTTCCAAAATTGGAACACACCAAAAAACCCAACAAAATCATCCGCTACACTTAGCGCCACACGGTTTCTATTTCACTTTTCGGCGGTATTAGCGTTTTTCGCTGGTGACCTAAGATTTTGCTAATGCAGTAACCTAGCAACTATCGCTGGTGACCTAATATTTACTTTTCGGCGGCTACTTAAGATTTTACTATCGCGCTCCGTACGGTGACTTAAGATTACAACTCCTCGGAGCGTTAAAGCTGAAATATACAAAAACAACAATGGTGTTAATGACATAATACAGACAGGGTCATACATGTGTATGTCGGTAAGGTAATGGGTTGAGACATAGCCCAATGATTGTCCGCTCGTTCTCTGTACCGACATCTCTCTACCGATGTCTCTACCGATGTCTCTACCGATGTCTCTACCGATGTCTCTACCGATGTCTCTACCGATGTCTCTACCGATGTCTCTACCGATGTCTCTACCGATGTCTCTACCGATGTCTCTACCGATGTCTCTACCAATGTCTCTACCGATTACCGATGTCTCTACCGATGTCTCTACCAATGTCTCTACGGATTACCGATGTCTCTACCGAGGTCTCTACCGATGCCTCTCCCGAGGTCTCTACCAATATCTCTACCGATGTCTCTCCCGATGTCTCTCCCGATGTCTCTCCCGATGTCTCTCCCGATGTCTCTCCCGATGTCTCTCCCGATGTCTCTACCGATGTCTCTACCGAGGTCTTTACCGATGTCTCTAGTGATGTCTCTAGTGATGCCATGGTATTCCTTACCAGGGCATTAACCTGTCTCACCCAAAACCTTACCAAGTTAACTCATATCGAGTAAAAGAAGAACGATACCATATACACCGTTACCACCATACTTCACGTCGTGCCTCATTATTTCATTATTTGTAACTATAATTATATAAATATGATTAGAAGTGGCTTTGTAATAAAATATGGACAAAAGTATACACCAGATCGCACCAAATGGGCTCAAAACTTTCCGCGCCTGGACTCTGGCAACATAATTACGGACTTGTATTTTTTTAAATTTTATCGGTCAACCTTTTTTGGTCGAATAAGGGGCGGCCATTTTCTTCGGTAGGGGAGGGTCCCAAAATGTCACTTTGTCTTCGTCATCTATTTTAATGACCACCCACCCTAAAAAGGGCACAGAGAGATTTCTCATAATTTGAAATTCAAAATGTTTACCTTATTTTATGATATACATAAAAACCCTCTCATAAAAATAATCCGTAAAAATGAAAAAGCATTTCCGAAGGTATATTAATTAGTGTTTATTACTTTTTTGTCGTTTGGTTTAAAATCACCACCAATTGAATCAGGGAGGTCATACACATAGCGTAACAAAGTTATTTTGAATAAACATGAAACAAATAAGTAAGAAGTCATCTGTAGCCTTTTAGAAGAATTTGGGTAATTTCGATGTGATCTACATCAAAACACGAAAGTTTCACGGGGCTGAAATACTGCAAATTAAGCTCTAAATTTTAGGTGCTAGTTCGTGCGTATAAGCTTTACGTGTATGTGAAAAACCCAATTTCTGAAAAATTGAGGATCTCTTAGTGCCCCTTTAAACGAATGCGATTATTTGTATGACTCCTACTCAGATGTTGATTTTCTTATGGCCCCGGACGTATGACCACCTCCATCACCTTAGGAAATACACTATCCGGGACACTATCACATCCACACCTCAAATCAGAGATAAGTAGCCCATTTTGAGTTCCCCTTCCTCTCCTCGTGCCCATAGTGCATGTGAAGTGTGTAATAACATTACCAGATTGTAATAACATTTATATCTACATATTGCATTTTCAATTTATTTTACAAATAGAAATCCAAAAGCGAGTCACCGATCTTTACAAGAAGGTATTTGAAGCTTCCATTCGGCAGGTGGACAGAACAATACTGAACCACATTGATAAGGCGAGTATTGATATATTGGTTGCAGGGCTGGATTTACCATTGGGTCAGATGCGCCTGGGCCCAGGGCCCCCATATTGGGCTATTCCTGATAATAAGTGCACACCCCCTATAGAGAGGTAATTTTAAATTTCTGAAATGCCCGGATTTCCGAGAGTAATTTTTAAAATAGTCTGGATTTCCGGTCCAAATTGATCGGAAATAAATCTGGATTTCCGAGCCCCTCTATAGTATGCTATTGTTTTGTAATGATTTTGCTCTGACTTTGTATTGATATTGTAACGGGATCGGGACGGCCTCAGTCACCAACTACCAGGTAGGTTGGTAGCGTGCACTGAAAGTTGGCAATGTGACACCAGGGCTCGTTGTATAAGTATAATTATACGTTTGCGAGGCGAAATACAGACTGACGAATTGCGGTTTAATTTCAACACAATTTATTTACACTGTTCACAGCTACATTTATCTCCATCATTCACATCGACAATACATCACTTTTCCATTCACATCACCCATGATTGTTCTGCCCTGATTTTAGTGCTGTAGCAATTAACTTGAATTTTACACCCAACTTGACTCCCTGATTGATCCTCCCTGACTGATCTTCCCTCTTGTATCTTTGTTAGTACAAGCAGAAGATACATGAAAATAAAGAAATACAAAATATGTTACTTAAAGTGTACTGATAATTTGGAATATAGATCATTACAAAACATTCGGGTCACATAATTCAAACATAATAAATCACACATTTTATATTATGCATGTAAACATTATGAGCAATATAAAGGTACACAATATAATTGTAAGGTAGGTAGGTCAAGAGTGATACGTTGATACTGACGCGTGAACATACAGGGACTCGAACCCACGTCTTAACCTTGTCGTCACACCGATGACTGCAAACCTCCACGTGTCGATCTCTGGACTAGGACTTAAACCCACACTTAGTCGTTCTGATTCAATCCACGTAACTTGTCAATCACCGCGCCGGACTCGAACCCCGGACTTTAACCGTACTAAATATCGTCAGCTGATCCGATCCCAATTTGCGTATAATTACGTCGCTTACTGGTGGGACTTGAACCCAATCTCCAAATACACTCCTGACCATACCCAAATACTTAAATATTTAGACTTATGAGTACATATTACATTACAGCTTAAACATGTTACATAATAATAAAAGGCAAGTGGCCACTCCGCTTTATGCGCAGTACCTGTTCACATTGAAATAACTCACACGGACACAGTTGATCAATACTGAGTGGGTGCCAGAAGTTGTGACCAAAAATATAACACTGTTATTGAATAATCTCAAAAAATCGACTATTTACTCGCTTCGCGCGCACAATAACAATTTAGGTCAACCGAGTTCTTACCGTACAATACAACTCATACATTTGGCGTATAAATATAACCGCACCAAAACAATGAGCGCCCTTTACATTCTTTCTGCGCGTATTTTGGCAGATGCAAAACGACAAAATATTACAATCAAAATAGCAAAATGAAACACATAATTATCACGCGATGCGTAAAATGTCAGCGCACTGGAAAATATTGCGTTAAATGCGTACACACGACAAACGTAAAAATTCACGCACTATTTGAACACGATACCAATCACTTTTGTTAAAACAATATTGTATTGTTAAAACAATACCGCACGTCCAAAAAATGACATGAGTTTGCAGTTATTTTTGGTTGGCTGCAAGTTTCACTAAATAAACTATATGATCATTTTTATATCCTCTGGAATCAAATAATCATGACTTTTACAAAAAGCATGACTCTTAATATATAACACTCTGGTATACTAACCATGGCCGTAGCCATCACCATCAATAATATTAATTATAAAATATAAGTACATGTAATGCAGATTTGGTAAACAAATATTGGGTACAAAATGTTGGAATACAAACCAAAATAAGTGTCCATCAAGCACAAAGTACATATAATGTCAATTTTGAAATAAACACACTATATATAATAGGAGTATTTTGGTAGAAGGTGATATTCATATAACCAAGAACACAAATAATCAATAAATCACGAGCTAGCACACCAAGGTAATAATTTGTAAAATGGTTTAAAACATCCAGGCAACCTTTTACTTACACCTACGGCCTGTACTATTGGGTCATCTCATGTTTACACAACATGACGTATTTTTATTGAGCCACACTGTAAAATACGATTTATCTAAAACATGCCAATTTCTGGATAACAACAATTATGTTTATACCTGATTAAACCAACGTATTTTACGACCATATAATGACAAGCGAGTGTAGAATGTGATTGAAATGATCACGCAATAACCAAATAACACCATTTTAAAGTTCGTACACACGTGAGTCACACAGTAAAATACGATGAAATTATGCATCTGAAAATCTCACTAAATCTGACTTCTATGAATCCATCCTTGAATATAACCTATCCACATGATCACAAATATTACACTCGGTTTATATTTTGATTGGGATTTGTTCATGACAAAACCGATAAAAGAGTGAAAGTCTTTCCCATTTCAAACCTTGTATCTTTACCTTTGTTGGTATAATCAGAAGATACATGTACAGGTCAAAACGGGGATCAAGTTAATTAACGGTGTTGGTATATAGCGCCCTCACTATTTCAGACGGCCTAAATGGGTACCGTATTGCACCCGGTGTCGGACGTATTCTCGATCCCATCACAATATATTGTATATGCGAAATAAATAAACCTGTAAACCTGTAAGAGTTTTTAGGATAGGCCTAGATATTGTCTATATTTCCAATGATCGTTGGAAAAGAAAGGGTCTGGATTTCCGATGATTATTCGAACCTAAAAAGTGCGGAAATCCGAACCCCTCTGTGCACATATTATCTGGAATAGCCCATATTGGGTGGGGGCGGGGCACCAGATAAAGAGAAAAAATAAAAGATAAAAATAAATTAAAATAAATTATCTACTAGGAGAAAGCGAAGTAAAATTTCTCATGCTACGTACATCTGGCCCCAAATGATAATTTGAAACTCGTTCAAAGCCAGGCTGTACCTGAATATGGCCAAGTTAGTGTAAAATAGCAAATTTTCGCACGCTACAGTGTTTTTGTCAGCAAATTGGCAATTTTAGGGGTATTCCTACTCCCAAATACTGGGTACGCCATTGGTGTCCGCTATTGTTCTCGCTTGAGAGCATATGGTTTCCTCAAGGTGAGCTGGGTGGGGCCTCCAAATTTGGGCCTGGCCCAGGGCCTCCAAAAAAGTAAATACGGTCCTGATTGATTATATTAAAGATAGAAATAACGACCGACTTCATTTCTTTTTAAAGAACGATACAAAAACTTCAGGCATGTCAGGTTCAGAATACCAGATTTGTGGATAATCAATACTTTTGCAATAAATATCCCTCTAGCCTAAAAGCCGGGTAATGAGAATATACATGTTTATTGGCTTTCTTCTGATCAAGAATCTTAATTTGATGGGAAAAGTGACTTTGATGGATTCACACGCCTTTAACCCTCGTCAACATTGAACTTTCAGCATCCAAAAACCCTTTCGCAGCAATTTGGCCTTTAAATAGAGACAGATATTTTATGATGCTAATAACAATTTAATCGACCAATCAAATTTCATAATTTAGATGACGTCATACATTTTCAAAAATGTCTTCATTGAATTCTGGAGAAGAAGAATCCCCTTAGGCCAAAAAAAGAAGAAGTTTGTCTCAAATGACCCGCGCGCATTCCCGCAACCGCCCGCGTAAGCTTTTTTTTTTTTAGTGGTTTTTTTTCTTCTTTCAATTTGTTTTCAATATGTTTTTCCTTTTGTTTTACCTTTTCAATTTTCTCAAAAAAATCTTGCAAAATCCAACGTTACAATTTTATAAAATTAGGTCTCAGGATTTTGTGGGTTGATGCAGAATTTGCGTGTCTAAACTAAACGTAAACAAAGTAAATTATTTGAAAGGCTTATGGAATTGTTGGTCGTGGCTTTATGTAGGATCATAGGTTTATTTGATCCGAATTTCTTTTTTTAGGACAGTGGCCGTGTTCGCCTATTTGATTTTTCTGGTCTGTTGTATTTATTATTGAGTGGGCCCTTATGATTCAATTTCTGAACTTGGAAGGTGGTAGTGATGTTACATTTTAACATTTTATACCAGCTTTGTGGCACTCTTTTCGTTGTCACGCCATCTATTTCCGAATGCATTCCTAAAACTCCCGAGATGGGATTGATAATTTTTGGGAGGGGTGTTTTGCTAAATAAATTGGATGGATTTTTAATATGAATACCAAATTACTTGAAGTATAAACTTGAAGTGCAATAGTTTGACAAACATATTTTTTTGACATTTTAGGCCATATTCCGAGTTTATATGCAATACAATTTTCTTGTAATGAGGATAAGATTGTGAAGTTTATGCTAAATTAAATTTAATATTTCACTTAATATAAATTCTGTTGCTGTGTTTCCCTTCTCTTGGTTGGTCATTGGTTTCTTAAATTTACGATAGAAGTCTTTCCATCTTTGGTCGAGCACGATATCACCCTCTGGTAGTTGTTGTCCTTATAGTCGAGGTTTCCATGCCTATCCGCTCGGGTCTAACATCTTGGAAGCCATCATACCTCGACTGGGGAATATAGCAACTGTCAGTTTGATCTTGCATGCAAAATCTTGCACCCGGTCCGTTTCAGTCCTGACAAAGACACGTAAACTTTTCGATAGCTCGACAATGTTAACGTTTCCCATCAATTCAACAATAATTTACAAAAACGGTGCATTCACTATAACCACATATCGTGATTCTTATTTTTTTAAAGAGGAAACCAGTAAATTTAAAGCAGCTTATTGTAATGATATGCAGTTGACAATAATCTAATTGCGTTATAATTATACTCACACGATCAGGTATCCGATGAAGTGAAAGACACTGCAGGAGCTGACAGTGGCGTAGATAGTTTTTGGAGCAGTTCTGCGCAGACCAAGAGAAACGCATCTAGCCAACGCGTAAGCAACCACGATAGCGGGATTGGTAAGCAAGTTAGCATTGTAAATAAATCCTAATTATTTTAGATAAACTTGGAAAATAGTGAAAGAGTATAAATTATCCTCGACCACAGAAGGCTGGGGGTTGTTATACACACACCCTTATTTTTGAATAATAAACAATAAACGCTCAAATAAATAACCTGAAGGTTCTAGGTATAAGGGACGCACCATTTGATTTTCAGGGGGGGTAGGAAGTTGGGTTCGGGGGAGAATTTTTTTGTTTTGGCCGCCGCAAGGGGTGATTTTTTTTTAATGTATTCATTCATATTGAGTTGGGTGGGGGTAGAATTTTTTTTTTTTTTTTTTTTACTCATGAGGGGGGATTTTTTTTTTTTTGGCCTGCATGGAGGGGGAATTTTTTTCCCGAAAACTTCCTACCCCCCCCCCCCCCCTGAAAATCTAATGGTGCGTCCCTGACCGAAACAACAATACGCCCTGCTACATTATACACGGGATTAAACTGTATAAAGGGCTCAGATGTAAAACTCCAGCATTTTCAGGGTATGCTTTCAGATCTTGTTAAAGAATTGAATTTAAATGGAATCACACTTTCATCGCACGTTAGGGCAATTAAGGAGAGTCATTTACTATCAATGGAAAGTAGAAGACTCGTAGCCATACATAGATACCAAACACATGCATGGAATGTGTCACAATGAAAATCGCCCCTTCCATGTTTACTGTTATAAGAAAAACCAATAAGTTTAATAGAATTGAGTTATTAAGGTCATTAAGATCAGATTATATTCTTACACGTCTACTAATTTGCCCATCGCGGGTATAGGATATCACCTATGGTCACAGGTCACTAATAGGTATATCAAATAAGGTGGGATCGTTTCAAAAAATCTTTAAAATCGTGATACGTGTCTCTATTTTAAATAGAAGTTGTCAAAAATACATAACATTTTTGGTGTCATATTAAAGACAATTTATCCAGCTACCGAATAATTTTTTTTTTGAAGCCACATGTTTAGCAACAGTGAAGTTATCAATCTAAACGTCGAGTGAGTCAAGGGTGGACCGGTGGATGAGGCGCCGGTGGATGAGGCGCCCATAGGTTTCTATACACACAATAGCGGAAAACTAGAACTTTTGAAATTGATGCCATTTTAAAAGTATACATAGGAAAGTTTTCAAACTTCTCATATGTGTTAATAACATGTGCCAGCTACTATGAATACTAATATTGAATTGTTATCTAGACATTCTCTACTAGAATATGATGTTCAATTCAGGGAGTGTTTTAATGTAAAGAATACACAGTTTTATTCATTTTATTGATTAAACAATGGCCAAATCGCAGTCTCTCTATTTCATTTGTGTGACTCTTCGGTCCTTTTCTACCCTGGGTAGTAAAACATTTAACTACAAAATCCAGAAGTGTTTCTTCACAGAATTTTTCATAGATTTATGAAAAATTTGCTATTTAGATCTATTTTGGACCACCCTGTATTCAAAATAAAAGGAACTTTAACGATATTCATATAGTTCATTTTGATAACCATTTTCTTTTAAATTAAATAGTCCATGCTAACTAAATGTCATAGAATATTATATACAAACCTTCATTTTATGCATTATTTCATCATAATTTTAGACACCCTGTACTTTTCCTGTGTACATTTTGGGCAAATGATTCTTAGCAAATTTGGTAGCACCTTCTGCGGTTGTTCTGATTTTAGTGACTATTTTCAGCTAAACCCTAACTGTACAAACTATCAAAATATTTTGTGAGGAGCAAAAACGATCAATTTTTTTATGTTCCACCCTGTAAAAATTGTACACACCCTGTTTAATTTGATTATTTTTTGCAAAAGTGAAAAACCTTGAATCATAAGCTTTCCAACAATATATAGTTTGTGGGTCATTAAGTATGTAAAACTTAAGTTTTGTCCCGTTTAATCCGAATTGGTGCATTTCTCAACATTAGAAGTGAAACATTTTTTTGGACCAGTTTGTGACTTCTGACCCTATGTGTATACTTGCCTAACTGGGAGAACAATATGGGCGACCAAAAGGGCAACAATTGTACAAAACGCTTTATGTAGAGTAAAATTGCAAAAGGTAGTGTAAAAATGCAAAAGGTAGTGTACGGCAAAGTGTAACATATAAAAAAAGTAGTGTCAAAATGAGTAAGGTAGTGTAGTCAGTGTTGTAGGACTCGGGACTCGGACTCGGACTCGAGTCCGACTCGAGTCCTTTTTTCAAGGACTCGGACTCGGACTCGGTCCCAGTACTCAAAGACTCGGACTCGGACTCGGACTCGGACCCCAAGGACTCGAGGACTCGGCTTCGAGTCCTCAACGAGTCCGGCAAAATTGGGTTTTTAAGGTGTTTTATTTTCATTAATTTACCTTGCTGAGGGTCTGAATTCCGCAGTCCGCTGCTAGCAAAAAACTTGCCGATATATTGATAAATGAATCATCTAATGAACCAACAAATAAATTGATTCATCCGTTATTTTGCCTGCGCTCTCGTGGAACGCATATTCAGCAGAGGGGGTTGATCATGCGGCCACATCGCGCCATATTGTCCCCTGAAATGGTGCAGATGCTGATTCCTGAAGTGCAATGAGCATCTTCTTTAAATTCAACATTTAACATTAGGCCAACTCAAAACTGCTTTTGATGATTGATGAGGTCAAAACTCAGGTGTTGTCAAGCAATGAAATATTCAATTTTCTTCCCTGTTTCATTTTCATAGCCTTATTTTACTGACATGCTTATTTCAATGTAAGTACTCCCTGTTCCAAAGATATCGTCAATTTAGTATTGCTTTAAAAACAGTCAAATACAAAGAATATCAAATTGTATTCTGGCTTTTATCAGAATTATTAGCCTTAGCAAAAGCAATAATTTACTTCTTTGTTATTCGTCCATCGCAAAGCAAAGATGACAATGACAACAAAGATTCGTTACTTGAATTTGATCTATGTGTCCAAAGATGACTAACAAGATCGACCAATCCGGGCAAGGAAGCATCTCCCACATGTGTGGCACTTGTGATCAGTAGCCTATATGGCGTTGTAACACTTGCTGCTCTCGTCTTGCGGGCGGACCTCACGTTTTCTTCCTACACTCTTTTTAATTTAAGTAATTTTGCACGCAAATAATTGCAGATAAGCAGTTTGTGAATAAAAGAACAACCACAATTACTAAACTGACTGTGATTATACTTTAATTAGTAAACAAGTATAGAACTGAAATTCTGATTAATAAAACGTTGATAGTATTGGTGAACTGCGTTTTGAATTTGATACATAAGGACTTGGACTCGGACTCGGACTCGGACTCGGATATTGATGACTCGGACTCGGACTCGGACTCGGGCATAAAAATTGGCAAAGACTCGGACTCGGACTCGAGTAGGACTCGGACTCGGACTCGGACTCGGATGATGAGGACTCGACTCCAACACTGAGTGTAGTTGTGCAAAAGGTATAGTGTACACATAAAACCTTTACTATAGAAAATGTAAAAGGTAGTGTACAAAACATTTTAACGAAGAAAATACAAAAGGTAGTGTACAATATATTGTTGTAGAAAATATGAACGGTAGTGTTCAAAACGTTTATAGTAGAAAATACGAAAGGTAGTGTAAAATATAAAAAATGTAGTTTAAAATAAGTAAGGTAGTATAGAAAATGCCTAAGGCGATGTGTAAAACCTAAAAGTTTTGCATTTTCTACAGTCAACGTTTTGTACACTCCCTGTTGTATTTTCTACATAATTTTTTTGTATACTATCTTTTGCTTTTTATACAGATATGGTCTCAGATTACAGACAGAAAATTCAGATATTATCAATCATTTGAAATCATTTTTTAGTAACACCGTATTTTCTCATATCACTCTACGAGGGCGCTAAAGTGAACTTTATGGCAGGGAGAGTATATAATGGGAGGGGATATTCGAATCGCAAAACAAGAGCCTCCCATATAAGGGCACATGGGCGTGAGTACGCGCGATGTGACTCGTAAAAGGAGGGCGGCGCTATGATTGACAGCACGAAAGTCCTTATAAGGCACTTGAGACGCTCGATGTGACTCAGAGAATTAATTTAGACGCGCGATGTGACTCGTAAATCGAGGGCGCTACCACACTAGAGGTTTCAATCTCGGCAATGGGAGTTTGTGTACAGTGGCACCCGCCTGTTTATGGTCACGCCAGCAGCTAAAGGACCTGATACCCAATGTTACTACACAAGTAAAGATTCACGGGGCTGACATTTATATCATGGGGCTGACATTTATATTAACAAAGTTCATGAGGGAGGAAGTACATACAGATTCAATTAAACAATGTTATAAAGCCCTTATCGGATCAGCTAAACGGACATACATTAGACATGAAATGTCCACCCAAATACGTGTATAGGCAGTCAGGCAAACAAACACACCCCCACATTTCCAACGCAACGATAAAAAGCCCTGATCATACCCTGGACTTTCGGGAAGATGTTGTCGAATCGTCAAAAATTTTCGAAATGTTGAAACAATTTCAAAGATTTTCGAAATTGATTCAAACGATTTAAAATTGTTTAAAAAAAATGTTGTAATAAAATATTAGATATCCTCATATTAGAACAAAATAGGTTGGTCAGGCACGTAGAACAAGTTTTCCCCGGCGTATTTACTAGTCGTTAAAATACAAATTAACATCATCACACGAGCCTTCGTTTGTTTATTTGTCTGTCTGTTTTATTAAATATAATGTTCTGTTGATGTTTTTAAATAGTTTATTATAAGTATCATTTTGTCTATAACATATCTAACAAATCTAAGCAATGTATCTGTTAGTAATACTGATTTAAACCCTTCAAGATATGGCCTTCCTATTTTGACAATTATTTTTCAATTATTTTCAATCTCATGTAGGCTCTACAATGGTAGAGAAGTGGTACCTTGGGAAGGAATTCAGGAAAAATACTGGAGAAGATTTCAAAACTGCCATGAATATAGCTGTATGTAAGACTAGTATCGTAGTTGTAGATGCCAATTTCGATAATCCCAGTGACAGCATGGACAGTAAGGCTTACCTGTACCACCATAATTGTGAACCCAGGTGTGTCATCAACACACCTGGTGATATCCCTGAGGCAGCACTCGTCTACCCATATGCCACAGCTGTGACATCAGATAATAACATTGTGTTGGTTGACCTATCCCAATATGTCAAGATATTCACGGCTGATGGTGTATACACCAGAAGCTTTAGTACCCTCCAACCCCATGAGGTGTCAAGTAACACCAATGTCATTACTACGTCTGTGGCAGTGTCTAGTAAGGGTCATATCATGATTGGGGATTACAAGAGAAACCTGATAACAATCCATAATGGTAATGATGGGAGAATTATTGACACAATCAAGGTCAGCATTCCGCCATGGTACCTGGCTGTTATCAGTAACCAGACCATCCTTGTTAGTGACTGGACGAGTAGAAGTGTTGTAGCAGTAGACGTATCATCTCACAAGGAGGTGTTGTTTAGTATCAACACCTGGTTGTTGTCTGATGGGAAGACGGGTAGGCCACATGGAGTGACATGTGACAATCAGGGTAATGTGTACATAGCTGTGAAACCATCTGATAACTCACCCGATCAAGCATAAACGATGCAAGTCATATCCATGTGTACAATGAACAGGGTGTGTACAAAACATGCATTGCTAGTGGGTTGTATGCCCCAAATGGCATGACATGGTGGAACAATGCATTATACATTGCGAATGACAAATCAGTACTCATATACAGTACTGATGAACATTACGCAAAATAAATTCATCTCACTACAATGTGAAGATATGCAATACGCAAAACAAATTCATCTCACTACAAACATTTGACTTCTGAAAAATAATTGCAACAATATTTTACATTTTAGGCTTAATTCAAAATTCCTAAAAATAAATCAAAATTACAACAAATGATCACAAGCAAATTTATCCCTGTATGAAACACCCCATTGTTGGTCTTAGACATAATAATGTTCCCTGTATGACGGACGGGTAATGCTTAGAAACACCCCATTGTTGGTCTTGGACATAATAATGTTCAAAAGGAATTCCCTTGAATAATTATAATAACATTCCATTTCAAATATAGCTGAATGTGATACATTAAATTCAATGCATATCTATCCAGATGATATCAAATATTACTCTCCTAGTATTATTCATATGATACTTTAGCAATTTAGTCCTAAACAACCGTAGGCCTATTCATATTTACCCTTGAAAAACTACATCGTGTAGGCCTACAATAATATCATTACTTCCAAGTTCCATGCGCATCATATTTCAAGGATGCTAATTACAGGCCTAAATTGCAAACATTTTCACAGAATTTCACAACCTTACACAACATTTTATAAAAGTTCACATAATTTCACAAAAGTTCACAAAAGTTAAGAAAATAATGTCCAAATAGAAAAAATTCGAGCCCGTGGTGACTGTACGGGTAAATGGATACACACACACACCCTCCAACCAGTCTTTTGGGATTCTCTATCCCGCAACAGATGACTCAGTTATGGACGCACCATTTGATTTTCAGGGGGGGCATGGAAGTTGGGGTCGGGCGGAATTGTTTTTTTTTGCCACCGAAGTAGGCGGATTTTTTTTTTTTTTGCCGCCGAAGGCGGCAATTTTTTTTAAATTTTAGCAAAGCCGGCAAAGTATTTTTTTTTTAGGTTTTAATGGTTTTCTTTACATTGAGTTGGGCCTTTTGGGTGAGTCATCTTTCTTTTTTTTTTACTCAGCAGTGGGTCATTTTTTTTCTTCTTCCTGGTTGGTGGGCAAAGTTTCTTTTTTTTCCTGGATAGTGGGCAAAGTTTTTTTTATTTTTAAACTTCCATGCCCCCCTGAGTATCTAATGGTGCGTCCCTTAATGAATATTTATAAAATAAATGTCATCAAATGATATGTTTACGCATTGAAATTAAAGCAAATTAGTTATTAAACGAATTTAAGTTTTAAATGAATTAATATCTAATTAATTAACTAATAAAACTAATAAACAAATAATTGTTGAAACAGTGACCCCGGCCCAGTAGCTCCGAAGTACTGAGAGTAGCAGCAAATATAAATTATTAATTAACTAATTAATTCGCTAATTAATTAAGTAATTAACGCAAACTATGAATAATTATTTGAATAACTTAGTAATTAGCGGAATATTTAATCAATTACTTTACGGCGGTGAACTTCAAAGTCTTAGTCTCATTAACAATATCCATATCCACCCGATTCACCAGGTGCGGGATAGAGAATCCCAAAGATTTTCACCATACACAGCCGGCCAATCGAGGACGATAGATATACCCATACCAAGTGTAGCCACGGTCATGACGGTGTGAAGGGCGATCAATAAGTGCACATGTAACTTAGGCCTATACTAAATTACTAACATTCTTTAATTTATGTAGCTTAATCTACAGTACCGATTACAGCCCGATTTTCAGACCGATTGTCAACGGAATCTGTCCGCTAGTCCGACGGACCGCTAGTCCGACGGTCCGCTAGTCCGACGGTCCGCTAGTCCGAACAGTGATTTTCCTATACCTTGAGGTCCGCTAGTCCAAAAATAAAATAAGGTCCTCTAGTCCGAAAATAAGGCCCGCTAGTCCGAATTAAAAAATATATCCGCTAGTCCGAAATTGAAATAAGGTCCGCTAGTCCGAATTTTAAAAGGGCCGCTACTCCGAAAGTAATATCAGTTCCGCTAGTCCGAATTGAGAATTATATGCGCTAATCCGAAATTAAAATAAGGTCCGCTAGTCCGAATTGAGAATTATATCCGCTAGTCCGAAATTAAAATTTTACAAAGAGCGGGAGGGTACCAGGGGTACCTGCTTTCGGACGACCAAACTAACTCTTTTAAAACCACCGATTGTAAAATGCTATAATAGAAGTTCCTCATGCAATCGCCTTTCAGAAAATGTATACTTCTACTACCTCAGGGGGGGGGGGGGGGGGTATACAAGCAAATATAAATGTGTAAAGTTAAAATCATGCCGCGAAAGCCAAAATCCGTGTGTAACGCGAAAGGAGGCGAGCTTAAAACACATGACCCTTGTTGTAGATGTGGTCATTTTAACATGTTTAAGCAGCGTATTGTCATGCACGTAGATCTGCAAACGGTGGCACGCGTGACAACATCCACATTCATCATACTATCTTCATTATATTTTATATACGTCATTCATATATTCTTGTTCACTGATTGGTTAAAAGTGGGTCACATGATCAAAAATAAACACGCTATTTACTATTTACGGCTCCCAAAAGTACTATTTAGGCATACGGCTCCCAAAAGTACTATTTACGGCTCCCAAGAAGACTATTTACGGCGCACCGTGCGCCGGTAGTTTCACGCTCCGCGTGACGCGAAAGGTCGCACGATTTGTATGTCCGGGCGCAGCGTGATGATCGTTCGATGCAATGCCATTGAATTGAACTTTTAAAACTTTTTAACTGATGAAGATTGGAACTTACCGGATGATTTTTGAATTTGAACTTTATGGAACTAGAAATATATGAATGACGTATATAAAACAAATATATACTGCCTTTATTCGAGTCTCTGGATTAAAACTATGGTCCCTCGGTGACTGCAATAGTGCTATTTTGCTTCGGGGCGTAGAGTCTCTCATGGCAGTATATATTTGTATAATATAGCTTGATGCTATCTTCAGTAGATAGCATGCGGGTCCACTTGGATGTCATTGAACCTTTTCGAAAATTGGACAATATAAGATTTATATAAGCTCATGTTGTTGCTCAAAGGATAAGCATTTAAAGAGACAATGACATTCTGTGGACTGCCATAAAATTCATCAAACGGGTTTTGCCACATAATTATCGCATTTTTTCTAGAATTTCATGATGATAAGACACTGTTTGAAAAGATAAAGAAAGTTTTCTCTTTTATATAAGACCTATAGGCTAGCCTATAAAACGTTCTACCTGTCGGAAGGAAAACCAAGCCTATATGATAACCCCGCCCTCCTGGGTGGTCGGGGGGGGGGGGGGGGGGGGGGGGGGCAGAGTGCCACCCCTGACGCCTTTGACCGGAAAGGCCAGCCCAAATTACCGGAAAGGAAAACTGGGGATAAAAAAAAGGAAAGGAAAGGAAAAGAACAAAAAAATGAAGAAAAATGAAAACTGGCCAATTAATTTGTTTAAACAATTTTCACGCAGGTTTTTGACCACACGCCCCCCCCCCCGGACGAACTGGTGTTTGCCGGGAACAAATACCCTTTGCCGCCCCCCCCCCCCCCCCCCCCCCCTTGACAAGAGACCCCAGATACGCCTCTGTCGTCGATGTTTGTCATTCTATGGCTTAGCACTGCATTCTGCGTCATTATATATGTTTTTCTGTCATTCTTGAGTTTCCCACGTCATTCTATGGCTTTATTTTGTCATTCTCCGTTATTCTATTGCATTCTTTGCCATCAGTTTGTGTCATTCTTTGAGGGATCAATCCTTACCGCGTCAGTGTTTGATTTATTGACCAATAACATAGAAAACTTAGATAGCGGATGAAAATTTCAATATCTGACTAGTGGATACGGTTTTTTATTCGGACTAGCGGACCTAATTTCACTTTCGGACTAGCGGATATAATTTTAAATTCGGACTAGCGGTTATAAGATCTCATACAACATTACAAGCCCACACGTAATCTCCGTTCTCGCTCACAATATCTTCTTGCTCATGTTTCTTCACCTTCGACATCATATGGACGCCGTTCTTTTCAAGATGCTTCTGCTGAACTTTGGAGTCAATTACCATATCATGTTAAATCAGCCAAAACTCTTGAACAGTTCAAATCATCGCTAAAAACTTACCTATTTAATGTTAATGCATGATTTTCCTTTTTGTCATGTCTTTTGTTACTACTACATGTATAGTTTTGTATATTTGCGTTTCTGTTTTATTTGTTATAGCGCATAGGGACTTAATTGTGTTATGCGCTCAATAAGCATGGTTTTATTATTATTATTATTATTATAAATTTTAATACGGACTAGCGGATACAATTTTAAATTCGGACTAGCGGACCTAATTTTACTTTCGGACTAGCGGATATAAATTTTAATTCGAACTAGCGGACCTTATTTTAATTTCGGACTAGCGGACCCTATATTATTTTCGGACTAGCGGTCCTTCGGACTAGCGACCCTTATTTTATTTTCGGATTAGCGGGTACAATTTTTTTTCGGAGTAGCGGACCTTTTTTTTTATTCGGACTAGCGGACCGTCAGACTAGCGGACCTTCGGACTCGCGGAACGTCGGACTAGCGGATCAGTTCCAGTTTGTCAACAACCGGTGTAGTCATAAGCCCAACCCTCCTTTGAAAATAATCGGATCCTTAGATGGCCAGTGGCTGCACCAGCATAAATTTTATTTGTTGGTAAAGGGGGACGAGGGTCAGGAAAAAATATGAGGACATTGGATGAATGGGCCGGGGGAAAATGTGCGTGAAGCGCGCTTAAATGTTTACTTTTAATGTAAATACAAATTGCCTGAAATTAGCTTAATTTGATCTGAATTAAACATTTCAGACCAATTTTAACGGGGTACTAAGAGATGTGTTCAAGGCTGCGCCCTCAAAAACCGGGATTTCTACATTTTTAAGAAAATCAGCCGTCTTTGTGTAATAAACGTCGTTTCAAAATATTCCATCCCCGGCTCGGACATGGTAAACAGCGTTACGCTATTTTTCTTTTCGATTCAAATTGCAAGTCGGGAGGAGGTATGATCCCTCAAGTGCCAAACACCCAAAAGGATTACTGGCATCGTTTCATCGTTTCAACACACATACAACAACACTACTGAAGTTCTTCCCATCATGCTACCATAACTTCATACTAAACACACCATAGTTGATATTACCAAATGAGTTGGTGTAATAAAGCACTAAAACACAACACGGACGGATAATATATATGAATAGGGTAAGAATAATTAGTTATTGCAAGAGAGATCTGTACAAATTACCACGCGGTTGTCTTAACAATACCGAAAAGTGAAAACGGGGAAGCGATATCAATTCGTTGATGTGACACGTTTACTGCTACAACCTCTTTTATAGATTTAGCAATTATATATAAATATAATACTAGCGTTACTATCAAGTATACTTAATATTGAGATGGGTCTTTCATTGCAAAATATGATTAGTTCACAAATATTGAGAGCCGTGTGCAAATCTTACCCCAAAAGTTGTTTGCAAAGTGTCTCTGTATGACCGGGGTCTCTGATTTAATCTGCTTACTGGTGCAGGTTTGGCAAGTGTCTGTGCTTAATAAATTAAGTACCTCTGATTGAAGTGCCCCTCAAAGCAACAGAGCAGTGCCCGCCCGGGTGGGGAGGAGAGGGGGTGGGGTACGGTATATGGGGATGTGCCGCTCTAATGGGTTGCTTTTTTGCAAAAAATCTCTCAATAATGGGGTCACTTTTTACAAATGGGTCTATTTTCGCGAAAATTTGCGAAAATTGGGCCAATTTCCCCGATTATTTGGGTCTATAATGAAGCAAAATCCTTAGAAATGGGTACCGTTTTTTCTTCAAAAATCACCCTTAGAAATAGGTAGGGGGTTTTGAATCCCCAGCCGGGTGTGTCCTCAGGGCTTTTTTTCAGGAGAGCCAGCGTGAAACATGTGCTAACATAAATAACAGATTGACCTCTAGCTTCTGATACATGGTAAGGGAAGACATCAAAACTCGACCGCCCGTTGACCGCTCGGTTCCGCCCAGTTCTTTCAGGTCAGCTGTTTTACTGGTATATGAATATTCACGCATGCAACACTGAACAACCGCCGGTTGACTTAATGCCGTAACCGGACAATTTACGCTATCAATCTGTTACTTTGCGGTCATAATAGCGCACCCTTGTACTTTCGGTATTGATTTTAAAAAGTTAATTGAGCTAGAAACAGATTGAAAAAGCCAACCCCAGCGAAAATCAATAGCTGTATTGTACTGGTTGTCAAATGAGACTGGAGAGCCCATTAGTTCAAGAATTTATTACTCACGCGTGTGACGAGGCACTATCAGAGTGTAACTATTTGACCTCATTATGTGTGTACATTATAACAGACGACACGTTTTGTGAGAACCGGGCGGAACCGCCGTAACCGGCGGTTGCCTCGCGGTCGAGTTTTGACGTGATCCCTAAGGATAGGCACAATTTAGCCCCGTATCCGACTTCTTTCGCAAACTTTAAATATTTACGGTAATTAAAAAATAGAGGGTCTTTAAGAAAAACAATGGAGGACTGGATTGTAATCACACCAATTGCGCTACTTGAAGCAAGGTTATCTTAAAGACCCTCGGAAACCAAAGTTAAAAGCCTTCCAATGCAACGTATTATGTCAATGTGAACCAATAGACACAGAAGACTGTAAACCACAGGTCATTTGATAGAATTGAGACATTAGCGGCTTAAGAAATCTTCTTTGAGTGTCCCTGGTTAATTATATCTATAGTATTTTTTTATTGATGCGAAGTGCATCTTCTTATTGATGAACTGTGTCTCAGATGTATGTAGAGTATCTCTGTTCAGTGTCATAATGTTGTGTGTGTCTTTTTGTTAAGTTATACAGGGGGGGTTACTCGGATTGTTTTTGGATGTGCCGCCAGCAAATTGATAATTGACCCCAACATTTACCAATTTCCTGGGGAAATGGACCCATATGTTTCCCAGAATAGCATCTAATAACCAAAAAAGATGGCTTTTGTAACACTAAAATCCATCCAGAAAACGTTCCTGAAGCCATCTTGTTAAGCTTGAATAATAATAAAAGAACAATGAAACTAAATTGGCTATTGTGACACTAAAAAGGTCCAGAAAAACGTTCATATAGCCATTTTGTTAAGCTTGAATAATAACACATTTAAACTAATTTGCGCGTAGAGATACTTTTGAATAAATCAGAGACAAGTATCAATCTGAGGCCATTTCAAAATATCAATCAGTGATACCATTGTAGAGATTTACCATGGACTTTAACGCATCAATCAAAGGCAAATACCTTATCAAGGAGACACATTAACCATGCCAAACAATTGAGATATTATTACTTTATACCAACCAATCACAACATCATCATAGGTTCCTTAAGATATCACCTCGAGATACTATACATATTAATCAGAGGTAAAATCTGAGATAACTGACTCTTAACTTATCCATCAGAGGTTCTTTACAAGTAAGTAAGAGGCGCGGCGAGGAAGGCAAAACAATTAGTATACGTACTCTACGTATCAATCAGGAATACTATTTGAATCATTCAGAGAAATTATCAATATTATATAGTCAATGATGCACTCAATCAATGTTTCAATGTTTTATTATTCAAGCTTAATAAGATGGCTTCAGTAACATTTTTCTAGACCATTTAGTGTTAAAATAACCCATTTTTGCGCGCTACGCTATCTCTGGTTGATAATATTATATTTGATGTGTAAAGTGCCTCTGATTGATGTAATGCGTCTGAGATTGGAATGTTAAAGGTGTGTTGCACGATTTGTGTCAACATTTTTCACTTAACGTTTACTTTTCTACATGAAGGCACATCATGATTCCAAAAGTTGAGTGAAATTGATGATACACACAGAAAACACTATGTAAAAAATAAATATGTAAGAAAAAACAATGTAAAATATTACATCTCTGAAGTAAAAGCTGTATAGAAATCGAGCCTTTTGATGTGAGCCTTTTGATAACATTTTTGTTATGTATTCCTGATAGTTTACCTAAGTATGGAAATTGGACACACCAGTTTTTAAAATAAATTAATACTTATCGTTTAAAAATGCTTTTACCGGTAAAATATGTAAAAAGGGCGAATTTATATATATGTACCATGTACACTATAATCTTTTAATACACAATTTACGGTGTAAAATACTTCTTACAACAACGTGAGAATGGCGAACAATATCGTGTCCGCGTGTGTGGAGTGCTAAAACAAAGAGGATTTGTTGGAGAAATAGACGAAATATTTGACGGTAAATACATTGTATGTGTAGGTCATATCTTGTAGCACACAGAATCTAGAGAGCCGCAAGGACGACATAGATGCACTATACACTTAGCACATAAAGTCCCAGACCAGGTGCTTTGAGGTTGGCTAATTCAAAATGTATAATCGGTACCAAAAATCAGAGATGTACATTAAAGTAAATTTCTTCCCCGCAGTTTGATACCTCATTCAACAAAATCGAATGGATACTTTTAAAGTTATGGCGATTTGAATGACCGCTCGTAACAACAGCAAAGTTGCACTAGGTATAATAGGAAATCATCGATTTGTGTGTCATTACGCACTGAAAAAAACTCACAGCTAATCAGCTAAGACTTTTATTCTTCACAGCTAGTCACACCCTTTGTCCCGCAAATTGCGGCTATCACTCCAGACCCATTCCTCTGGCTCGTTCAGATAGCACACAGTTATGACAAAATTTGCTGTTGCCGCGCGGTCATTGAAATCGCCATAACTTTAAAAGTATCCATTCGATTTTGTTTAATGAGGTATCAAACTGCGGAGAAGAAATTTGCTCATTTCATGTATATCTCAGATTTTTGGTACCGATTATATATTTTGAATTAGGCAACCTCAAAGCACCTGGTCAGGGAGTTTATGTGCAAGGTGTATAAAAATACATGGTGATGAAGACACACGGTCATGTAAATAGGCCGAACACATAGAGCTGCCATGTCGTCTGCCAATTAAGTTTAGCTTTTGTTCACTCAAAGACGTGCGTTGACGTCTTTTTGGTACACAAGCCTATGCCGGAGCCCTATGTATAATATGCTATATATTATGACCTATACACATAAAATGTACTCACCGCAATATTTCTTCACCAAATCCACTTTGTTTTAGGCTATAGGCCTAGGCCCTTATCACATATTGTTATGGAGTTGTTTCAAGAGTTATAAATAAAACTGTCGAGTTGTTTTTGATATGACGATGTAACTGTTCAATGCTTGTTTTGTCCGACATTTGAAATAAAGAACCCCATATTTTGATATAACGAATATCATATTATAAATTATGTAAAGTGTCGTTTTACTTAGATTATGTAAATAAATTTACATAATTATTTACAAATATTTTACGTAGCTAATAAGTAAGCATTTTGCATAATAATTAGGTTGGTGGTACATAACAATTGTGTAAAATGTTACATAATTAATCAATAAAACCTTACATGATTCACATAATGTAAGGTTTTACTTATTAATTATGTAACTTATTACACAATTTTACATAATTAATAAGTAAAACCTTACATAATTCACATTATGTAAGGTTTTACATAATCAATAAGTAAAACCATACATAGTTCACATTAGGTAATTTTTACATACATTATGGAGTTCTATGTTTTACATAACTATTAAGTAGGCGTTTTACATAATAGTTATGTTACTGGTGAAACATAATTATCATTAATAAATAAAATTTTACATAATTCATATTATGTTAATTTTTACATAGAAATTATGGAGTTCTATACGTACATGGGAAATATGTACTATTTTACACAAGCTGTGTAATTATTTTTCTGTGTGTAGAAGCAAAACAAAAACAAAAACAAATCCTTAAATTCATCCTTAATCCAGTCTACAAACTGTCACATGGTTTGTTTGTTTTTAATTCGCATCTAAACGAAACATCTTCCAAGCCTATAATTTTGCAGGAGAATCTCTTACCAAAATATAAATTTCGATGGGGAAAAGTAGATTCTTTTCCAGGTCACACATCTTTAAGTTATCATATCAAATTGAACATGTAAAGCGCCTGTGGCTGACATGCAGAGAAGCCCTGCTTAATATGTAAATAATATCTGATGATAGATGTGAAAAGTGTATCTGCTTAATCTCTGAATAATATGGGAACAATAACAGTTAGTACAAAATCAGTATGAAGACTAACAGTAAATAGAAATTCATCAAGCGCATTTCTGTATTGTTATTTCTTTTATAATGTAAATATTATTATGGTCAAACAATTAATGTTCTATTTCTACATAAACTAAGATACACATAGTTATAATATGGTATGTAATAATGCATTGTAATATTGTGCTGTTAAGACTAACTAATTGTAACCCGCTCCCCATCAGTTCGAGGTATTTAGCTTGGGTCCTTTACTCCAACTATGGGAGTACTAACAGTGCAACTGGCCATAAACACTCCAGAAGTAATATTTTCATATTTTAGGCCATCATTCAAATTTGGATGGTCCAATCAACTTGGGACTATCACAGAGTTTATACATGTAAAGCATAGTGTGATGGTCTTACAGCATTTTCTCATTTGCATCTAATTTGCAGACTGTTTAAAAAAGTGTTACTGTTTTTCTGTTTTATAAAAAAGTTTAGGGGAATATACTATACTTTTTACTTTGTATAGTATAATAATATGTTTCAATAAGTTTGAGTGTTTTTGTGTATTTTAAGATTTTACTATTTTGTACAGCGCTTTGACCACTTTTGATTAGGCGCTTAATAAATGCTGCTTTATTATTATTATAATATGGGGCAACTGGTCCTATGGGGGTCCGAAATGAAGGATTTTGTAATTGTATGGGCACACTGGGTCTAATACCACTATTTCTGTCATTGAATGATTACAATATGACATGAAATTGCTTTAGAATGGTTTGAAACCTCGGTATTATGAATTACATATTTATTAGCTTTTGAGTGGTCTGTAAAGATATTTACAATGACGAAATATCATGATTTATGTATTTTATTCACTGCTTTATGTGAATATTAACCGTTGGGTCATCATTGTCATATTGACTAACTTCGCCTGTAACATGAAAAGCTGGCTAAATATCAAGATGGTTCATTATAAGTACTAAATGATGATTATATGAAGTAAATAAAATCATTAAAGAAAAATGGGTATATATAGACAAATGTATGGGGCATCTGGATATCACAACCATGTAACCATTTTTAAAACTAAAACTAGGTTCATACCGTTTTATCTTAACCCTTTGAACCCTGCCGCCAGGCTATGTGTACCGCTGACCCTGGCCATTCCGGGGGTAACACACAAAATATTGATTTTTGCAGGAAATGTATAAAACAATACTAAACTTGCTCCGAATCATCTGTAATATTATGCAATCATTCAAAAACAATAACAGTTTACTTGAATAGTGCTTTCCAGGACAAAAATAAATGACAAAAATAAATGAGCAGTCAAACATTTCACTTAAATACTGTATACACCATTAGTATTACTGCTATGTACACGTTAACCACGAAAACTGTATAAAACATGGGTTTCATGAGACATGTATCCTTTTTACACGTAAACTAATATGGAAATGTGTTTGTAAAGAAAATACTGCCTAGTTTCCGTGCTGTCATTCACTGATTTCTGGAACATATAGGACCAGTTACCCCAATGATGGGGAACTGGTCCACGCCAAGTAAAGTTTTCAGTTAGTGTTAATTGGCCTTTTCTTTAGATATTTTTTAACATTGATTATATGTTATATGTTAACAGTTACATGGGTGATATTTTCATAGCAATTCCATAATTATTTACACGATTTTTATTCTTTTATATCATGAAATATGCTTAACCGGATCAGTTGCCCCATCCTCCCCTATTGTTTTTAAATAAATCTTTAAATATTTGCGTTTCTAGTATTGAAATATATTCATATACGGCACTTTCTTGATACGCATTCATTCGAGCGTCTTGTCCATGCATTTGTGACGTCTCGTTTGGACTGTTGCCATAGCTCTACGGAATTCCTTCTCGCGATATTGTCTGCATAAAGGTGCTCAATCTGACAATTGCGCAAATAGCAATAAATAGCAACTTGACTACTAGTATGACTTTTATTGCTAATGACTTTGATAAACGCATAATTGCGCTAATAGTGAGCATGGTGTGCTAACGAAGAAACTCAATAGCTCGAGACCTTAGAGCCCTTTTTCATAAACGCATAATTGCGCTAGTAGCAATCTTTGCATGCATTCGAAAGAAAAAACTGAATAAAAATCACAAGTACCTTTGGTAATTGCGCAAATAGCAGATTCTCATATTAGCAGTGCGTTTTTGGCTATTATGAATGTCTTTGAATGACATAATTGCGCTATTAGAACCCTTGCTATTATAAGCGCTATTAATGCTATTGTCAGTTTGAGCACCTTTCTCCAGCATATCACACCTGTTCTCAACGATCAGGGGCCAATTTACATTACAGAACTCTTACTACGCCATTCACCATCTAGAGCCCAGCGCTAAGATCCGCATCTCGTGCCTTGTTCATTCATTCCTCCCATGAACACTAACACAATGTTCTACGGACATAGCGCTTTTGCATTCGCAGCACCTTTTATTTGGAACAGCTTCATTTAAATATCAAGACTGCTGCCACTGTCAATATTTTCAAGAGTCGCCTGAAGACATATCTTTTTAACTTTTAATATTTGAGCTCCTTCTATAAGACAACTACGGCCTTTAATTATGCCATTGCCATTTGAATGACTCCAGGCTTAAACCGTGTTATGTGACATATCCAGTGCTCAAAATAGATTCCGGAAGGAAATGATTTTATAACCTGCAATTCTGAAGCCTGTCATTGTAATATTAATTTGTAAATAGTGCAAGTATGATAGTACAAATATATGCCTACACCAAAGCAGGTCGGTGTAATTTGAATACAGATATTATACCCCCCGATTGTAGATTGTAAATCGCCGGCTACATGCGACATGTAGCCGAGAGAGTAATCGGGTATTATAAGGTATCACAATTTTCAAATATATCATTGTAATTTTAATCGTTTATTACATTTTGTAAACCCCAATGAGATTACTTTTTTTAATTTCATGACGAAAATACAACAATTTGAGGCCTAAAACGACCACCATAAGCAAAACACCCCAACAAGACCCTAAAGGGGGATTGCCCCAAAATAAAAGACCCCCCCTAACGGGACTCATCAAAAAGATGCCCTATTCGCGCAACGCATTAGCAAACATTACTATCACGCAATACTATCACGATTGCTTTTTGTTCTGCAGTTGCACATTTTCTTTGGCGTTTGATCAACCTTAACTTTTGTTTGTACGCGCATTGTGGGATCTTAGGAAGCTGTCCATATTAGGCATGCAACAGTAGCTAATCTTCAAATTATTATTAGGGAAATGTTTGCTTTTCAGTTTAATGAAGTGTTCCCCCTATATTGGTTTAACGTTCATACTGTAGGGGGGTGGGGGTTGAACCATACTACTTTTCTCTTTCTGCTTTTTGTCTTACGACTGTCCCTCTGCGTATTTGTTTGCTTATCTACCTCTTTCATGTCTTTGTTGAACTATATATATAAATATTCCTTTACTACTATTTACACTTTTGATCGTATCATATTACTTTTCTTGATTACTGTATGTTTCTTGTTAAATATTGTTATATACAGGGTGAGTGAAAAACGGCAATAGTGGAAAGAAGCCATCATGTTTTCAAAACGAAGTTGATGTTTGAATTGTCTTAAACGTTAACAAGAATAACATATTTGTTACTAATTTCATGTGAAAATATGAAGTCAATCGCATTTTTTGTTTGCCTTTGGTGAATCTTTTTACCCATGCACCCATGCCACATGGTTGTCCACGAAACACCCAAACAAAACATGCATAAGATTGCAAAATGCGTCTCTCATTAAAATGTGAAAAGTCAAGTAAATGTGTGACGTAATTGGAATGTAATGCATCCTTTCTTGTTTACATCTGAGATAAAATAATCAATTTACATAACCCATGCTATGAATTGCTTATGTTCTATATTTGAATAAAAATAAAATTATTCCAATTTTTTTTTTGCGGGATATTCAAATGTGATAGCCCTGTGGGGCTCATCTAAATTGGACCCACTAAACCGGAAGGTTCTGTTAAGTCGGCCCTATGCACCTCGGCCCTCCGGGCCTGCGGTTCTGTTTCTTACTAGCGCTACCGCGGGTTCCCGGAACATGAAATGTATGCAATTTCAATTGAAAATCACTATGCTCGTGGACAAACAAGTAAATTGGGTTGTGCAGCAAAAAGGTTCACTAAAGATAAACGAAAAATGTGATTGACTTTATATTTTCACATAAAGTTAGAAACAAATATATCATTCTTGCAACGTATAAGAAATATCAGAATTCAACTTGGTTTTGAAAACAAGATGGCTTCTTGCCACTATTGCGGGTTTCTTTACTCGCCCTGTATTTCGTTGAATAGGTGAATGAATGAATGAATGCATTTTGGCCTAGAAGACTGATTTTCCTCTCAAATTTGACCCGTTTTTCTCCCTGATAGTTTAATTAAGAGAAGCACATCCGGGGAGTTAGGGTTAATGGCTATTCTGAAAGGCTTAGGATTCTTCAATTTTACAGTAAAAATAAATGTATTGCATACGAGACATTACAACAATTATTTTGTACAAAAAATATGTTGCTATAACATGTTAGTTTTCAATATTTCAAAAATCTTAAAAGTGAACATTGAGATTTGTCTTACAGAAATATATGTCTACAAAAGGCATGTAATCTAAAATTTTCCTTTTCTCATTGAGGGGAAATATCCTCAGTGGAATGCATCCCATGCAACATTTTCAGGAAAATTGGAAATAAACCAAACTATAATTACACTATTTCCGTCATATCAGTCAACTATTTTATGGCAAATAACCTGTATAAGTATACTGTACAGTACATAATGAAATTTGCTTGTGTCTCATCTGCTAAAATTATGCGTACAAATTATCAATAACAAACCACAACATATTTGAATATGAGATGTATTTTAAACAATATATTGGTGAATCCTATAAATCATAATTTGAATCACAAAAGCAGCTTTTTCAATTGAAAGCCCAATTCCTGATCAAAAGTGGCCAAAGTGGGAGTCGCAATTGTAACTGAACTGATCATATCTCGGTGGTAACTTGAATGTCTAGTAGGCAACATCTCTTACTGATATTGTGTTATGATATAGCTCACTATCTTATAGTCCACTTCCAACGTCGGTTTTTATTGTTACGTAATCTTTGTTGTGTTATTGCACAGCATTTTTTTCTTGCTTGTCCCACGTGTTTTATTACACCTCATAAATATTCATGAGATAATAGGCATAAATCCTGCCATTTCAATGGTCAATTGAGCTGGCCACAGTGATAATAAATTGAGCTATTGAAGAAATTGAGCTATTTCCCGTGTGGTAATTTTGACTATTTCCCTATATCATCGTACCCAGAGACAAAAGTTCTTTACGTAATAGCGTTACACGCATTTTTATTATCACGGTTCTCCAAGTAAAAAAGGAACTTACTACGATGTCAATAACATCCAATCCAAGATGGCGGCAATTACGAATCGGTCTGCGTCTTTGACAGCAGACGATCTTGCTGAATTAATTCTAAACAAAGATGCTCAAAACACACGGCTTGTCGTCAAAAAGGCAGTGAATACCTTTGCCGACTACTGCAAAGAAAAAGGAACGTCACTAAAATACGCTGTAGGGCTAGAGTGTGGTCAGTTAGATGAGCTGTTAGGGCGTTTTTACGCCGAAGTTAGAAAACGAGACGTCGATTTTTACGCTAAAAAAAGCCTACAGTCAACACGATACGGTCTACAAAGACACTTCGAAAGTATTCGGCAAATTGACATTGTACATGACAAGGAGTTCAAGAACTCTAATTTGCTTTATAAAAGCATGCTAGTAAAGCTGAAGCAGATGGGGAAAGCGAGGGTTCAGCATAAGAAAGTAATCCATTCTGATGACATGGCCAAGATATTTTCTTCTGATGCGCTGGATCAATAAACACCGCGAGGGCTTCAAAATAAAGTCTTCATAGATTACATGCTGTACTTTGCCAACAGGGGTCGAGAAAACTTACGCCAAATGACAAAAACAGATCTCAAAGTGTGTACTGACCCGAGTGGATTCAGGTATGTTGAGCTAGCAGTCGACAAACTGACCAAAACCGAACGTGGAGAAGGGAATGAAGGCCCAGGACAAGGTGGATTAATGTATGAAACCCCAAATAATCCTGCAATGTGCCCTGTAGCCAGCTTTGAAAAGTATGTTGCTGTTTTGCACCCGGAGTGTGACGATTTCTGGCAGCGCCCAAAAACTGTGCCAAAGAGTGGTTGGTATGACAAAGTGCCTGTTGGTAAAAACACACTCTTCAACAAAACTAAGGACATTTGCAAGGAAGCAGGAATTGTTCGGACCCCTGCTTACACGAATCACTGTCTTCGCGCAACTAGCATTACATGCCTTGACTCTGCAGGTTTTGAAGCACGGGACATTATGAGCGTTTCAGGTCATAAGTCAGAGGCCAGCATTCGAAGCTACTCCAAAACTAGTGATGAGAAGAAAAGAGACATGAGTGCCACGATCTCAAACATAATGCCATCATCTGTTAGTGTAGCGCCAGTTGATGTGAATCAGCCATCCTCTTCCAACCTGGTCGTTCCTGCTGAAAGTCTGCTTGTGCCTTATTTTAAACCATCCACAAACACCGTCACGTTCCCTCCAGTCACTCTTCCATCATTCGGTCTGGACTCATTAAAATTTCCCAGGAGGAAATGGTGCTAAAGGACCTCACAAATTCTCCAGTTGGCGGACGAGACATTAGCTTGGCATTGGGACTAAGCCAGTTAGCTACCACCAGCGTCCAACGCAATAGCACGTTCAATTTCTATAATTGTAACGTGACTCTCCACCAGTAAATAACAAAGAAAAAGGACTATGTAAATATGTTAAACTGTTTATTGTTCGCGTTTATTTGGATTTTGAATTGACCGAGTTAGAACATTTTGGAGTTAATAACTATAAACAATGAACTGTGAAGTTATGTGAACACTTGAAAGTAATACACCTTTGAAAATCAGATGGGCAGTATACAGAGAGAAATCGCTCAGGAATTTGGTAAGTTGCATCTTTTATTTATTATCACTGTGTCCCGCTCAATTGACCAAATGAAATGGCAGGATTTATGCCTACTATCTCATAAATATTTATGAGGTGTAATAAAACAAATACTACATGGTATATCGGGGAAATAGTGCAACTATTTCCCCCTCGGTACTGGCTACAGGCCTACCACCCCTCACCCTCCGGGTTCGGGGTGGTAGGCCTGTAGCCAGTACCTCGGGGAAAATAGATTG
Source organism: Ophiura sarsii (assembly GCA_035610835.1). Classification (NCBI taxonomy): domain Eukaryota; kingdom Metazoa; phylum Echinodermata; class Ophiuroidea; order Amphilepidida; family Ophiuridae; genus Ophiura; species Ophiura sarsii. The sequence goes on along the minus strand of CM069449.1, from coordinate 66,411,467 downwards.
CACTATTTCCCCTCTAACCATGTAGTATTTGTATATTATTGTTATTGTTATTTTTTTAGTGCACCTATTCTCATTGCTTGACCCAAAAAATATCGCTTTATTATCCCTTGTTTCCCCACACCCAATTGGCATATCTTGTTTTATTCTTTGCGTTTTACATTTTCGAGATATCCTCCTGTATCAGTTTTCTGATCCTTGGTGTATTAATGTTCCTGCGTCCTTTGGATTCAGCAGCAAATGTACCCGCAGTGGACGGGTACAAACAGCAGTAACATACCCGTGGATATTTGCGGTGTAGTATTGTAAAATCGTTACCACCAGCCCGGGTGCATATTATAAGGGGGAAGGTGTCTCTGCAAGTCCGGGTACCGGCACTTTTAAAAAACTTGGTCGTTTTAAATTGAATGGGATAAAGTGTATTATATAGAGGACTGTAATTATAGTTATGGGATGTATTTTTAAAATGATTTTTGGCCCCCATGGGACACTTTCTTTTGGCACGTCCTGTAGTTACGAATGATGGGACTTTGATCCTATGCAGTTAAACAGATGTCACAGATAACGTAGTACAGACAATTTATAAAAAGTAAAGGCCTTGATTAAAAGAGCTGCTCATAAATATATGTTGTGTGTCTGTCAACAGTGGTTATCATAATGATAACCTTTATCGATCCGACTTGACAATTCCTGCATGGTATGGTAGGTAGAGCATTGGGTAGTCCGGCGTATTAACGACCGTTTCTGGTTGACTGTATTGGATCTAGGGAGCAATGGCATAAATGGCGTACATATGTTGTTGGCATTGGGGTGGGGCGATTGACTAGTGATGGCATCAGCATCAACATGTTCAGGGTAAAAAAGGGGGGATGTAGGTGGAAAAATTCGCGCATAGGGTGCGATAAATATTTGGAAGTCGTACAAATGTTGTGTTTTATTGTAAAAAATGCCTGAAAATAGCTTAATTTGTTCTGAAATAGACATTTATATTATTGTAAGTATTGTATCATGCATAGCATTTATAGGGGGATATAATTACATAGCCACCTTTTGCCGGTCAAATATTGAGGGATATACACCCCCCCCCCCCCTCCCCTGGGATTTAGGCCTATGTTATGGAGTGTTAACTATTATAATAAGTTCATTAATTTTTCGATCCGACCATCACGCTCGCATTTACTCGAATGCTGGACGCACTACTAATCCGCTGTGTAATGACGCACTACATTCCCGTATCGGGCGCCCCTTTTCAACGCGGATTGCGGTTATGCACTCGCATAGGACGCATGGGAACTGTTTGAGATCATCGAAAAATTAAGATCATGGAAGCGAAGCGAACAGAAAAGCGGAATCAATATGTTGTTTACCTGTTATTTGAATAGTTCAGAGTTTCACCGTCGTCATAGATAGACGCGAAGGAATATGGTAACTAAGGTAAACAGAAATAATTGTCGGGATCAAAATTAGCCCTATATCACAAATACAATTAAGTTCCTCGGAAAAGGAATCGAAGCATAACAAGTGTTCGTGTCTTAGTTGTCAAGGAAACATTGGTTATACGAGGGGGTATCAAAAAGGTTTTGAAATCACCCAGAAGAGAAGGAGCCAGAAACTTTGTTTTGATATGTGACCCTTCAGACATCTTTAAAAAGTCACTGTGCAAAGTCACACATTTCCCCCACTATTTATTACCTGTCCACAGACCGCCATTCATGCCATTGTAGAGATCCTCAGATTGACCGCCATTGATTGATCCTCAGATTGCCTCAGATTGCGTTATTCACAAAACAGCAATAAATAGTTTAAAGTGTTGACAGAAAGGGGTCAAAGGTCATTACAAACAAGCTTGGGGACAATAATATTATAGGTATCATGAGGTGTACACAGATTGACCTCTAATGACCCCTACATGACCTTGGACCCCTTTCTGTCAACACTTTAAACCATTTATTGCTGTTTTGCGAATAACGCAATCTGAGGCAATCTGAGGATCAATCAATGGCAGTCAATCTGAAGAGCTCTACAATGGCGGTCTGTGGATAGGTAATAAAAAGTAGGAGAAATGTGTGCCTCTGCACAGTGACTTTTTACAGATGTCTGAAGGGTCACATATCAAAAAAAATCTGGCTCCATCACTTCTGGGTGATTTCAAAAACTGTTTGATACCCCCTCGTAGATCGAGGATTCATATCCAACTATGTAACTCGGTTTAATATCACTAAACATATGGGATGTAATCAGGCAAAATGAGTTGGAAGTCGCGATTGATTTGGAATAAAACCAAACAAAGGTTCATTCTTTACGGGGTTTACAGCAAAAGCTTGCATCGCAAGTAGGCCTACGTAAAGTCAATACAATCAATTAGCAAAACATGTGATATTTTCGACTTTAGATTTTGCTTGATCGCTTTACATATCATACTCGATGGACCTTGACCATGAATGTGCGGGGACCATAACGTACTTGTTACAATCCGTCGTTTCTCTCATATTATCGCCATTTTTGCCTTTCCAGTGAACACATAAAACCAATGATATCATTAAAGTTAGGAGTTTGTCTAGCCCTTGTCTTGACGTTCCGGGAAGACTACTTAGTGACAGTGCGAACAGTTTACAAGCTGGCTTTTCTGCCGATCTTTGTTTGACAGTGGTGAGTTCGTAATTTTTGAAATAGAAAACTGTTGGATCCGCCCCCTGTTATCATGCGCCATTCATATCAAGCGCTGTAACTCTTGATCTATTAATATGATGTATATAAAAGAATCTAGTCAGAGATTCCATTTATGGTAGGGGTTGCCTTTAGATAATGTTGGTGCAATTTCGGATTTGTTTACAAAAAACTGATTTTGTTACGTTGTCCGAAATATTTTGAGCCAAAAAAGCGTTACAGCACTAAATCTAATTTATTTAGGGTTAACACGCTCCTTTCCTGAAGTGCAAAATCAGGTCATTTTTCTTTTGAAAGGCCATTTAAAAATTAAAAGTAATTTGTTTCTCATTTTCCTCCCTCCTCACTTTCTAGGATAAAACTAAAAAGACGAGAAACATAATTAATTCTAAGTGGCCTAAATACATTGTTATAAGAAAGAATCCACATATTTCCCCACTTTGTAGTACCTGGTTGCTTGTCCTCCGATGTACTCCACAGGGAAGATTTAACAGGAGGTAGGTGGTCAGGAGGGGGTTAAGATATTGGGATGCTCTGTTTGAGGTGCTTTATCTTCACCCTTCCCACAAAATGTTGCTATCTTCAATAGATAATCGTCAGTAGCACTCATATAATTACATTCATATCTTCACCTGAACATCTATAGACAGCAAGTTTATCTGTGATTGATATCCGTGTTATTGGTGAGCAACATTAACTTGGAATCTTAAATATAACTTAGCATAACTCTCTAAAAAAAGCCATTAAAGGTGGGTTTTCTTCCAGGTATTGAACTGAGGACACAAACCGAAACCCCACCCCAACAAACAAAAAAAAAACAAAAAAAACACAATGCCGCTGAAAAGATTGCTAAAAATGTTGGTGGCCTACGGAAAACAAATTATTTATTTACAAAAACGATGTTGTATCTCCTAATTTATAAAATTATAAATACACAAATTTCATATTAATAAAAGGCCGAAGTTGACAATATAATGAGGTGTGAGGCCAAATAAAATTTGTTCCGTATTTAGGCCTGCTGTTTCCCACCCGTGTCCAAAATTGAGATTTACAAAATGTTTCATGTTTGAATTATTACTTGCATGAAATTAATCATGTAGTTATAATAAAATACTAAAAATTGCACGGACCTCGATATAACTTGGGTTGATATTGGTTGTGACCACTTGTTTTAATGTCAAGGAATTAAACGATAGTCATCTCGTCCCTTTTTCCAAATTTGAAACAGTAAACTCAGAATAATTTGAATTGGTGGCCATATCACCAAGTAGCCTTGATCATGTTTCTAAAATTATTTGGTAAAATAAAGGCAGTTCCGAACACGTCCGTAGCTATCTGGCGATTCAATTTAGAAAAATAGCCCCTCCGTGTCACACACCAGAGAGATGGTCACACTATAAGCACACAGAGCTGAATGTACAGCGTACTAAGACAAATGACGTCGGATTAACGCACGAATAGCTGTATTACCGGAGCTGAGTACAATACCAGTACATATTCCTAAAACGAACACATAGTGAGTTCGCCGTAAATTCAATAGAGAGGTCCAGTGGCGTAACTAGGTTTTTGATTCGAGGAAAGAACATTTTTGACTTCACATTTATTTGTGCTATGATTGAGGAACAATTCTGCTTCAAACAAGCTTCTACCCCCAACATATTCAATATTTGGGAAACATGCCCGCGAAAAATGTTCCGTCTGTGACATTTTGACCATCATAATTCCTGAGACTAATATTTAGGTATATTAGTCTCAGATAATTCCATGATTCCTCATGTCAAATGAACCGACAGTATCAATCTCAACCGACAGACAGTCGATATCGCTTAGTATTGCTAGAGTATTGCTACATGTAGACTCCCGGCTAGACTTATACGGCATTCAGTTTAGGTTTTGGTGCTTAAGTAAAGCTAATTAGTACACAATTTTAATTTATCAACAACGATATTCTTATCAGTAGACAATTCCCCGCATGGCTATACAACTCACATGCTCCAACATGATTGGTATCACGAAATGTCTTCCGAGAAGCACTTTCCTCGGGTTTGACACTGTACCATATGGTAACCGGTAATGTATTATTTAGTTGTGGGCAAGAAAACAAATCGGGGGGGGGGGGCGGTAAAATATGCAGAAATATTTTAAATGTGTGTAAAACTTGCCTGAATTTGCTCTGATTTAGACATTTCCAACCAATTAAGCTAGTTGTATCCCCCAAAATGTTCAAGTTAGGGACAAAATAGAGTGGGGGTTGTGCTGACTTGGGGAGGGGAGACCAAATGTCATGACTTGGAGCCCCTCCCCCTCGTAGTGTCGTTACCGGGGTCGTTACTTGAGGGCAATGTTAGTGACTTAGTTATAATTAACTTGTAACATGTTCCTTGATATTTCGCGGGTCGAGTGGAAGTTCTTTTCCTCTCTGCTACTTTTTTTCCGATTTCATGGGGGGGGGGGGGGGGGGGCATGAGGTGGGAGAAAGGTTATGATCAAGGGAGCTCATTAAAATGTAATAAACAATAAATGCTACCAGGATTGATTTCAGTGGTGTGCGCATGATATTGAAGTGGGAGGGGGGCACCTTTTTTTTAAATTCCCAAACAGTTCAAACCAAATCCTTACAGTGATTGTCTGAACACAGTATCAACTGCACTGTTTCCATGGCGTTCAAAAGTGTTGTTTTTTCCTGAAATTTAGCATAACTATTTTATTGTTCTGGATGGAAATATTACCACTCAGTCTCATATGGGCTTGAATTGCATAAGTGAATCAATGAAATTAAACCCAAGTAACGAAATTAACAAACTGGGTGGTATTATTTGAATAATTCAGATATATAGTAATATTTCCTGATGATCGACAAATATTTGTTTTGAAATTTGAATTATATACACTGCAAAAAGGTTGCTTAAAATACGTTGCTAAAAGTACTTTTTATCATCCGTTGGTTGACGTGTTGATTAAAATTCATTCAATATAGTAGAAAGTTAGGCGTTGTATAAAAGTAAAAAAATCCCCAGCGTTGAGCAATTCGTCGAAAACAATGTCCTTAAAATGTTGGTGGAAACTGTTTCTGTTGCTAAAATATGTTGCGTAAAATATTCCACTTTGGCAACTGTTGCATGAGCATTGAGGACAATCACGCAACAGTTGATGCAAGTTACGCACATGTGAATTTTAGGCAACTGTTGTCCAAAAAAGCCAATTTCGTGAGCTGTTGTATACTTGAACAACTGTTGAGTGAATATAATTGCCTAACTTTTGAGTAACTAGAATTGTTCAACTGTTGGTGAAAACATGTTATCTAACTGTGTTGGGCAAATTTTACTTAACAGTTGAGCGGTTGCATACTGGAACAACGTTGTGTAAAATGTTGAGTAAATATTTAAGCAACCTTTTTGCAGCGCAGGACCACAATTATATTTATTCTGTCCTGGCATCCAAAACGGAATAAATCGCTAACACTGACAAAATAGTTTAAAATTGCCATCCTTGTTTGACATAGCCTATATTTGTTTATGAATATCATTTCAGCGGTGTTATTGCGACGTCACTAGCGATGAATATTGAATAGTCGATTTTTATAGCCAAAAAATACACGACATGGACATATACTGAATCGTTCATGTCATGTGATCTATTTTCCACCAAAAGAATCACATAAATATGTTTATGTATTATATAATATAGACTATTTATACCTTCATACCCAGATAGCAAGACTACGTTTGGCAAACGTTCACAGTAAATAACACCAATGATAAGAGATGTCAGATATTATATATATAGGCCTAGTTAGATAACATGTTAAAATAAATTACAGATTCACTACCGAAAGGGAATAGTGTATGTAGCTCTGCTGCATCGCCTAGAATTCCCATTATTTGCCTACCCTATGTTGCTATACAAAAATGCTCAATATATAATAAAAACTTGTCACAAATAAAATACCCAACATATGGTTACATTTGATAAATTAAGCAACAGTTGCTATACAAAAATGCTCAATATATAATGAAAACAATTCACAAATTAAGCAACAGTCAAAAAATGCCCAACAAATGGTTAATTAATTATAATACCCAACTGTTGTGAAATTAAAATTGTGCAACTGCTGAGTAACTGGCATTGTTCAACTGTTGGTGAAAACATGTTATCCAACGGTGTTGGGTAAATTTTACGCAACTGTTGAGCGGTTGCATACTTCAACAACGTTGTGTAAAATGTTGAGTAAATATTTAAGCAACCTTTTTGCAGTGTAGTAATGAATATAGAAATTAAGTTTTATTGTCATAAACATTTTCTTGTAAGCCTGCAGCAAGTCAAGTCAAAGCAACAATTCAAATTAAAACTATCATGACTTCATGTTTATTTTCATAATTAAAATAAATGTAATCATCCATCAGTCACAAATTAACGTATAATAGGAGACTATATTTTGATAAATTGAATTTCTCTAAAATCATTGCACTAGCAGTGACTGGCTGAAACTCTCAACAGACAATGTCATAGCCTAGATGGATGGTTTTGATAAGAAGCAGGCGTGTCACATCATCATGATAATGAACAGAATTTTTAAGAAAAAAGTTAAAAGAAAAAAAGGCGTTCATTTTGCATACAAAAAAAAGACTCTCTACCTATGTTAAAACCATCATGAAAAGATTAAAGTCTTACTCTTTCTAGTAGTAGATAATACTTTTAAGTTAAATTACTATATGTACTAGCTACTAGGGCTTAGGCTATACGAAGAGTAACACTAAGCTATTATAAAGTCATGAATGACGACATTGCATCATTTGATTTTGTAAGCTATGATACATATCATGGTAACGGGTAATCGTAAGTTTCGTTTTCTGACCGAAAATCGGTGAAAATCAGACTCGTTTTTCTCATCAAAAAAGAAGTCGGGCATCAATGTTTTTGATATGAAATTAGAGCTTAAAATTCCGTTAGTACGGAAATTGCTCTTAAATTATCGTACGAATCTAATAGTCCGGTCAAGTGAATGGTTACAAGAAGCAAAGTCACGAAAGTTGTTACATTCTCAAATTAGCGATAAAATCGCTGTTTGTGGACCAAATATGTCAGATTTGGCATCATATTATAGATAAAATTACGAACAATCCACCTACTTCGCCATCATGGATGCCAACTAACCCTACCTCAATTAATTCAGGGAAAACAAACTTATCGTAAGGTTTAAGCGCAAGGTTGACATCCTGAAATCGATCTTTGCGTGGGTTAGAAATCGGCAAGGTCACTCATTGAAAGCGATACCTGCGTGCTATTTGTTTTTTCTAGATTGACTTTCACACTAAAGATAATAGCTGTTATCTTTCAAGTGGCCAATTACCAAATATAACATGTTCAGCAATAAGCTGGAAACAAAAGAAATACACCAATACAAAGGATTACATTTAAAAAGAAAAGGGCTAGAAGTTGTGTTTTTTCAGATCACAGATCATGGTTGGTCGAGCCGAGCAGAGTCTTTTAGTGTCCGTGTCCGAACTCAGACTTGAGCGAATGATACAAGTATATCGGGTTGTTTTGTATTCAGCAAAGGATAACATTTTCCCAATTAAAATACCATAGAAATACTTTCAGCGATATTATACAAAATAACAAGACAATATTATAATAATAAACAATCTAGATTCATGATCATTTTTATAGAGTGACGACCATTAGCCTACGACGCTTAATTGGACTATAACCTGATAAAAACATCACAGCAAATATGGGAGATATCTATATTGATATACAGGAATTATTTATACCATTTGAACAAATAATGCCGTCTAAATATATTGCTTGAAATACAGTGGGTAACATGTTTACTGCATACCCTCATCATTTCATCAAGATATGTATTTGTAGTAATACGGCATGACATCGGTGAAAACCTGATTTTCACTTTATTTCGATTGATAAAATTTATTCCAAGCTTCGAAACTGCCGCATGAGGTCATATGTCAAAAGTTGGTGTAAATAAAGTTACACTCTGTAAATTGTGTGAAAATTCACCAATTTTGATTCAAATCCACATAACTTTTATTGTATACCTCCGATCTACACGGAGTAAAGATATTTTGAAACCTATTACTACAAGGATATCAGATATGTAAATACCAAGTGATATTATACAGGGAGTGCATTAATTATGAAACATAAGAAAAACACTTTACTAGATTTGATATACCCAGGTTATTTGTTTGTTTTTTGCCAACATACATATATTACATTGAAAACGAGTATAGTAGTAAGAAGGCATGATATAGCCCCCCCCCCCCTTCCCCCACCCCAGCATCCCTGTATGGTGCAAACATGATTTTGCTCTCATTTTATAGATTGTTTTATATTCTATAAGTGTCTCTTTCAACAAACGTGTCAACTATCATGACTATGTAACAATTGTAATTTTGATTCCTTGCTGTCCATCAGATGCAGTTTGTATTGAGTTATCGTGTCTGTAAATCGTATTTTTACTCAAAAATGAACATAAAGAAATCAACCGATGAATGTGAAAAGTGACAATACCGCCGTTTGATCATGGTTTACGGGGAAATACACGTATTTCAAATCCTGTTCTTTAGATATTGTGGGAAGCATATAAATCCCCAACTTCGTGCAGAGTTTCATTACAAACCGTTCTTTTCTTGGTATCAAAATAACCTCAAATGTGTGTTAAAAAACACCTTTTTCATGATGTCGAGTGTGTAAAAGAAGCCATACCATTTCACGCGCATTCGAAGTGCGTTCACAATTTCCGGGAAGCGTAACGCATGAAAGCGCGTGCGTTAATCGACAATGAGCGCAGGACGCGCGTGGAATGTTCTGAGTTGGCAAAATAAATGGTGACGCGTGCGCGTTGCACCGGTTGACAAAGATTAGACGCTCGTGTATTAATTTCTGTGCGCAACACTCTGCGGCTAATCATCAGAGTTTATCATTATAGGCCCAGTGTAGTCGAGTCTTTTATCAATGTGATCATTTAAAAATGCACCGTGGCGGGATTAGTGAGTAGTCTGGGTATAAAAATCAACACCTATCCTAGATAAAGGCCAGGACTTAGTAAAGGAGAGAGAAAAATTGGAAACATTAGAGAGAAAGCGAGAAATGGGGATAAAGATTTAATTTAAGACCTGTCGTTTGGTAGGCCTAGGCCTACATGTTTTCTCTTCTTCTTCTTCAGATATTAGATGGGAGTACACCGAGTTGAACTAATTGAAAACTAGCTAACTTAACAGCGATACGAAGTAATAGGCCTACCATATTTAGTGATGACAATAAATAGATAAACAGGTAGGCCCTATTGGATGGACGGGGCGGGTGGAACGGACTTGTACAACATCGAAAGGCCAAACAAAAACAAAACATTAACGTCTTCGGATAAAACCCGGTGTAAGTCTTGTTGATACTCCTTACAATGTTTCACTCCGATCATTTTTTATCTTTTTTCCTTCTCTCTTTCCAACTCCTTGACACTAACGCTTGTGCTAAAGCCTTGTTTTACTATATAGGCCTACTTGCTTCAGGCTCAGCCACACCCCGGCAAAAATGACGGTTTGATTAGTCGGGCCTCCGATGCGTAAACAATGCGTATGAACAAGCCCTTAAACGCGGCAAAAACATAGCGGGTAACGCAGCACGCACTGACGGCTTTCGAAACAACAGCGTCGCGTATTTTAAGCGAACTGGCGCGTGCTAATTTGCGTGAAAAACAAAATACGGGATACGCGGCGCATGGGAGTTTCGCTGATCCCATGCGGGCAGACTTCCATTCATTCTACTTTGTCAATGATCACAATAAGGGATTTAAATTCTTCTAAATAGGTTTTTGGAATTTCAAAATTGAAAATTTCTTTGCATGTACTGATAGATAACACTCTGAAGTTCTGAAAAATGAAGAAAAGTGAAATTCCTGGAAAATACGAAATGACACTTGACAGCCCCCTAGAGGGCTGCCATTTTCTTGGGGTTTCAAATATCCTGGGAGTATAGTTATTTTACACGGAAAAAGGGGTCATGAAATTAATACCATTGTAGTAGGGGGTCGACAGGTTTTAGTTAAATAACTGATTTCTCGTACATAATCAACATCTGAGTGGGAGGGGTTGTCATAAAAACAATCAACTTTCGTTAAGGGGGGGGGGGGGGGGGGGGGGGGGGTCATAACAAATTACGAAGATAAAACGGAGCCTCCCAGTGACAATGTACCGGGGCGATGGGGTGTCTTCAATATCAGCTACGCTTCTATTCTGACTATTATACGGAGAGGTCAGTTCAAGTGTCGTACGTGCATTGTATCACCATACAACACGTTGAAGCTGATTAGTTGATACCAAAACTATAAAGAAGAAAAAAATCAATTAATTCATGTTACGTTGTTTTTGCTTTGTTTGTGATTCCTCAGGATAATTGATCAAAATGGAAGTTGATCAGTGATTTGGAAAAACAAGATATCCCTGAAAATGGCCGATCCGATAGCCATTGTAGAGAAAATCATTAAACTGACAGTTTGTATCCACAAAATCGTCGAAAAAGGGAAAGCGTTCACAGATCTTTTAAATAAATTGGACTTTAAAATTCAGCTTATGAAGCCTACTCTTGATGCCTTGTCAATGTTGAGTCCTCAAAGAGATGTGCTTCTCAAGGAGTGCAAACAAGACCCGCAATTGCACTTGTTTGCTAATTCATTATCCAAAATGCATGATTGCATCACGGAAGTTCATGATTTCATCGTGGAGGTCGAAGGATTGAAATTTATGCAAAAAGCGATTAAAAACAAATGGGTTCAGGCAAAGTACACGGATCTATCCTGGAAGCTTGACGAACTTCAAAAATCCATCCAGTTCTCTTTGCTAACAGAGGTCAAAATGGACTGCAACAAGGGAGGTGATCCAATGCAATCCCTTATCAAACACACGAGACATAGCGGTGCTTTCTCGTCAACCTCTACAAAACCCGTGCAAGCTCATCAAAGTTCCGATACCGTAACAGGTGAGATCATTTATATAACGATAAATTCATGCTTCGATATTATTTATTCCAAAAAACCTGGAACTTAATTATCTTAGAAGGCGCTGACGTGCAACTTTAAAGAGATCCCCTTAATATTTCTTCGTGGTCAATTTTTTTCCCTGGACCACTTGGCACAGCAGGCTTTCAAGATGGCAATTCTAAGGAATCCCAAGAGCTTTTTAGGGGGTCCAGTTTGAGTCACTCACTTGCAAAAATCATGATTAAAAAGCATTGACCTTGCTTCATGACTTTTCATATAAACTCGCCACCCTTCGCGTTGCACTTCCAGATGTGTACACTGAGATTCGAATTTAAAGCATATCGCTTGAAATAACTACTTGAAAAGTATATATATTTGAACAGAAGTCTCACAAGAAATCCTAATACGATATTGGAATTTCGATTGATCCTAATGCTAACATGTTATGATTAACAATGTTACAACATATAGAAATATTCATATTTTGATTAAAGCTCAATAATATTTGTATACTTATCCCTGTGCATGTTTGAGATCCTCATCTCATTTTTTTTCTTTCTTTTTTTTCTTCTTTTGTCCTTGTTTTCGTTTGGCGTTTGTGCTTATTTCGTGCCTTTCATTTGTTTTTGTTTTGTTTTCATGGTTTTTTTCTCCCTTTCTATGCTTGTTAAGGACCCCAGTGGAAATAAGCTTTGTGCTCAAAGCTTTTTGGGCTATCCTTGGTACTTGTGCTCATATTTTATTATGTCTATGTTTTTAAAATAAGTTTGTGCAATCTTTTACATGTTTGTATGTTTGTATGTTTCTCTATATGATGTTTTGAGTACCTAATAAAATAAAATCAAATCAAATCAAATCAAAGATGAATATTTTTGTTAACCTACAATACGAACTATAATGTGGTATCAACCAGCAAAACCTCTATTCAATTTCCTTTTGGTACCAATTCTGTAGATATACATTAATATTAGGCGTCATTGTATGATGTATTTGATTGGTTCTTAATACCTTTTCTTGTTTTTATGAAATGATGTTTTGATGTAATATCAAAATGTTCTTTTATGTAGCCCACGTCTCTTTTTCTATCTGCGATCATGGTTCTTGACGTGTAGACATCTCTTTTCTGTCTGCATCTCTTGAATCATCGATTTGCAAGCATACAAGGAGAGATGTGGTGCACCAATTGTTGTGTTTTCCCTGCTTGTATAATGTGCAATTATTTATAATATTTTATGGTTTTTAGGTTGATTATGTTGTTTTCTTTTTGTAATATAGTTATGTGAAGCGCCCAGAGGCTCCTTGCATTGGGCGCTATAGTAAATCCATTTTTATTATTATTATTATTATTATTATGATTTCAGGTATGAAATCGATTTCACTGAAATCGTGTTCAGCCAATATCCGTGATTTCAAAGCTATGAAAGGGCAACCCATCAGCCCATTTTAATAGCGTCTTTCCAAAGTATAGACAACGGATACTGGAATCGAATCATTAATAACGATCATTTGAATGGACAGTGATGCTACATTTAGCATACGCTATAATTGCGTGTAGGTACTGTTGTTCTGTTTTGCTTAATTGGGGTACTTAGCACACATTTTTAATTTGCCAACATCGGCATTCCTATTGTTCCTAGGAACAGGGGTCGACCAAGAAGGCATAGTCCCCCGGACTATAATCACATTACATAATAATTATATGTTAATAATACACACTGTGTTTCCATGCATCCAATATTTTAGGGCAGCAACCAAAAGGAGCTGAACAATTGCATTTACTGAAATCCACTGATGTTGACCCGATTCGAGAGCTAGGAGAAGGTGGTTATGGAGCTGTGTGGGAAGCAAAATATAAAATTGGTGGGAAAGTTGCCGTCAAGTTTTTCAACAATGCAAGGTATATATAAGGTTAAGGTAACGTTTATGTAATTGGTGCAATTGATAATCTAACATTACATAGATATCGAGATAAAGGCGGATCTAGAGGTTTTCAAATTGTGCGAGTTAGTTTAAAGATATGCTAAGTAGGACCCCATGTGACATGTTTTAATTTTTGGTAACATCATAACTCTCTAAAGGCATGCTAACATTATGTTAGAACTTAGTCGTAGGGTGGGGTGCATGGGAACCCATGTTTCTGCCTAGGACCAACCGGACAGCTTAGGATCGAAATGCACAGCTATGGAAGACAATACCAAATTGCCCGACGGAGTAAAGGATTCAGAAAATGTATAGTTTACCCTGTATCCGATGTTTCGTTAACGAGGTATTGGACGAAACGTGAACGGGGTAGTTGACCTTCATTTAGTATGGGGTCAAAAATGTAACTTGGTCCGATTTCAACAAATTATATTTCAAAATGTAGACTATTAAGTAGGCATAGCACACATACAATTCAAATAATTGAGACATGTACAAAATTGGTGTCAAATGAAAGATTGAAAAAATGAATTATGACAATCGGTCAATGCGTTCTTGTGTTACGGTGTTTTGAAATACTCCGAAATTGGCCGATAACCTGCCAAAACAGTAACAATGCCCAATTTTTTTTCTTCAGGATTTAGAGAGCTCAATTTGTTAATAATGTGCATTCAAAACACCAGTTACACATATTTCTTAACAATCGAATATCTAAACTGCTCACAAAAAGTTAGGAAACTTTTTTTAATCAAGTATATTATTTATTATTTATTACCCTCTTTGTTTATGTTATATATCAATGGAAAGCTGAAGTGTTTTTCTTTAAAATTATACCACATTTGCAATGATTACATGTTGCTGAACTTGGCCACATAAATGATAATGAGGCAAAGTCACAAATCAAATGTGCCAAAATTACCGTTATCTGTGCTAAATAGTCAATAGGTAATGATCAATAATCAAACCGGTCATGCTTGAGAACCATGAATGGTTTACACAAAGATTTGCACCAGTGAGCACAACACATACAAGTTAATCCTCCCTCATCTCTTTAGAAAAAACATTGTTTGGGTATTTGCAAGACTGGGTTAACAAGTGGAAGGTCATGAAGTGCCAGGCTGTCATCAACGCCTTCGGATCATCCACTCGTTACTTAACTCAGTTCTTGTCTCAATAAAGTAAGTTGTCTTGCTTGTTTTCATTACAGTGTCAATTTGTTTGTTCACAAAGTAACACAAAATTGCTAATTTTGGCACATTTGATTTGTGACTTAGTCTCATTCTCATTAATGTGGCCAAGTCCAGCACATTTGGTATCATTTTAAAGAAGAACACTTCAGCTTTCCATTGATAGGCAACATGATACAAGAGGGTAATAAATAATAAAGATATACGTGATTAAAAAAAGTTTCCTAACTTTTTGTGAGCAGTTTATATACCATGTTAAATTAAAAAATATGGTAAAATTATATTGCATTAAGCTAAAATAACCTAGTGGAATTGGTCATTTTGACCAGTTTCACTGACCGCTATAAAAATTTAAAAAAATCCAGCTAATTAATATGCGTAAATGTTATAAATCCAGATGTGAATGGTGTGTGTATTGCAATCAAACTTGGTATACTGGCTAACTGTATGATGCCCAATCTTTTAAACTATAATTTAGTTTCATAAGCTCATTAAATATGCAAATTAGCTAATTATCTTTTCAAGTCATTAATATGCAAATGAGTAATGTCCCACAATTTTTCCCATCATAAGAGTGATCGGTAATAGATACGAGGGGGTATCAAGTTTTAGAAATCACCCAAAAGTGAAGGAGCCAGAAACTTCATTTTGTTATGTAATCATTCAGACATCTTTACAAAGTCCCTGTGCAAAGTTACACATTCTCCTACTATTTATTACCTGTCCACAGACCGCCATTGTAGACATCCTCAGATTGACCGCCATTGATTGATTCTCAGATTGCCTCAGATTGTGTTTTTTCCCAAATCAGCAATAAATAGTTTTAAAGTGTTGACAGAAAGGGTCATAGGTCATGTAGGGGTCATTAGAGGTCAATTTGTGTACACCCCATGTTACCCATAACTTAATTTTCACCAAGCTTGTTTGTAATGACCTTTAACCCCTAAATAAATGTATCAATCAATCAATCAATCAATCAATCAATCAATCAATCAATCAATCAATCAATCAATCAATCAATCAATCAATCAATCAATCAATCAATCAATCTACTAAATGTTAATACTCACGAATCAAAATGGTCCATTTTCATCAAACTTGGGATATCTTAAATCTAGTCAATTCTAAGAGTCGTCTGGTTCTGCTTGGGGTGTTGCTGTGCTGATTTAATACCAAACCAGGAAATTGAGTATTTTTCGTAAATAATTCATACTTTCAATTCAGATTTCATCTTCATTTGCAAATTTTGGATTTGACATACCCACACATATTACTCAGAATATAATACAAAAATCAGTAAATGGTCCCACAACTACGTAGTTTCGTACAAGGCCACTGGTATTGCATTTCTGCATTGCACTCATCATTTGGAATGATACAATATACCCTACAACTGCATTATTTGCATTGATACACATTGCATGGATAAGCATGTATACAAACTCAAGGGGTACTTGACACCACAGATTGACTATGTGTTGACATGCACTGTTGCAAACATCTTGATGCAAGAAAAGTCTTTACAAAGGAAACTACGTTACAAAGTTTTTGAGTAAATACTTGGTTGCATGTCTGCAAGCCGTGACAAGTTCGTTGCGTTTGTTTAGGGTGGCCATTGACGGCTTGAAATATTTTCTCAGTATGCACAGATTACATCTATTGGTTGCACTGCTGTAGGCTTTGGCCTGTTTAAGGATTTTCCATGATATTTGATCTCCACAGTTTGGTTCCCAGATATATTTGCTGAGGTCGGTGCTGTATTTCTTGGCTTCTTTTCTGAAAGTTGTCTTGTGATTTGCAAAGCGTGTATTGAAGGTGTTTTCAGTTAGTCCGATGTAAGTTTGATCTGGGTTATTAGCGCTAGGTGTGACCGTTGCTTGATATATATGTTTCATATAACTCAAATGAATCTGAGGAAAAGGATATTCTTTGTGGTGTTCCGCAAGGATTCGATATTGGGTCCCCTACTGTTTATACTTTATGTTAATGACATCTAATACCTCAAATGTACTGGAATTTATCCTTTTTGCTGATGACACCACTATTCTCTACTCGCATCCCACTATTGAAACACAACTAGCCTGTATGAATAAAGAATTAAAAGAAGTCAGCAATTGGTTCAAAGCTAACAAGTTATAAGTAGATGTTAGCAAAACTAACTATATGATTTTAGGAACACCTCACATGGTATCAAATGTCGATTCTCATATTGATGTTATTTTAGACAATACTGTTTTGGAAAGAGTAAAACAAACTAAATTCCTAGTTGTGTTAATCGATGATTGCCTTACATGGAAACATCACATTGATTGTGTGTCTAAAACGATTGCTTGAAATATTGGTGTCATGAACAAACTTAAGCACTTTGTTCCAACCCGTATATAACATACTCTTTACTGTACCCTTATCTTGCCTTATTTAAATTATGGTGTACTTATTTGGGGAAACACTTGTAAAACGCTTGTGTGTTTTATCTCTGTACAGCGCTTTGGTCTTTTTTAGAAAAGGCGCTATATAAATGCTGTTTAATAATAATAATAATAAATCCTACCTGGACAAGCTTGTTAAACTTCAAAAATGGGCAATAAGAATTGCTTCTTTTAGTCACTATAGAAGTCGCACTGGACCAATGTTTGCCAAATTTAATATGTTAACAGTCACAGATATTAAAATTTGTCACAGATATTAAAATTTAAACTTGCTCCGATTTTGAAAAACAATATCTCATATTGTTCGTATGATCACAAGGATTCCAGAAATAGGAGGGGTTTTTTTACCACCGGGAATATTTTGTGTAGGTCAAAAGGTCAAGGTATACTGACCTATATAGAATCTGACCTTTTGACCCCTTTATAAGGTACAACAGACACTTTAGGTGGTAAACACTATCATTTCTGGAATCCTTGCAATCAGACGAACAATTTGAGATATCATTTTTCAATATGAGAGCAAGTTTAAATATTGACCCCATATGCAATGGTCAACGACCTTTTTACGTTTTACCCGATAACGCGTTAACCAAACATCGGAAGTAGAGCAAACTATATTTTTTTTCGGAATCCTTGTGCTCAGACGAACAATTTGGTGTGCTTTTTAGCTTAATTAAAACCATTTGAATTTTTGGGCCCCTGTATGGCGGCCATTTTGGAATTTGCGCTATAAAAGAATGTTCCCGTCACTTTTGAGAAATGCGTGGGAGCTCATTTTCTTTTAAAATGGTTCTAGTTGACAAATTCACTAAGAAACTAAGGTAGGAAGAAAATGGTCACGGAATCCAAGATAATGACTCTACTAAACCAACGGTTCATGGTATAACACGCGCCTTCCTCACCATTTTTTAGGAAGTTCGGACGATAAACATGTTATTTATTTTAAATGGCATAACATAATGAAAAGAAGGGCAGCGGAGATACTTGAATCAAGCTAGAACATAATTAAAAAAACAAAACCCGGATTTTCGATTCTTTTAAAATAAGATAAAATAAAACAAAATCGAAGTATTACCCATCCAGTATTATTGTCTTTTAAACGACATTAATGTAGTTTTGTTCTTTCTTTTTTTAAATCTTATTTCCCCAAAACATTTTCAGCAACAATCAAACGATTTTAAAAGAAGCTTGCAAGATGCAACTTGTAATCAATTCCCCGCACATTGTCAGACTGGTCGGGATCATAGACGAACCTGAATGCCATGCCATTGTTATGGATTACTTCAAAAACGGTAGTTTGAAATCCTTCATGAAATACATGGATTGTGACTGCTGGGCAAGAAGAATGCACATGCTCTGTGACATCTCCAATGGAATAAACTACATGCACTCTCTGAAGCCACCTATCATACACAAGGATATCAAAGCATGCAATATATTCATTGACCATGGATTAATGGCAAAGGTATGTAAATTGATGCTGTTTGGTTTATAAAGTGCAGCACTAAATATCATAATAAGTTGAGAAACAGTGTCCTCCGTCTCTGTTAAATGAAGTCTGTTCGAGCCACGGAGTAGAGGTGTGAGTGCTTATATCGTATGTGTAAAAGAGTGAACGATCAATAATGTAAGTGATGAGAGGTGGCATCTACCTCTACGAAACAAATTCGTTGGAAGTTGGAAATCACAGAATGAAATAGTTCCATTTTTTTATTTATGTAATTCATAACTTGCACTAATTAGGCCCATATTTATTAATATATGTATGTTTTAGCATTTTTAAATGATAATGTCATAAACATTCTTTCATGCATTGATAATTCAAACTGGTTAAATTGCTTGATACGCTATATACACTGCAACATCCTCACAACATTGATCCTCTATATCCACCTTTGACTAAGTATATATAACTAATTGGTGTACTCATTGGATATTGTATATTATTCATGATACTTTTAGGAGGATAATTGGTACCGTATTCTCGTACTAAACACGGTTTTAGCTTACGCGTTTCTAACTTAAACGCGAGTTTATCCTTTAAACGACGTGTTCAACAAAACACGATTTTAAACTCTCCAAATCTCGTTCCCAGAGTGGTCCTAATGGCCCTAATGAAGCCCTAATGGGTTACAATAGATATCGACTGAATGCCATAAATACACGATACTTTAAAAGACACGATCCGCACTTCAGTTTGCACCGGGCACGGTTAAGTGATCATTTAAGGCATATAGTTGGTGCGCGAGTTTAGTTAATTGGTCTAGGGGCCGCTAGGTTGATTTGCACCAATTTTGGAAACAGATTTTCTCAATGTTACCGTGGGCTTACTCCTTAGAGTCATATATCAAATTGAAGCTTAGGTAACAGCGTTTCAAAAAATGCGCGTTATTTTGATCTGGTTGCTTTGGTAACCACACAAGGTTTCTGATTGGCTAAACACTGGGACACAGATATCTAGAAACTAAATGTTGCTACCATTTGGTAGATGATGTGAACAATGCGCACAAACTCATGAAGCCGGATTTTTTATACGGTTGCCATGGTAACCATGAACCGACCAATTAGGCTACTACCCCGTACCCGTGTTTAAAGTTAGACACATTTCGGCGAGTTAGACGCGTGTTTAAATAAAACAAATGTACGAAAATCGCGTTTAGTTAAACGCTGCATGGTGTCTAAAGTCAAAGTTAGAAGCGTGTTTAGCTGAAGACCGTGTCTAAACTATGTACGAGAATACGGCCCTAAGTCTTTCATATCAGCCTAAATTTGGACATCTGCTATGATAAATTATATTATAAAAAACAAAACAAAACAAATAATGTAACATGCTACCGACAATGTGCAAGCGGCCTGACGCACATCTCAGGCATTGCAACTAAAGCTGGTCAGAAGCTTGGAGCTTGGAGCTTGGAGCTCTACGCAAAGTTGCAAATTAACTAGAGGCTAAACGCAGATACACTGTCTACAAAATCTTAAGTCCGCAGCATTATGGAGTATGCTCATTAAGCTGGGCGGATGCTTCACCCACCATCCTAAGCCAGCTTGACAACATCCAAAAGAAGGCACTTGGAATCATTGAAGTCAATGAAGCTACTGCTCAGTCACAGCTCAAATTCGACAGCCTGCTTCACAGGCGACAGGTAGCAGCTACGGTCTTGTACAAGATTGCATACTACCAACTGCCCACAAGATCTAGCAGGGTTACTTCCCACACATATGTCCAACGCCGTGCTACCCGTTCGAGCGTATCAAGGCCAGTCCATGCTCTTTCTCTGCCGACTGCCAGAACTCGCTGCTTAGACAGAAGCTTCATTCACACGGCTGTTCCCTTACGAAACAGTCTTCCAGACGATGTTGTTGGCAACATTTCAGCGGCTGGAATTCAGGCTTTCAAGTGCCGTGTGCACAGACATCTTCTCTCCAAGTCTTAACTTATCATAGCCTTCATTTCATGACACCCTTCATTCAAGTCCTTTCAACACCTGACTGTTACATTAGCATGGTGGTCATGGGTTAAGTGTAAGTTAATGCTTAGTTGGGGAGATGGTGGATGGTCCTGTAAAGCATGTAGCCAGCTGGGCTGGTGATATGGCCACGCCCCAACAGGTGACAACAGGCAGCTCCTGGTAGATTTAGTAGATAAGATTGTGTAGGTTCTCTTGATGCCCATCAGATCTCCAGATATTATTAGTTTTTCTTTTATTTATATTTTGATGTTGTTCTTTATGCTTGGGCTTTTATCTTATTTTATGTCACTTTCATTGACATTTTTAACCCCTGTCCATTTGTGTTTCTTGTATTATGCATATTTTCTGAGTTGCAGTGAACCAATTGATAGGCCTTTCAGAGCTCTCTGTGTCGAGAGTTACCAGTTTGATTTCTAATCACTCAGTTCATTTACCTTGTTAATGCCTGTTGGGCTATTGTTCACATTTGATATGCTCCCTAGCTATCAAGTTCTTAAGTGTAATGGACTGTAAATATGGAGGATTTTTTTAAAATGTTGGCCACGGCCCCGGAATGGAATTTCTTTATACTTTCATATTTGATGACCCTTTAGTTAAAACTAACAAATGTGGAATACATTTTGAAAAATAATTCTCGTTTCCATGGCAACGGCCAAAATACCATTTTAGGGCTATTTTCCCAATTTTTGCCTTTTTAACCTCACAAATTATCAAATTTGTAAGCATCTATTTCTAATAGACAAAAGTATATGAAATATTTTCTTTATATAAGCTGAATAGGTGAATGTGTAGATGCTTCACTGAGTGCATAGACATAAATATGGGATATCATGATGGGTCATACCATTTATTTGAAATAGGGGTGTTTTTTCAACTTTTTCAAAGTATACAAATATACCAAATCTGCATAGCTTACAACCCACATGGTAACGCTCCGATTTCAACGTGGACCATGTCATGTTGAGATGAGACATTAGTCTTATGAAAAATGTTAATTTGAGTTTGGGGAAAATACCTGAATATGCAGTGTTTCCAGATATTTTCACAAAATTTCACAATTCCTTCAAAAGCTAACACATGTTTCGCTGTGATTAATGATATGAAACCGGAACCTTAAATTCACAGCGAGATGTTAATTAGAAGAAAATTTGATATTATAATAAATTTGATCATTTTAAATGGTCAGTGTTGGCAGTCATTAACTTAACGGGTGTTGCCATAGCAAGTAATATGATTACAGATTACGTTTTCAACGTGAAAAACCCAATTATGTTGTCATGTGTACTCATTGTAATCACATATTAATTGTAAATCAATTGGTGTTCACCCCAAAATGTTTATTTGTGTTTGTGGAAAGCAAAACAGTGTTGCCAGTCTTTTACCTATTTTTTAAAAAAAAATCAATATAAATCTTACCGTTAGTTAAATACTACGGAAATGAAAAATCAACTTTACATGCAACATTAGGAAAAAGTAAACCACAGTAGTATTAAAAAACATGTAAAGACTACAAATACAACTAAATACAAATGATTACATTATTATGACACGTTTGACTTGCCATACACATTGGCTACGGGCTGTCTTTACCAATTTGAATACATGTGCCATGATTGTGATCTGAGGGATTAGTCTTAGATATTAGTCGGGTATCTACAAAGGGTTAGTGTGCACCCCCCAGGCCTCCCCAAACCAACTTTTTTTTACTTCCTATCATGATCCTAAGGCATAATCAGGATGTTACCAACAATATTTTCATAATGCTAAGGGGTTATGCAAGATGGCGTCCAAAATGGCCGCCACAACTGGTCAAATCTCATAAAATGACATTTATAGCAATCAATTTGTATGGTGAAAGTGTAGTTTTAATAGTGGGATGTATGTTTTAGACCACTAGATACTCATATCCAGAACTCTTGCTTTGTTAACACACATATATCCAAGATGGCCGCCAAAATGGCCGCCGGCATAATTCTGTTATACCCTGCACACCTACATCGGTAGTATGCGTCGTTCTTAAAAATCATGCACTATGAATACCTCTGTGAAGGGTATAACAGAATTACTCCTGGCCGCCAAAATTCTATATAGGCCTATTGGCATATTTAAACCAACATGTATGATCTGAGTATAGTTTAAACAATGGGATGTATGAGTTAGACCACTAGAGACTCATATCTAGTATTTTTGCTTTGTTAACATACTTTAAAACCAAAATGGCCGCCAAATTAAATCAAATTAATGGCCAAAAGTGCATGGCCAAAATTCCATAAAATAGCATAATATCAACCGAAATGTATGATGAAAATATAGTTTTAATGATGGGATGTATGTATTAGACCACTAGTAACTCATATCTAGTATTTGTGTTTTGTTAACATACTTAGAATTCCAAAATGGCCCCCAAAATGGGTCCCAAAATGACTGAACAAGTTGTTGAAATTCCATAAAATGGGATAATATCAACCAAAATGTATGATGAAAGTATATAGTTTTAACATTGGGATGTATGTATTATACCACT
The DNA here is from genome assembly GCA_035610835.1 of Ophiura sarsii. Taxonomy (NCBI): domain Eukaryota; kingdom Metazoa; phylum Echinodermata; class Ophiuroidea; order Amphilepidida; family Ophiuridae; genus Ophiura; species Ophiura sarsii. Next base: position 66,388,275 of record CM069449.1, on the reverse strand, counting down.
AGTAACTCATATCCAGTATATTTGCATTGTAATAACATAATTTAAAACCAAGATGGCCACTAAAATGGCCGCTGTAAATGTAAAAATAGTCTACATGAGTGTATGATAATCCAAAATAGATATTGTAAGAGTGTAAATTACATCAAATTCACCAAATAGTATTATTCTAAACTGCTAAGCTATTGCTTTTAGAAATAAGACCCACCTCTGACAATTTTGATTCAGTATCACTTTCCAAAATGGCTGCCAGAATGGATAAGTTGATGTTAAATGACCTAAAACAATGGTTTTGTACCATACTATGTAATACCAATACCCCCAAATGTGATGGGACAGTATTCAGATATCTATGATAAAGCCTAGGGCTGTATATCTATACAGCTTTGAGTAGTTTAACATATCCAAGATGGCTGCAAAGGGTTAAAATAACTGAAAAACAGTATTAGTTTATTGTTAGGGAGTGTTCAGAAATACTTTGGTGGGGGGGGGGGGTGGCCAAAACGGGGGGGGGGGGTTGGCCAAAACGGGGGGGGGGTCTAAAAAGTTTGAAGTCTCAAAAAGGGGGGGACTAAAAAGTTTTACCTACTCAAGAGGGGGGGTCAAAAAAGTTAGGCCAAATACTAGTCGTTAACGGGAAAAATACAAAAAAATTCTGCGCTACGCGCAAGTCAATACTGCAATATTGACATTTCTATAACAAATTATACAGATTTCCGCACGCTCCGCTCAAATAATTGTAAAAACATTGTGCCGACAGCAGAATTTGTTATACTAAATGTGGCTAACCAGTGTCCACAATTTTTACTTGAAAACTGTTGATAAGGGTGATCGTCAACAGGGTTAAATACACATTTCCGCGCGCTACACGTTATTTTGAACGCAGTTGACCAAATTTCTGCGCAGGGGGTCAAAAAAGTTAGGCCAAATAGGTAGTCGTTAACGGGAAAAATACCAAAATCTTCTGCGCTACGCGCAAGTAAATACTGCAATATTGACATGTCTATAACAAATTATATTTGTAAAAACATTGTGCCGACAGCAGGATTTGTTAAACAAAATGTGGCTAACCAGTGTCCACAATTTTTACTTGAGAACTGTTGATAAGGGTGATCGTCAACAGGGTTAAATTAAATACACATTTCCACGCGCTACACATGATTTTGAACGCAGTTGACCAAATTTCTGAGCGGGGGGTCAAAAAAGTTAGGCCAAATAGGTAGTCGTTAACAGGAAAAATACCAAAATTGTCTGCGCTACGCGCAACTCAATACTACAATATTGACATTTCTATAACAAATTATACAGATTTCCGCACGCTCCGCTCAAATAATTGTAAAAACATTGTGCCGACAGCAGAATTTGTTATACTAAATGTGGCTAACCAGTGTCCACAATTTTTACTTGAGAACTGTTGATAAGGGTGATCGTCAACAGGGTTAAATACACATTTCCGCGCGCTACACGTTATTTTGAACGCAGTTGACCAAATTTCTGCGCAGGGGGTCAAAAAAGTTAGGCCAAATAGGTAGTCGTTAACGGGAAAAATACCAAAATCTTCTGCGCTACGCGCAAGTAAATACTGCAATATTGACATGTCTATAACAAATTATATTTGTAAAAACATTGTGCCGACAGCAGGATTTGTTAAACAAAATGTGGCTAACCAGTGTCCACAATTTTTACTTGAGAACTGTTGATAAGGGTGATCGTCAACAGGGTTAAATTAAATACACATTTCCACGCGCTACACATGATTTTGAACGCAGTTGACCAAATTTCTGAGCGGGGGGTCAAAAAAGTTAGGCCAAATAGGTAGTCGTTAACGGGGAAAATACCAAAATTGTCTGCGCTACGCGCAACTCAATACTACAATATTGACATTTCTATAACAAATAATACAGATTTCCGCACGCTCCGCGCATGTCTTTGTGAAAACAACGTGCAGACAGCAGGATTTGGTATACAAAATGTGACTAACCAGTGTCCACAATTTTTACTTCAGAACTGTTGGTAAGGGTGATCAACAACAGGATACAAATGTTTTTGTACTAGCAAGTTGACCAAATTTTTCGTTCTCCGTGCATATCTTTGTGAAAGTATTGTGTAGATAGAAGGACTTGTATACAAAGAGTAACTTTTTACAATTGGAAAAAAGAAACTGTTTTTAAAAAGGCTATAACATGATAAATACAAATCACCGAAAATACAATTCGGAGGCTCAAAAGATATGTTTCAAGTGAATTTGAAATGTTGCAAATTGATTGCCAGCTATACACAGTTCTGACTGTAGTGTATTAAGCGTCATAGAACTTGAGTTAAATGTCTATCTAAATCTGACAGTAGGGGGGGGGGGGGGTCAAAAAGGTTGGGGGTCAGAAAAGTTTGTCAATTTGTAAAGGGGGGATCCAAAAAGTTTAGACACCGACAAATATTTTTTGGCTAACCCCCCCCCCCCCCCCCCACCAAAGTATTTCTGAACACTCCCTTAGTGTTACATTAGATATGACCAAATAAGGGGGGTCAGAAAAGTTTGTCAATTTGTAAAGGGGGGTCCAAAAAGTTTAGACACCGACAAATATTTTTTGGCCAACCCCCCACCAAAGTATTTCTGAACACTCCCTTAGTGTTACATTAGATATGACCAAATAATTATTTCTACAGCTTTTGATCCATCCAGTAAACGTATTTGTATATGTGACAAGGTATACTTAAATGGTATAGACTCCATTTTGACAATGTGATGTTATAAAGATGGGCATTATAATGACCATTTTATTAAAATTACCCCCTAATGGTCAATAAAATTACCTCCAAATGGTCAAAATAATTACCACAGATGGCCACCAATTGAATAAGATATGGATACAATCATACCTTGTCACATACAGATACGTTTACTGGGTGGATTAAAATCCATAGATATAATCTTTTGTTCATATCTAATGTAACACTAACAATAAGACTTATACTGTTTTTCAGTTATTTTGACCTTTTGCAGCCATCTTATATATTTTAAAATACTCAAACTAGATCTACAGCCCCTAGGCTTTATCATAGACATATATTGAATGCTGTCTTATTAGATTTGGGGGTATTGGTATTACATAGTATGGTCATTTATAATACAAAACAATTGTTTTAGGTCATTTAACATCAACTTAACCACTTTGGAAGCCATTTTGGAAAGTGATACAGCGAGTCAAAATTGTCATAGAGGTGGGCCTTATATCTAAAAGCAAAAGCTTAGCAGTTTCGAACATAATATTTGGTGAATGTGATGTAATATACACTCTTGCAATATCTTTTGTGGATTATTGTACACTATTTGTACATTTACAGCGGCCATATTGGTGGCCATCTTGGATTTAAAATATGTTATTACAATGCAAATATACTGAATATGAGTTGCTAGTGGTCTATTACATACCATCCTTATATTTTAAAACTATACTTTCGTACTTTCATCATACATTTTGGTTGATATATTATACCATTTTATGCAATTTCGACAATTTGTTCAGCCATTTTGGGGGCCATTTTGGATTTCTAAGTATGTTAACAAAGGAAAAATACTAGATATGAGTTACTAGTGGTCTAATACATACATCCCATCATTAAAACTATATTTTCATCATACATTTAGGTTGATATTATCCCATTTTATGGAATTTGACAATTTTGCAGCCACTTTAGGAACTAATTTGGGGGCCATTTTGGCAGACATTTTGGATTTTGAACTTTTTTAACAGAGCACAAATAATGAATATGAGTTACTTGTGGTCTCACACATACATCCCATCATTAAAATTATATTTTTATCATACATTTCGGTTGATTTTATGCTATTGTATGGAATTTTGACCACTTTTGACCATTCATTTGGCGGCCATTTTGGTTTTAAAGTATGTTAACAAAGCAAAAATACTAGATTTGAGTTTCTAGTGGTCTAACACATACATCCCATTGTTAAAACTTAGCTGTGAATGATAAGTTCCAGTCTCATATCATTAAATAGAATAAAAAGTGGATTTGATTTTGAACAAAATGTGATTTTTGGTGAAAATGTCTGGCAACACTGCATATACAGGAAGTATTTTCCCCAAACTCAAATTAACATTTTTGATAAGACTAATGTCTCATCTCATCATGACATGGTCCACGTTGAAATCGGAGCTTTACCATATGGGTTGTAAGCTATGCAGAATTGGTATATTTGCATACTTTGAAAAAGTTGAAAAACACCCCTATTTCAAATAAATGGTATAACCCTCCGTGACACCTGGCAATTTTTTGGATACATTCAATGAAGCATTTAAGTATCTATCTACCCATAGCTTGTAATGAGAAAAAAATCATGACCACTGAGTGCAATAGTTACGCAGGCTTCAAAAATTGAAAGATTAAAAATGCCAAAATGGCAATAATCGTCCGAAAATGCCATTTTGGCTATTGCCATGGTAACAAGGATTATTTTTCAAAAATATTTCCAGATATGTTAGTTTCGGGTTAAGGTCTATCAAATATGAAAGTATAAAGAAAATCTATCTCGGCCCCGTGGCCACCCTATCCTCCATCGATAGAGTCCATTGCATATTTTTATATATATTGAGATTGTTTAAAAACAGTCTCAATATATATAAAAATATGCCGGGAGTAAAGGCTGATTCATGATTTCGTGAGTGGCAACAGCAAAAATGATTATTAATGTTCATCCTGATTTCTGAAGTAAATTATATTTAAAAAAAATCTTCAACACTACAGCGTATCCCTTTAATTCGAGCTATAGACGTTGGTGCGAGACTGGGTTGAAGTCGAGGTAGACATCAGCGTTATCCGTTACCCTCCTCATACCTCTTTGTTATTATTGGTTTCAGCTGGGTGACCTTGGACTATCATCGAGTAATACGGTAGCAATGCGTACTGGCGACAACATGTTAGGAACGGTAACACACGTCCCACCGGAATCATGGAGTGGTGAAGTAAAAGAGGCGAAAACATCATGGGACATCTACGAGTAAGTCAGTGTTATAAAATGTATACCAACCGGGATATTCTTTTAGATCATCGCATTAACTCCATGAGCACTACTAATTTATTGGTTTATTACGAGACATTTTCTTTTGAGAAACCATTTAGAATAGAGCTTCTAAATATTTTCAGGTCAATCGTTTTCAACAACCTTGCAATCATTCCTACGTCAGCGGTGATTGGATCAATATATCATTTATCAATATAATGATTTCAGCCAATCAGCAGGTAGATTTCACTGGCATTTAGTTTGCCCAACATGTCAGTATATATCTAAGATTAATTAAATCTCATGTATTTGTCGAAAAGCCTGAACCCAGACTATGTCCACATATGTAGGGTAACAACTTTTAAAGTTGTAAATTCTTATTATTTTCAATAATGAGTATTTACAATATATATATACGTTTTCTGATTGAATGAAACGTATTCATTTTTAACTCAATACTGTATTAAGTAAATTTAAGGTAGAGGCAGCGCTGAAAACTAGTACGTCTGACTCGTACATATTTAGTGACTTTAAGGCTTTTACGATCAGACGCTCTATCAAAAACGTACCAACGCCTGCCTAAAGTAAAATTATGAATCCCAAGACCTACGAGTACTCACGAAATTGAACTGAGACCAATTTCATTTTTTTTGCATTTAATAGAGATACATTTTTCCATTGCTCTCAGATCAATTTTCGTGGGTGCGTGATGCTACATATAACTTTAGTACCTATCGTAATAGTCTTACGTTAGGAATGTCTGCATTTGAAAAATAAATTCATACATGACACAATATCGTGGATCATTTCATTTTAATGTTTTAGGTTTGGGATTACTCTTTTCGAAATCACTAGTGGAGATGAACCCTGGCCCACGGGTAAGTTATTAAAATATGGTGATATGCCACATTGAAAACATTCGCTTGAACAAACAAATGCTTTGCATGGAGGTGAAGTGTTAGGGTGAACAGGACAAACTCTTATAGTAAGAAGATTACAACCTCGTTTGACCGGGATATTATCTAGTGCAAGGAAGGGTACTCTAACATAAACTACGAGGGTCATTCAATAAGTTCTACCTCCTACCTCATAACTTTGCTGTTATACAAGCCAGTCGTATGAAATATTCCACAATTGAAGCTTTGAATCTCAGCTACAAAATTATAGTAGATTGGTCTGAATACTCATTGTACTTTTCCGGATATGCAGTAAAAACCAAACTTCCATTTATTGCGACGGAAACGGGTAAAAACAGCCAAATGTCTCCTAAGTGCTATTCATTTGGTAAATTCTAAGAGACAAAATGTACCTATCGGTCAATTAAAATCGTTCTAAGTTACAAATATGTCTTGAACAGACTTTAAAACAATACAAGTGACTACTTTCTTGACGGAAAATGCCCTCTAATTAGCCAGAACAAGACCAGGACAGCCATCAATTTTAACCCTACCCTAGAGAACCGCTGCAAAAGTCATGTTTGCTTTCCATAGGAATTAAGAGATCTTCATTATGCAGGACTAAATGGATATATTTCAAGTCTCTTGAAGATATATTTTTCTATCACTGACTACCTGATTAACTATTCTAAATGTTGCATATAAGAAAAACAGATAAAAATACTATCATGTTAAGATTTAACATTCGAGGCATCACTGTGGCTTGACTTGTAACAACGAACATTTGACTGAATATCAATATTCGAGTATGCTAAAGGCGTGTCAATACATTCGAGTTGATACTATTTGCAAGCTACAAAGGTTAATATTGCCTACAATCTGATTTATACTTGATAGTATAGCATTATATTCAGATATCATCCATTGTTTTCTATTTTCAGTATTTTTAAATCGGGCGGTTATACCTAATCATACAATAGGGAGAGAAAACGAAAAAACATGTATTTATCTTTGGGGTAATTTTCCGTGTCCGTTGTCCAAAATCTCTCTCTGGCTTTAATTGCATCATGACAAAAGTAAAATAGGTATCAATTAGCATTTACTATAAATGTGTAGCTATGATTCAGGGCTATAAAAAATCATGACAAATGTCATGAGGCTGACATTCATATTAGCGATGTTATGAGTGAGGAGGTAGAACTTATTGAATGAACCTCGTAATTATTAATATTAATATTGGTTAGATTTCGTATTAAAAAGAAAGATATAGAAATTATTCGTGAAAGAAATACAACCAAATGAACCTTGATCACTATCCACTGACCTACATTGTTGTACACAGCTGTTTCACTTCCTTTCATGCATCACTCAGAGGTAAATAGACCGGATGACTATATCACCTTGAAGATCGGCAATTTTGCACACATTCCACACAGTCCATTATAATAACTTATATCTGATCATAGCCTACATGACATAGTCTGATATATTCAGACTTTGGTCGGTAGGAATTAAACGTTTCAATAAAACTAAAACCAATGTCATGCATATTCTCTACTTGACCTATCACAGAAGTTATAAGTGAATGTGACGGTTGATGCAAACAATAGGAAGAAAACAAACCATCCCCTTGCATGCAGCAAAATGCAACCCATTTATTAAGCACAATTGGAGCTTTCATGGAACATTAAGTGTCAAACACGGGAGAAGACACTCTAAAGTTGCTAAAGGATAGATTGAGGGTTGAAAAATAATATCAACAATCTTGTTACTTTACATTGTGTTTTCCTTTGTATAATTGCGAGGAAAATACATACGTTGAGGATATGTTTCCTTAAATATGAAAGAAATGTTGTAAAGGACTTACAATTTCAGGGAATTCCTTGTGCTAGCAAATAGGGACCCCCTCCAAAAAAAGGGGACGAGAATACACCGTATGATGCCGTGTAACTATTTGATGTGACACGGAGTATAATAGAAACAAATATTGGAATTTTGTACTGCTCTCGTAAACCAACAGATTGAAAAGTCAATCTTAAAGATTGTACTGAGGAAAGTATCTTCATAGATTGAAAGTATTCAACCTAATATGGAGTGAAATTTCAATACATCGAGCTGAAAATTCACTCTATTAGATTGAACATCCTCAATCTGTTTTAAAAGATCCTTCCCATGGCACAATCGTTAAGATTGACTTATTAATCTTTTGATTAATAAGAGAGTGAATCTGTATATTTGGTGTAATACTGTTCTATCTCTTTGTGTGTTTGATTTCTTATCTAAGACTCTAAACCCGTTCAGATTTGTAAGTGGGTATGTACCGATAACAAAAGACCAGACGACATCAACAAGGAAGCCAAAAAGACCATCGAGGACAAAACGCCTGGAGAAATCTCCGAGCTTATGAGAGAATGCTGGCAGAAGTCTCCAGACAGGAGACCGACATCGCAAGGTAAATTTCATTGATTCGTTTTACCCTAGCAGGTAATTGTCGCTAATCATATTTTTTTCATCAAGAAGGTTTAAGTAACAAATTGTGCACATTTTAATATAAATTACTCTAATAATAGACCCTACTCACAACATTTTGACCATTTCAATTTTTACTATGGGGTAACACAATCAGAATCTTTCTATGGATGTTTTCATAAGTATGTGGACAAATTAATTATTTTTCTTTACAACTACATAATTTGTCATGTATGCACGAAATTACAAATTATAATTTGTTATGAAAAAGTGTCTTATTTGACAAATTGAAAAAATAATTTGTAATGTAACAACATTAATTTGTATTTATACAACAACATTTATTTGTATTGCACAAAAATTAGTTTGTTATGATAGCAGTGTAATTTGACATGTGACAAACATTAATTTGTCACATTATTTACATCGTATTTCAATCGCACAATTACCAATCTCCGATAAGCTGATGATACCACCCTGATAGCGAGAACTGGAGACGAACTTCAAAATCTAATATACAGAGTGAAAGCAGCTAGTGAGAAGTTTGGTCTCTTCCTGAATGTTAAGAAGACCAAAGTCATGATCTATGGAGATAACAGCAACCAACAAGTGAGAGTCGATAACAATAATGTAGATTGTGCTGACACCTTCAATTTCCTTGGATCACTCATTCTTAAAGATGGTGGAAGCTCGGGGAGGTAAAAAGGCAAATGGCCATGGCTAAAACATTAGCAAATGCGCTATCAACCATTTGGAAGGATAGAGGAATCACAAAGGCCACAAAAGTACGCATTATGAAGGCATTGATCTTTCCGGTTGCAACATATGGAGCTGAAACCTGGTCTGTAGGAATTGCGGGTTCAAAAAAAATATCCGCTTTCAAAAAGTGGTGTTGGCGCAAGATATTAGGAAAATCATGGAAAGAGCATAAGACCAATGAACGAAACTTCTCTGTTAATGTCTATGTGTAATAAGATCATGCGCAACAAACTGCAATGCTTTGGACACATTGCTAGACAAGAAGGTGACAACCTAGAAAAGGTGATAACTCAAGGAGCTGTCGAAGGAACTCGTAAACGTGGCAGACCAAAACTCCGCTGGACTGATGGCATTAAGGAAGCAACAGGTTTATCCCTTATTGGGCAGGGTCAGTGTGGATGACAGTGTCTGGTTGAAGCTGGTTCCAGTCACGTACTGTTCTCATGATGTAGGAGTTTGCGAATGTATCTGTCCTAGAGTGGGTTTGTTGGAATTGGTTGTTATGTCCTTTTCTAGCTCTGGTTGGTTTAGGCTGGGTGTAGTGTTGGTAATTTATTTAGGTGACCGTTTATCATCTTGTGGAGACAAGTGAGACGATGTTGTTTGCGCCTATCTTGTAATGATGGCCAGCCCAGTGAGGTGAGGATGTTACTGATGCTAGTTTCTTTACCATAGGTGTTTGTCACAAACCTTGCACCGCGGTTTTGAACTCGTTCAATCGATTTTATGTTTTTACTAGTGTGGGGATCCCAGGCCGCCGTTGCATAGTCTAGGTGTGGTCTGACTAATGTTTTATATAATTTCTCCTTCACATTTGTCTTTGCGTGGTAGAAGTTCCTTCGCACAAAGTTTAATACTCTAGTTGCTTTACCTGTTGCGAACTATGTCTGTCTGTTCCATCCACCGCAGGTCTTTCTGAATGAAGATCCCAAGATATTTTGTCTCGTCTGTTTCTTCGAGGACTGTGCCCAACATCTCGTAGTTTGTTTTTCCTGGATGTCTGTCTCTAGTTAGACGCAGCGTGCTACATTTGGCTTAATTAAACCTCATGCCCCACTCTTGGGCCCAGCTAACCATCTGGTCAAGGTCTTTTTGGAGCACAGTTTCATCATCAGTTAATTTGACGGTGTTGTAAAGCAGGCAATCGTCTGCAAATAATCTTGTGCAGCTCTTGGCAGTTTTGTGGATATCATTTATCAGTACAAGGAACAGGTGGGGCCAATGCCGTGCCCTGCGGGGCACCGCTGAGTACAGGTTGCCAGTTCGATGTCTTGCCGTTTACCACTACTCTCTGATAACGCTTTGTCAGGAATGAACGGATCCAGTTTTGGGTTTTGTTTCTGACGCCGTAGTGATCCAACTTGAGGAGAAGCCGGTTGTCTTCGAAAAGTCAAGTACTGCCATATATGTGATAAGTTTGTCGTCCACATTTTTGGTGAGGTCGTGAGCTGTCAGTATGAGTTGTGTCTCACATGATCAAGCTTTTCGGAATGCATGCTGGTTCTCGGCGAGGATGTTATGTTCAGTGAAATGGCGCATGATCTGGCTGTCGATGATGTGCTCGAGTTACTTGCAGCTGTTGCTAGTCAGGGATACTGGTCTGTAGTTTACCGGGTCTGTAGTGCTGCCATTTTTGTAGAGGGGTGACGTTGGCTCTTCTCCAGTCCAGTGGGAGGTCTCCTGTGTTAACCCTAACCCCCCTGGGTGCTAAAAAATGCTAATCCAAAGTCCCTCTCCAAACGCATGCGCCGTCGGTTTTCGATGACGTAGTCAACCGAGCCTATATAATGAGTGCAGTATACTGCACGAATGTGTAGCTGAGGGCCGTGGCTTAGTGGTTGGAAGGTGGGGCTTGAGAACGGAGGGTCCCCGGATCGAATCCCGGCAAGTTCCCGGAGATTTAGTTGGTGTTTTTTCCTCGAAAATTGTGATCCCGGTCAAAAATCCTAAACCGGGGTTAGGGTTATGGTAACTTTTTAATTTGTGTGTGTGTGTGTGTGTGTGTTCTATTAACCCGTAACCCCCCTGAGTGCTAAAAAATGCTAATCCAAAGTCCCTCTCCAAACGCATGCGCCGTCGGTTTTCGATGACGTAGTCAACCGAGCCTATATAATGAGTGCTGTATACTGCACGAATGTGTAGCTGAGGGCCGTGGCTTAGTGGTTGGAAGGTGGGGCTTGAGAACGGAGGGTCCCCGGATCGAATCCCGGCAGGTTCCCGGAGATTTAGTTGGTGTTTTTTCCTCGAAAATTGTGATCCCGGTCAAAAATCCTAAACCGGGGTTAGGGTTAAGAGACTGTTTAAAGATAAATTGGAGGACGGGAGCTATTTCATGGGCGGCTATCTTTAAGATCTGGTTTGGTATCGGGTCTGGACCGATGGCTTTGGATGTGTTGATCTTTAATAGAAGCTTCTCAATACCTTCAGTGGTGATGTTGAAGTCCGGCATGCTTGGAACTTCACTTGTTGGGTAGAGTTGGCATCGACGCAGGATCAAGGTTTTCCCTCGTAAACACACTCTGGAACTGTTGGGCTAAAGCTGTTGCTTTCCCGGTATCGCTGGTGATGTGATTTCCATCAACTTTCAGTGGTTGGATTCCAGTGGTGTCTTTTCGTCTAGATCTTACATAGCGCCAGAAATCTTTTGGTTTGCTCCGAGTTGACGATGTATGTTGTGGTCGTTGCGTAGTGTCTTGTCAATTTGTTTCCTCACGCTGCAAAACTTCTTTCACTCTTCTTTCTTACCACTTCTTTTGGCTTTGATGTAAAGCTGTTCCTTCTTGCTACTGAGTCTCCAAGATCAGTACGCTCATTTGAAACATGGGATGTTTTTGTTTTGCAAGAAAATTAGTTTGTCATGATAGCAGTATAATTTGTCATGTGACAAACATAATTTATCTCGGCCGGGCATAACAAAACATGTAACATAAATCATCTCGGCCGGGCGCCCAGTGAATGATTCATCTTTCACGCACTCTATTTTACATACAAGAGCATTACAATAATTAGTTACAATACCTTAAAAATACGATGTAAACAATGACTTCTCTGCCTGCTGGCCCGCCAGCTCGCAATTACAACGGCGGCCGCGAGGAAAGAAACGCGAATCCTCAAATTAAGTTTTCATGCAATTTGTATTGCAAGCAAAACCTCGGCACTTCTAGTCTTACTGACGATGTGTTTTTTTGTCAAGTAAGCAATTCATATGGTAGGGTTGCCAAATCAATCGAATTAGTTTTGCATTGTTTTAAATTTGTATCGCAATTCCAATAATTCGTACCATATCTTGTTTGATTTGTCAGGCCACAGCAACAGAATCGTAACATGACAAGTCTCCTGCATTACAATCTTTATTTAGCCGTTTGACGAATTTTCCTCAACAAATGAGGAAATAATATTTTCAGTGTAGTAAACTTGAAACTGAAGACCAATTGTTACCTGACACACGTTCGTTCGATGGCAGTGGGTTTGGAAGCCGATCGAAGGCCTGCCGTTGCTGGTATTGCAACGGATGGACACATTTAGTAGATTGATTGGACTATAATAATTGAACCACATTTGAATATGTTAATTGACGGGAAGTTATCGTGTATTCATTTTATTTCTAGAATCACGCACACTGTCTTTAATTCACAATTCTAGAACATTATCAATTTAACAAAATAATATAGTGAAATTAACTGGAATGCCCTTACTTCTAGATTAACAATAATCAATGCCCTCTAGACAATGCCGAGAAATACATATTTAACAAGAAACATTTTGAACTGAATACAGTCTTTTAATATTTCGACTACCCACTAACTGATGACTTTTAAATGTCAAATCAGGGAAAAAATCAGAAAAATAAATCAGAATTCAAAATCTCAATAAATTGTCCACCCGATCCCGCTATATACATGTAAATGTACGTGCTTTGCATTTCTATAACGCAATTGTCGCCATTGTAATAGTATTTAGGGTCCATATCCAAACTCTCAGTGATTTTAAAGCATTTTTCTACCGATTTTACAATGATATTCCAACGGTATTTCGTTCTATTGTTAAAAGCATCGGAAAAAGATCGGTGATTAACTAGAGACTCTCTACTTATCTGGCGTTAACAATAGAACTATTGTAGTACTCTCGATGGCTCAATTAGTAAAGCAGACAGATGAAAGCGCGAGGGAGGTTGTGTTATATTCTTTAAGAAATACTATAAGCTTTTTAAATCCGATCGTAAAATGTTTACGTTCACCGCCGATCAATGTATCTGGTCGTCTAGAAATATGAATTAAGCTACCGCTCCATCACGAGTGTAGCATGTTGTTTACTCTCACTCTATTCATCTATTGTTCGGCGCAGTATTTGCCGCGAATTTTAATCGATCAAACGTAATGGTGACATTTATTTACGAACGAAATGTCTAGAATCGTTTCAAAAAATAGTGTTATGCATTATAATGAAATCAGAATTACAATCTCCTTCAGCATATAATCAACTTTTGGGCGATAACCCATATTAAAAATGCACACCAATCGAAATATAAAGCATTTTAGCCTCCGATTTAAGAGATATTTGTAATGTTTTTCTTCAAAACGTTTATGTATAGCCTTCATTAGCTCAAACGTCAAAGCGCCGGCTTCACAATCATGAGGTCAGTGGTTCGAATCCTGCGGATGTGGATGGTTTTCTTTTCTGTTTTGTTATTACACTGTTTGTTTTTATAAATTGACAGGATTGCTTATCGTTCGCTATATTTATTGAATGTTGAATGATACTTTTTTTTCTTTTGCAATTTCACTGCGATAAAGAATGTCCTGTAAATATAATTGTGTTTACTACTCCTAGGCCTACATTGAATGGCCCCTAGCTAGTCTATGAACATGATCTGCAAAGGCCAATTGTTATGTAAATAAGAAGCCAGTCGGCTCATGTCCTTGAATCGATTTTCCTATTTCCTACACCACCGAAACATTATTTCAATAATAATAATACAGGCACATTGATTTGTATTACATAACGGCTGGCATTTGTAACAAGTTTAGCTCAATCGATAATAACACACAACGAGTTTCTATTGTATTGGCCTGTTGCATAGGAGTAGGACAGTTCGGTGGTATACCGCGGTTCATTCACATTTCATGATGCCATGCACACTAAACAGTCAGTGGAAAATTAAAATGAAATCGTAAATAATTCCACATTCCAAAATAAACTATAATTGAACAATAATGAATAATTATACGAAATGATCAACAATATCGAAAAAATGTATATAAACGATTAAAATAAAATTTCAAGACGTGATAGGATTCGAACCCACGACCTCCGGTTTACTAGTCCAATGCTCTACTGCTGAGCCAACTATGCGCTATGTGAATGCAATAACAAACAAAAGTAATATGGTTCAACATACCGTGTGTATTTAGGGAATAGTTGAATGAGAACTATATTTGGGTATAAAGCGCTGAGGATATCAGGAAAATCGAAATAGCTCAGTTGGTAAAGATTAGGACTCTCAATCAGCAGGCCGTACGTTCGAATCTGTGTGGCGGTTTATATTCCTTGTGCTCTATACTTAAAGCGGTCGAGTCTGGGTAGAGGTCGGTTAGGGTTTTAAGTATGCCGAAATATAATATTTATTATTGTTCTCTCATTATACGTCCGTTCGGGGTTTTCATTTATATTGACATAATTTTAACGTTATTTATTTATTTTGTATTTACTTTCTTAATTGTTGATGTTTATTTAATTATTTATCAATCAATTAATTATAAATAGGCCTTAATACTATTTTATTGATATAATTATTAATCTATATATTATTTATTTCTATTAATTACTTAAATTCTTCATATTTATTATTTATTTATTATTTATTAGGTCACGTTCAGAGTGTATGCAACATTCTTAAATAGTCTAAAAACGCAGAAAAATGACACTATTTAGGGGAGTAAGATTCATAATGCTACTTGATTACACACATTATGTCTATACCAGAAAACAGTAACACGTTGTATGTTTAATGGCTCCCATATTGTTTAGTATTCAATGATAACATTATCCATGCTTGTACCAGGGAGGTGTCATTGACACCTCCCTGCTTGTACTGCTTACTCTAAAATCATCCACGGCTGAACAATAGTCTTTAAAGGCCACTTCAAGGAGGATTATTCTTATGACGTTAACGAGTGGATTACAATAAGCCTAGCAATGAATAGGCGGCTACAAACATATCTCGTTTGAGTCGGGGTTTGAGGAGTGTCGCGATTAGCCTCTATCACCTGCCATGATAAAACCTGGCACTTGTACTAGAAACCCGGTAGGTGTACAATCTGGCAAATGGGTCGCTCTTTACGTCACAACGGGGGTCGGGTGAACACTAGTCAGCTTAATAACACAACCTTTCTCGCGCTTTCATCTGTCTGCTTCACTAATTGAGCGATCGAGAGTACTACAATAGTTCTATTGTTAACGCCAGATAAGTAGGGAGGCTCTAGTTAATCACCGATCTTTTTCCGATGCTTTTAACAATAGAACGAAATACCGTTGGAATACCGTTGTAAAATCGGTAGAAAAATGCTTTAAAATCACTGAGAGTTTGGATATGGCCCCTTACTAAGTATGTATTATAAGCAATATTCCGGCGTTATTCAAGAAACAATAGTGAGATTTGTCAAACTCACAGATAACAATGTTGATTATATATCACTTTTGTAGCCGATCCGGGTGACTTTTTCGGAAGAATAAATGTTGATATAGGTGCTTTTCAGTTAAGGGTCTATACGCGGCGGCGGGCGGCGACAGTCAATAGTTAGGTCACCCAAGCCCTATATGAAAGCTATGAAGATTGTTAAACGGGGTCAGTCGTCACAAACATGCACAGACACAATAGTCAAACGACCTTGCTATTGTCATGCTATTGTCAACACTCCCTACACAGAGGTCTGCAGTGCAAATCATGTACGATTTTCGCCATGTAATGTCTATGGCAGATTTAATTCCGTGGTATAAAGCTATGAGGTTTCCGTGGTCTTCGCTATCTCTAAGCAGATAGAGCAATACGTACATTGACTTTTTTGTAAACGAGGGTTCATTTCATGATTTGGTGAGGTTTAGAATGAGTTATGATTCCTGTAATTTTGAAGACCACGGATTTTCAAAACGTGAATTTTCCAACATTTTACGACATAAATTTGGTCACCAAATGTGTTTAAAACTACATTTTACCGTTCTGCAGATGTTATTGACCCTCCTCTAAAATTCTACATGATTTTTAAGACGTTTCTCAGTTTTTGAGATGCCCAAATAGACCATTTTCCGAAGCTATTTCTAGCAAATATTCAGTCACTGAGACTCCATTGTTTTCTTGTGTATAACAAAATATGACATGCAGCGTGACCTCCCTACTGGCTGGCGATTGGAGCAGGGATGGGTATTTGGTCAGAAGTCACAAACTGGTCCAAAAACTGTTTCACTTCTAATAATGTTGAGAAATGCACCAATTCTGATTAAACGGGACAAAACTTAAGTTTTACATACTTAATGACCCACAAACTATATATTGTTGGAAAGCTTATGATTCAAGGTTTTTCATTTTTGCAAAAAAGAATCAAATTATACAGGGTGTGTAAAATATCTATAGGGTGGAACATAAAAAAGTTGATCGTTTTTGCTCCTCACAAAATATTTTGATAGTTTGTACAATTCACTGCACAAATTTGCTAAGAATCACTTGCCCAAAATGTACACAGGAAAAGTACAGGGTGTCTAAAATTATGATAAAATAATGCATAAAATGAAGGTTTGTACATAATATTCTATGAAATTAAGTTAGCATGGACAATTTAATTTAAAAGAAAATGGTTATCAAAATGAACTACATGAATATCGTTAAAGTTCCTTTTATTTTAAATACAGGGTGGTCCAAAATAGGTCTAAATAGCAGATTTTCCATGAATCTATGAACAATTCTGTGAAGAAACACTTCTGGCATTTTTAGTCAAATGTTTTACTACCCAGGGTAGAAAAGGACCGAAGAGTCACACAAATGAAATAGAGAGACTGCGATTGTTTCATCAATAAAATGAATAAAACTGTATTTTTTACATTAAAACACTCCCTGAATTGAACATCATATTCTAGTAGAGAATGTCTAGATAACAATTCAATATTATTATCCATAGTAGCAGGCACATGTTATTAACACATATGAGAAGTTTGAAAACTTTCCTATGTATACTTTTAAAATGGCATAAATTTCAAAAGTTCTAGTTTTCCGCTATTTTGTGTAGAAACCTATGGGCGCCACATCTACTGGCGCCACATCCACCGGCCCCACCCCTGACTCACTCGACGTTTAGATTGATAACTTCACTGTTGCTAAACATGTGGCTTTATTTTTATTTGGTAGCTGGATAAATTGTCTTTAATATGATACCAAAAATGTTATGTTTTTTGACAACTTCTATTTAAAATAGAGACACGTATCACGATTTTAAGGATTTTTTGAAACGGCCCCATCTTATTTAATATACCTATTAGTGACCTGTGACCATTTGGGTTATTTGGGGGTGCGAAAGTAAGCCGTACTTAAATTCAAAATAGTTTTAAATATTATTTCTGTCAACTCCACGCGGCACCGGCGAACGGAGCGGAGAGGGGGTGCGGAAGTATGCTGAACTTGTATTTGCAATTAATGTCTAGGACATATATTAAGCGGGGTGGTGGTTGGGCAGGCGGACGGATGGAGGGGGCTTGTGGATGGGGGGTGTGGGGCGGAATGATGTAGAACTTGAATTAAACTTTAAATGGCTTGAAACGATATTTAGTGTTAACTGCATCTTTTTAATTAAAGTTGTAGGAGTCTATACGCAGCGGCGGGCGCGAACGGAACAGGGATGGGTGGGTTGGTTGTTTGGGGGGTGCAAAAGTAAGCAGATCTTGAATTCAAAATAGTTTTAAAATATTATTTCTGTCAACTCCACGCGGCACCGGCGAACGGAGCGGAGCGGAGAGGGGGTTGAGGAATTATGCAGAACCTGTATTTGCAATTAATGTCTAGGACATATAAGCTGTGTCGGTGGGCGGGCTGGCGAGCGTGCTGGTGGATGGGAGCGGAATGATGTTGAACTTGAATTAAACTTTAAATCGTTGAAAATTATATTTGGTATTATTTTTAAAATAACCTTTTATCTCTAGCGAAAATTAAACCCTCATATTTTGGCCATTTCGATAAATAAACTTGAAATCGCTTAAAGTATCTATGCTTAAAGCAATCATTTACGTCTATGGCACATGTCCGAGAAGTCATAAATGTCGCAGGATCTTGCATTAAAATACAATGGGGTTGAGAAAATGTGCTTTTATACAGAGCTCTATGGAGGAAAATTTACACTATTCGTCGATATCTCGAAAAGAAATCAAACATTTTTTTTCTTCAAATGAACTTCTTCGGGGAGGGTATATTAGTAATGTTTTACTGTACTGTTTTTTCTTCTTTCCATCTTCTTTCTTTCTTTCTGGCAAACCCATCTACAAAATGCTTCCTCTCCTACATCTTACATGGTACAATCACCAGACTTGGGCAGTAGGACCCCTACCTGACCTTCATATAAATTTGGGGTCAAAGGTCACACAGGGGTCACTAGGGGTCAAAACGTGATTTCCACTTAAAACACCATTGCAATTTAGTGAAATGACCTAGGATCGTCAGAATCTTGTCAACATATTCCTTATGACCGTACCCATAATAGGTCGGTTTTTAAAATTCCAACATATTTGGGGTCGCTAGGGGCCAAATTGTTGATTTTTTTAACATATCACTTAAAATGCTTCTTGTCTCAGAGGAAATAACTGATGACTGTCATAATTAGTCAAAAGATTCCTTTGATCCATGCACATGTATATAAAAACTTCAGCGATTAAAATTAACATGTCATAATAAAGGTCACTAGGGGTCATTGACCTAAACAGAGGAAATAATTAAGGCATGCTCCAATTTTGATCAAATTTGTTGCATCTTATGTCTTTTGATAAGACAAGAAAGAGTAAATCACATGACATTGGGGTCAAACGTCAGGAAAAGGTCACTATGGGTCATTGAACTATACAGGGGTAAAATGTAAAACATGCTCCGATTTTGATCGGATTTGCTGTATCTTATGCCTTTTGATAAGACAAGAACAAAAGTGAATCATGACCTTGAGGTCAAAGGTCCGGAAGAGGTCACTATGCGTCATTGAACTATACAGAGGTCAAATGTAAAACATGCTCCGATTTTATCGAATTTGTTGTATCTTATGTCCCTTGACAAGACAAGAAAAAGTCAATCACGACCTTGCGCTCAAAGGTCAATAAGGGGTCACTAGAGGTCAAAACGTTATTTTCATTTAAAATGCTCTTGCTCCTTAGCGAAACAAGCCAGGACAGTCAGAATTGGTCATCATATTCATCATGACCGTATACATAAATAATACGTCGGTTTTTAAAATGTAAAAATATTTGGGGTCACTAGGGGTCAAAAGGTCAATTTTTACTCCTTCCATTCAAAATCTTTCTGGTATCACAGGAAATGACTGATACCTGTCAGAATTAGTCAAAAGATATCTTGGGTCCATGCACATACAATGACTCAAGCGATTACAATTGACGTGTCGTGTGAGGTCTCTAGAGGTCATCAAATGGGTAAAACTCGAGACGAGCTCCGAATTAGATCGGACCTGTTTTACCATGTTTGGTTTGATAAGGCAAGAAAGAAAGTCAATCATCATAACCAGGTCAAAGGTCATTAGGGAACATTTTCTCATAAACAAATCAAAGTGCCCTGGTCTTAGACCAGAACTAGATCTAGTTTCTTCTTTTTTCCCCCTTTTTTTTACGAAAAATTATAAAAAATATAATCCTCAAATTACCCCTACTTTACTCAATGTCAAATTGGCTGGAATTCAATTGAATTTCAACATCACACCCATCTCGATCCTAAAAAAACACCATCCCCGCCGACACACCCGACGTTTTAACGGTAAGATTTAACGGTAAGTTTTTAATATTATATGGAGTCACCGCGTGCAGACGTGTTTCCTAGCTACAGAGATCACTCAACTGTTCCATCATGCCTATTCTTGCATTACAAATAGGGCTGATTTTTCTTAATCCTTATAGGCGTAAGTTTATACATATAATACAATTGTCAAAATATACAAATCCCAGTTTTTATCATATATTTTTGTAATTGAGGGCGCTGCCCCCACCACATCTCTTTTAAGAGATGATGCCCCTTTAAGTGCGTCATGATATGCTCGGTTACAGGAGACAACGGCAAGGCCCAGGAGTGCTGATTTTGCGGCAATGCTTTTCATTATGCTTGCTTTGGTATCACAAGGAAACAAAACGTTTGGTTCTGTGACACGTGCAGATGAATGCCTGTAAAAATGCGTGAGCTATCGGCAACAGTTGAGAGGCATGAAATTAATATTCAGAAACAAGAAGTACTGAACTCGGCACTTACCAAAAAGACAGAATCGCTTCAGAAACAAGTAACATGGTTAAAAAGTGAACTGACCACAAAGACAAAAGACTCTGGTCCCACAGAGCCCAAATCCAAAGAAACTGCCCGGGAAACTGACGTTTCCGCCACCACCAAACCAAAAACAACCAACGTAACCACCAAGCCGCCGAAGGCATCCGACGTCCCCGCCACCTCCAAACCATAGGCAAAGGAATCGACCGCCTATAAATTTTTGATTGGTGATTCAATAATAGGAGACATTAATTCGCGTGGCCTATGGAGACTACGGTAAAGTGTATCCGTGGAGCCAAAGTTTCAAAGATCTCCGAGGAACTTGCCACCAACCACTGTCCATCAATATGAAGCAGTCATCATCCATGTTGGCACCAACAACTGCACCAGTGATGGTGACGTCGACGAAGGCATTAAGGATTACATCAAAATGCTTGACACACTAAACGATCGCCCCCCCCCCCCCAAAAAAAAAAACCTCTTTGAAGATTATTTCATCGGTGACTCCACGTACGGATAGCAAAGAACATCAAGCGAGAGTTGATCAGATGAATACAAAGTTGGCAGACTACGCTAAACGCAAGGGGTGCATTTATGTTGAGAATGACTCTAATTTCAAACTCAGGAATGGACAGCCTGATGCCAACGCCTTGAACAATCGCGGACTACATCTGTCTCGTTCAGGAACGAGCAGATTGGTCCAGAACATTATCGTTTACCGAGGACCGCTCATCTTCATCAACAGCAGAAGTTCCTTCGCGCTATCGCCAACTTCGCCCACCAATCATGGAGGAAGGTGCAAATTTTGCAAATGTCGCTAATTGCACCAAATTAGCGTGTAAGATCAATGTAAATTAGCGCTAGTTGCAGTGCTAGTACAAATGTGCGCTAATGCGCTAAAAACACATTAGTTTTTAGCACAATTAGCGCGATATCCCGTGATCCTAGCGTTGTAAGCGCTAAAGTGCAATTTCTGAAGATGAACCAAGTCTAGGAGTGGCGCAATTAGCGCTAATAGCGCTAATTGCACTTGATTAGCGGTCTTGCGCTAATAACGCTAATTGCACTTGGTTAGCACTCTGCCGCAATTAGCGCGATATCCCGTGTTCCTAGCGTTGTAAGCGCTAAAATGCAATTTCTGAAGATGAACCAAGTCTAGGAGTCGCGCAATTGCACTTGATTAGCGGTCTTGCGATAATAACGCTAATTGCACTTGGTTAGCACTCTGCGCAATTAGCGCAATTAGCGCGATATCCCGTGTTCCTAGCGTTGTAAGCGCTAAAGTGCAATTTCTGAAGATGAACCAAGTCTAGGAGTCGCGTAATTAGCGCTAATAGCGCTAATTGCACTTGATTAGCGGTCTTGCGCTAATAACGCTAATTGCACTTGATTAGCACTCTGCCGCAATTAGCGCGATATCCCGTGTTCCTAGCGTTGTAAGCGCTAAAGTGCAATTTCTGAAGATGAACCAAGTCGAGGAGTCGCGCAATTAGCGCTAATAGCGCTAATTGCACTTGATTAGCGGTCTTGCGCTAATAACGCTAATTGCACTTGGTTAGCACTCTGCCGCAATTAGCGCAATTAGCGCGATATCCCGTGTTCCTAGCGTTGTAAACCCTAAAGTGCAATTTCTGAAGATGAACCAAGTCTAGGAGTCGCGCAATTAGCGCTAATAGCGCTAATTGCACTTGATTAGCGTTGTAAGCGCTAAAGAGCAATTTCTGAAGATGAACCAAGTCTAGGAGTCGCGTAATTAGCGCTAATAGCGCTAATAGCACTAATTGCACTTGATTAGCGGTATTGCGCTAATAACGCTAATTGCACTTGGTTAGCACTCTGCCGCAATTAGCGCAATTAGCGCGATATCCCGTGTTCCTAGCGTTGTAAGCGCTAAAGTGCAATTTCTGAAGATGAACCAAGTCTATCCCGTGTTCTTAGCGTTGTAAGCGCTAAAGTGCAATTTCTGAAGATGAACCAAGTCTAGGAGTCGCGCAATTAGCGCTAATAGCGCTAATTGCACTTGATTAGCGGTCTTGCGCTAATAACGCTAATTGCACTTGGTTAGCACTCTGCCGCAATTAGCGCAATTAGCGCGATATCCCGTGTTCCTAGCGTTGTAAGCCCTAAAGTGCAATTTCTGAAGATGAACCAAGTCTAGGAGTCGTGCAATTAGCGCTAATGGCGCTAATTGCACTTGATTAGCGTTGTAAGCGCTAAAGTGCAATTTCTGAAGATGAACCAAGTCTAGGAGTCGCGCAATTAGCGCTATTGCTAATAGCGCTAATTACACTTGATTAGCGGTCTTGCGCTAATAACGCTAATTACACTTGATTAGCACTCTGGCGCAATTAGCGCAATTAGCGCGATATCCCGTGTTCCTAGCGTTGTAAGCGCTAAAGTGCAATTTCTGAAGATGAACCAAGTCTAGGAGTCGCGCAATTAGCGCTAATAGCGCTAACTGCACTTGATTAGCGGTCTTGCGCTAATAACGCTAATTGCACTTGATTAGCACTCTGGTGTGATTCGTGTGTCCTCCGGAACCCTGCGGGGCTCTATATAAACATGCTCCGTTAACACAACCTTTTTAGAGACACCCTGTATAATTATGATTTGCTTTAGTGAAAAAATAAAGTATTAATCTGGCAATCTCTTGAATGTAATCAACATGAGATTTACGTTTGAATAGCATGTTTTAAGAATGTCAAACAATGTGGACAATGAGTCATGTGACGTATACTAGGCATGTTTGTACTTTCAATTCTCCTGGTGATTTCCAAATATAGTAACGGGATTTAATAAATGTGATATTTTTGAAACATTTTATGCAATTTTGAATGTCGTCTGCAAACGCTTTGATTTCCAATTAGAGTATGTGAGAGTACTGTCGCCCATTGAGAACAATGTCCAACAATGTGGACAATGAGTCAAACGACTTCTCAGTGTATTAATGTGATTCGTGTGTCCTCCGGAACCCTGCGGGGCTCTATATAAACATGCTCCGTTAACACAACCTTTTTAGAGACACCCTGTATAATTATGATTTGCTTTAGTGAAAAAAGAATGCATGTAAGTATTAATCTGGCAATCTCTTGAATGTAATCAACATGAGATTTACGTTTGAATAGCATGTTTTAAGAATGTCAAAGAATGTGGACAATGAGTCATGTGACGTATACTAGGCATGTTTGTACTTTCAATTCTCCTGGTGATTTCCAAATATAGTAACGGGATTCAATAAATGTGATATTTTTGAAACATTTTATGCAATTTTGAATGTCGTCTGCAGACGCTTTGATTTCCAAACAGAGTAACGGGATTCAATAAATTTGATATTTTTGAAACATTTTATTTTAGCACCAGCGATGCTTTTAGCGCTCGTGATGCAATTAGCGCTATTAGCGCTAATTGCGCGATGGCATCCCTCATTTTTTTGAAAACTTATTTGATTAAAGCGTTTTTCGATCGTATAATAGCGTTTTTAGCACTTACCTAACAAATTAGCGATAATAGCGTTTTTAGCACCAGCGATGCTATTAGCGCTCATGATGCAATTATCGCTATTAGCGCTAATTGCGCGATGGCATCCCTCATTTTTTTGAAAACTAATTTTATATCGTATAATAGCGTTTTTAGCACTTACTTGCAAAATTAGCGATAATAGCGTTTTTAGCACCACCGATGCTAATTAGCGTTATTAGCGCTATTAGCGTTATTGCGAATTGGCGCTAATTTCGCTAATTATCACGGATGCTAACACCACGCGCTAATGTGCTAAAAATCATGACACCTTACCCCATATCCTTATTAGCGATATTAACACAAACGGAGCAAATTAGCGCTAATTTCGCTAATTAACACAGATGCTAACTCCCCGCGCTAAAAAGCCAATCCCGCACCTTCTATTAATCATGGAAGTCAGACAGACCCAACGCGGATATGATAGCGGTCACCATCGTCACCATCATGATCGTAATTATGTTCACAAACGCGATTCCCACCACTATATGTCCCGGGGGGGGGGGGGATCTTTATTACCGTAAACAACATTTGATTACCTGACGGAGTAAAGTGCATAGCACATGTACATTGTACAGCAATACATTTATACAGTGAGTGAGTACGGTTAATAAATTCGCGTCCCGGAGACAGACTCCGACAACAACATTACCACGGACATGACGGAGGATATGATGCCATTTTTGTAGAGGACTCAGTCATCATGGTCATACTCGTAGGAATTGCAGATATATGGCGAGCCAGTAAAATGTTACGAGTGCGGAACTCTAGGTCATCTATCCTACTCCTATTGTTGTGATGCTGCGTGGAATAAGCGGCACTGAGCGCCCGGCTATTAAGTCCCACGAGCCGATAAAAGTGGTAATTTTGAATCTCACAATATAACAATGTATCTTAATGATGAATTCGAACTTTCAAACTACTTGTATATTAATGATAATGTTTGTAATAATGATGTAGCAAACTTAAGGGTGAATAATAATGTTGATACATGTGATCATAATAATTCCAATATTAATGTAGGCCATACAAAGCTCAACACGCGTACACGCAGAAAGCGAGGAAACCGTAGTGACACTCAAAATTGCCTTCAATAATGTAAATAGAATTAAGTGTATGAAATTGGTGACTTATTAGAAAAGGAACAAATTGATATATTCGGTGTTGCCGAAACATTTCTTAAGAGCCAAGCCACTGTTTCGATTAACGGTTACACACAGGCCCGTGAGCAGGATTTTGAGAAATTGGGGTGGGTGGGGGGGGGGGGGCGGGGGGGGGGGGGGGCGTTTTCACAAAAAAACCGGTACATTAGTAACAAAAAAAGGTACATTGGTACCAAAGAAAGTACATTGGTACCCAAAAAAGGTACATTGGTACAAAAAAGGACTTTTCAGATGCGGACGCCCCCCGCCCCCCCCCCCCCCTCCACAACCCCCCTAGTTACGGACCTGGTCACACATGGATTGGTAAAAACAGATTGCATAAGGGTGGTGGGGGTATTGGTTTCTTTGTTTCTAATGTAATTGATGATAATGTATTCAATTGTAATGCTGATGATATTGAAAGACAATGAATACAAATAAGTATTGATAATGATGGACCTGTCTATATTGCTGTTGTATATTTCCCGTCCAGGAGTCTATGGCATGTATTTTGCACAATGAAAGAGATAAACCTGGTTTTTTCGCCGATAAACCTGGTTTATCAATCGATAAACCTGGTTTTTCGGGGGGGGGGGGGGAACCAGGTTTATCGAATTCGATAAGCAAGGTTTTTGATAAACCTGGTTTCTCGAATCGATAAACCAGGTTTATCGATTCGAAAAGCATGGTTTTTCATAAACCAGGTTTATCGGCTGATAAACCTGGTTTATCTCTTTCATTGTGCAAAATACCTGCCATAGGAGTCTGATCCAGATCGTACCAATGAAATTTACAATCAACTCTTATCTGATAGTATAGAATTAAGAATGATAATGATACATATTCAGATCCTAGAATCATAATAATGGGCGATTGCAATGGTAGATTGGTGATGAAATCCCCATTAAACTAATGGACAGCGCCACTTAGACTTTAGAAACTGATTCATAATTGTAGTAATTTATGTCAAGGTAAATACACGTGGTTCCGTAAAGAACTAAAGGGTGCAATTGATTACATATGTTCTGAAAATGTTGTTGAATATACTAGAGAATTTATTATTGATGATGACAAGAAATTAAACCTCGGCAGTGATCATAATGTTCTATTTTTAAACGTAAATTTGTCGATGCATCTATACTAAACATAATTCAACACGTGCCCAGCAGAAACACATCATCTGGGATATCAAACCTAATCAAGACTGGTCAGAATATAAAATGAATTATCATCTCAGTTTTCTGATTGGGATTGGGATATTAATCAATTTGATACTGCTAATTCACTTTGGGATTCCTTGAAATCTTTAATTTGGATGCTGCTACTAAAACTATGTACCAAGGAAATTAAATCAAGACATCGTACTTGGTGGGATACAGATATTGTGGCGAATGGAGCAATCGAGAGAACTCTTCCGCAACTCTTCCGCTTCTTCTTTCTTCTGTCGGTAGTAGCGAGCGGTCAAGGCAACTGCAACTGATGATGGCGTGGGCGTGAGGTGTTACTCCTCACTATTTGACAAAGCAACGAACTCGGAATTATCACTCAAAGCATTATTTAAGTTTGTAACATGATCTTTATTGGGATTATGGGCTGATGATCCGGTAATATGGATTCGGAAGAGGCAGACGGAATGTGTGGAAGTAAGAGAGCACTTTCTAGCACGACGTGATAACCATTATTAAACACCGGCTTGATCTGGCACGAGCTACCTTTGGTAGTCCTCTATCGTTATTGGCGCGAACTACATTGAGTGGTAGCTCGGCCCGACTGGCGACGATTCACAGGATGCGCTCGAATTTATATACCCAAACCAACGTGACCAACTGACGGTCACATGACCTCGCACTGAAGGGAGCCCCAAGCGTTTTACTACAATCTTGCTGAGATAAAGGATGCCCTCTATAGTCTCTCTCACTTCCGCTACACTGCCCCCTCCCTAAACCGATACGTCCCGGATCGGTAACAACAACAGGCCAGGGCGGAATAAGCGGTGATTAGTTTTTCCATCGGATCAAATCACTCGCAATGAATCAATAAATGATTCATGAAGGATCAGTCATTTATTCCGACGAGGGCCATCACATGAAAGAAAGAGCCCGCCAGTGGAATGCAAGAGCACAGGAAGACGCATACAATCACGTATCGTGACCATGGTCATAGCACTGACGATTCCCTCGATCATCCAACGAGTTCCATGTTCCGTGATAAATGACATCCCCAAGTGTTCATCATTCATCTATACATTTTAACATCATGAACATCAATTACAAATGACAATCGTTGTTTTCGCCCAGTTAATCTGGGCATATAGTTTGGCTTTCACCTGGGTATGGGGCCGATTTTGGTTGACTCTGGTGGTATAAATGTACCCATTTTTGTGGCTAAACAATGAATTTAGTGGCAAAAATGGCAAAAACATGCCTCTGTTACATCAGAAATTGGTCGAACGAGGGAAAACAATGGGGTATTTCCAGAGATATCAGAAAGAAAATGTTACATTTTACCCAATTCTATCCTAGCGATCTATGCTTTGACTGAGTTATCTATAAATAGCTTCACAACAGTTTTGTATGAAAACTTAGAAATCAGCAGGGAGTGTGACCTCCAAACACCATCAATACATTGACATGCAGATTGCAGTGTACATTACTCTGCATGTATCGAGGTAGCGTTGGTATCGTGCCTACCCTATACCCCGAATATATAACCATGTGAACAAACGTAGTGGATCCGCTCATGCCCCGCTTACTCGTCAGATGAATTTTGCCGTTTTCCAACCACGGACAGGTCTAAATTCTGTTTAACGAACCTATA
>CM069449.1:66197044-66360056 GCA_035610835.1 Ophiura sarsii | reverse complement strand
CATTTCTTTACGCGGGGTTTACAAGCATTAATCAAAACGTGAAAATGAAAACAGTTTATTTAAGATGGATTTATAGCACTACTTATATCCCGATTTTAGTCTAGTTGCATGTCAATTTATAGTTTTGGATATTTTTTGTATGTTTTGTGTCTTGTGATTTTGTTCTGTGACCTTGATTCCTTTCTGGGAACGCCGTTCCGGACGCCCTCCCCGCGTTCCCGTAGTATACCACAGATTTGACTATCTGTGGGTATACCTACCTGGTCCAAATCACCCCTCGTGGCTCCGCCAACTTGTGCTAGGGATAACTTGATAAAATATCCACCCCCACTCATGACCAGTCAATATAAATATCACAAGGTCAATTACTTTGGTCTAGTTAAGCATACACACTATTGAGGGCGCTCTTCCAGAGACCGCTATCAACCCGGTGACCGTTGGTTTCGCGGGTTCTCGGATGGAAGATGTTTTTGGTACGGTACAGCGAGTTAAATTGACACTTGAGACCTTTACGTCAGATTTGATCCCCGAACTCTCCGCACACCACCACCGCGGCCGCCGCGTTCCTATAACCACTGAGCTAATTTGAAGCTGCCAACGCTGTCATGGGCAGCGATTTCCTACCCACATATCAGCTCAGACGATGACGTCATCGAATCAATGCTGTAGCATGTTTGTTTTTAGCCGTAGTGAATCGTGGTGCCTGGGAAGGTTAGGGTTAAAAGAGCTTACCATTTAGATACGCGGTATGTTCTGTCAATAGAAATTGGGGGCATCAATTTAGTAACAGCGGTTATCATTTATTTATGATTGATTTACCTCTTTTTGAAGGTAGCCCGCTTGGCAATTTATGACTTGTATTAGGGAGAACATGGGCTATCATAATAGTTCATATGTATGAATGGCATTAGACTGTAACTCTCAGTCGCCCTCTTACGTCATTATCTTGCAGGCTCAGACATTTAGTACAGCTTTAGCGGCGTACGGTAATATTGAAGACTGGGGGATGTAGTCTAGAATGGCATTGTGTGGCTTATTGTGTTGGATCTAGGGAATGCGAACTGTAATCAGTTCACTAATTTCTCGATCCGAGCGCCCGCTCGCAATCCAAATGTTGAGCGCACCAACGCACTGTGTAATGACGCCAGCGAGGTTATACAGCGTGTATCGAAAAGAACGCAACACTTTTTGTCGAGAGCTGTACGGTCACAGTAAAAGACAAATCACTCTAGAACTTACATATATTGTTAGGTCTACTTATTGGCTATCACATAGTCAAATTACAACGATATCGATTATTTATTCGCTGAGATATGAAAGGTATAAGTAGAGAAGTGAAAAACACGTTTTACATCGTTCGTTCTAAAAACTTGGATTTTCCTGTCCGATTAGTGTTATGGGTTAACAATCTAATAACTATGTAACCTTAATGTCTGGAATGGTTTATCTTAATTTCCTTTGTTTGAGTAAGGTGGTACATAAAATCATTGAATCGTGTAATCTGATAATCATTCGACCATTTGGATACGTCAATCACCCTTTTTAAGTTCTGAACCACCGATTGCTATGATCGCCACATAATGTCTATGGTACGTTCTTTTATATAAATTAAAGTTCATAATCGATGCATCTTAAAACAAGGACAGCATTTTGAGGGTCGAGCAGCACCATAATGTCCCATTCACAACAGACTAACAATGACTGATTCATACAAGATAATTACTACCTTCAATGGACTATTCCATTTGTTTATCTTTTGAATAATGTGCCATACTGTTTTATTTATGACATTAACGAGAGAAAAAGAGAGAGGATTTGCAAACAGACTTTGTAATCTGGATTTTCAAGTTGTGTCATTAACTATCAACTAATTGCCAGATTTAATTAATATTGATATGATACTGTAATAGCCAGACATTTGATACCCTTAACATGACATTTTCTTCTCAGAATGATGAGTTTGATTCCAATTATTTAAGTACAATGAGTTATTAAAGTGTCTTGCTATATTCACCTGACAAGAAAATCAGGCATACAGGATAAACGATGTAAAACGTGTTTTGCACTTGTCTACGTTTATCGTTGATATCTCAGGGAATCAATAATCGATATCGCTGTAATTTGACTATGTGATAGCCAATAAGTACACCTAACAGAATATATAAATCTTAGAGTGATTTGTGATTTTCCGTAATCGGAAAGCTCGCGACAAAAAGTGTTGCGGTTTTTTTTGATACACCCTGTACACACATTGGTCAAAATTTCATAAGTTGGTGTAAAAAAGTTATACTCTGTAAATTGAGAGAAAATTCACCAAATTTGATTCAAATCTCCATAATTTTAATTGTATACATCCGATCTAAAGTTATTTGGAAACCTTTCACTTCAAGGTACCAAGTGATAGCATACATGGTGTGTATTAATTATAAAGGGTGTATAGCATACGAAAAACACTTTTTTAAAAACTAGTTTTGATATACCCAGGTTATTTCTTTTGCTTAAGTATTACATTAAAACAAGTATAGTAGTAAAATAAGGCTTTCAGTAAAAAGAAAAAGTAAATCGACCAATCGTCCTCCGTTAAAATATACAGGGTGGCCAAAAACATGTATATAAAATAGTGACCGTTGAAAATTGTCAGATTGATAATTTCTCCTCCGCCCTTAACAATAGAGATACAGTCTCCAACCAAAAATCTCCAGTGGTTCAGACATCCAGACTGCTAGTGTTTTATCCGTTGGCCGGTAAAGGTAGCGTCAGGGTCCGCATATTTCGACGACGTTTACAATGTACTTAAAAAACATAAAATAATCCCACCGCACCAGTGACGAGATTGGTGGTATCTCGTTACAAGTTAAAACACATAAAGAATACGTTGATTTCCAAGCTGATTATATTTATTTAGAAGACTGCTGGTCAGGCCTACGTAACACCCTATAATATGCCCATTGATGAGATTTTGTTCAGTATAGCGCACTCTATCAGACCGTCCTCCGGAAGTAAAGCGTAAACTGTCAATCATTCGTTGTGAATGAATATTCATTCATGACTATTCATGACCTCACACGATGTGATCGTCGCGATCCGGCGTCCTTCCCAACTGATCTGATTACAATATTCATAAAATGCAAATAACGCCACGCCCCTCCTCTGTCACTGTCAGACGAAGCCATCCACACTTTAAAATTCGTATTTTGTTCCACGTACAAATTAGTTTCAAATAACCAATTCTGAATGTTTCGTTTCATATAAGAACTAAATTCTGCTATCATCAAAGCAAATAAGTTTTACTCTAAATCACAATCAGCTTTTTTTACCATTGATGTACTATATATGTGCCACAAATCATGTTTTGAGCCGATAAAATCCACCGCGTCTTAGGTCGTCTGGTTTGCTACCATTTGACCATGATAGTGCGCCCCCTCTAAAACCGTCCTCCGTCAATTTAAGCATAGTAAACGGGGGACTTTGCCTCCGAGATACTTGTCCCATAGTTATATAGTCTCTGTGTTGGTTAACATAAGATTCACACAACTCTAAACTTTGAGATCATAACTACAACTGACATACTACATACAATGTTCGAATAAATGGATGGTCACTGTATAATTTGCATTATGTCAAAGGTTACCTATTACAACATATAGAAAGGATAATTCAGGGCCTATAACACTATCAACTTTTAACCAATCAGAATAAAGAAGGTGGCCTTAAAATTAATGCAATGTAAAATACACCCATGGCAGCCGTTATATTCCGCAGCAGGTCTGTTGGCACTACCCTATTGACAAATGGCAATGACATTGAGTGTTATAAGTATTGTTTTAGCTATAATGGTGTTAATGTATGGAATTGTATTGAAATTGCAATCAGAAATTCTGTGAACGTGCAATCTTTTAAGGCTATGTATAAATCCTATCATTGGAACTAGCTCAAATTTAATGTGTTTGATGTATCATATACATAGTCAAGCTTTTATGAAATAGATCTTTTCAGTTTAATTTTAATGAAGTTTATATATGTAATCAAATAATTTTAATATATTTTTATTGTATGCATTATATGATAGATTTATGAGTGTTGTCCATTGGGTTTTATACACTATACATAATCATATTGTCATTATTATATATCATGTATTTTATTGTCAATATTTCTAAGCATGTATTATATTGATGTGCGGTACCCGAGTAAGAACAGCGGCCAGCTGATTCGGGCAACCCTGGGTAAAGATAATAAATAATAATAAAAAATAATAATAATATAAGTGGAAGGTCTACTAGATAACAATTCACGGTAATGACACTTAACATGCAACAATAGAGGATTGATGATCAAAGAAAGGCCTACACTCTCCGAACAGGTATTAAATAACCATGGGTTAAAAGAATGTTGGTTAAAAAGTATACTACATTGGTTAAAAATGAAGCGTTGGTTAAAAATTACTTTTAATACTGCGTTGGTTAAAGAGTAAAAATATAATTAATTTTTAGTTTATTCAACGTTGGTTAAGGCATCATAATTTTAACCAACAATGGTCATAACAAGATTCCCGCCAAAGAATTTCATTGGCGAGGAAAATATTTTTCGCATATTATTTAGACCACGTCAGAATTTGTATATGAAATCAATCGTGTTATTTTCCTGGTATTTACATTGGCGCTCTTCAATTGGCTTCATGTTGCCAAACCAATATTGGACCAATATTGGTTTTACATTGGCGCTCTTCAATTGGTATCTTGTTGGCAACCAATATTGTTCCAATAGTGGGCGCAATATACCAGGGGCGGAAAATAACACGATTGATTTCATATACAAATTCTGACGTGGTCTAAAAATTGCGGCCGCTGTTTCAAGTTATCTCTTCCCGGCCTCTTGGCTAGGATCGTGTGCCTTGTCCTGTCCCTTGTTGGTCCTGGCCACGGGTTGGCGCCAATATTGAAAGCCAATATCGGGCCAATGAAACATCAATATTGTAATGTTGTCTGAGTTCAAGTTTAGCAAAAAAAAATGAAAGTTTAACCAGCATTTTTTAACCAACTACAGTTGGTTAAAACATATTAACCAACAAATAATTAAAAATTGTAATCAACCACAGGTTAAAGTTTAACCAACCACTGTTGGTCAAAACATATTAACCAACAAATGATTAAAATTTGTAACCAACCACAGGTTAAAGTTTAACCAACAGCTGTTGGTTACAGTTTTAACCAACCAATTGTGTGGTTCACCTGGTAACCTCCCGTTGGTTAAAATGTTAACCAACATGGTTAAAGATTTTAACCTTTGTTCTGAGAGTGTATAAAGCAGTATCATACTTGAGTCTTAGGCACTAAGAGATGTGTTGGAGGCTGCGCCCTCAATTATGATAAAAACTGAGATTAGTTTATTTTTATAATTGTATTACATGTATGAACTTACACCTATAAGGACTAAGAAAAATCAGCTCTCTTTGTACAAGTAAACGTCGATTCAAAAATGCTCGTACAGCCGGGACGAGCATTTTACGTCCGACAGTATCCCACTGCAGTACGCGTGATACATAACACGAACCATATTTGCATAGAGGGCGTTTTACAATAAATAGCGATGATATTGTTTTAATCAAGATTTGCTGTGTTTTTGTTAGAAACAATTTTTAATGTTCATCTTGAATTCTGAAGTAAATTTTCAAACATTTAAAATTTTTAACACCACTTAATGTCCCCTTAATGCTACAGGCTGTCCCAAAATGATTAGTACCCATCGATGACCAAAGTTCAATAACTGTTGTCATCAACAAAATCAATGGGATTAAGTCCGTTGTTTTTACATCATTTTTGACATACTGTACTATTTCATTAGAATATTAGATCATGAATATCGGATTAATCAAACTCAAGATACACTCCATTATATCCATGGTAGAATGATTTTAAGACCTCACGCCCCATGGTACAATGAGTCACTTCGGATCGCTAAACAAGAACGTATAGGCGTAGAGAGCGGAAGTGGTTGAAATCGCGTCTCACAGTGGACAATGAGTTGCATAAAGAACAGTGTGTGCAATATAGATCTCTTCTAATCAAATCAAAGACTGAATTTCATACCAATAAGATCACAGAATCCAACCAACGTGATCTCTTTCGCGTCATCGACAAACTTTCCTCTCCAAAAGTTAGCTGTACTCTAATTCCAGAGCATGACAATCCAAAGAAGATGGCTGACTCGTTTGCTCAATTCTTTAGTGACAAGATAGACAAATTGCAAAGCCGACTTGAAGTTTCAGATCTGCCTTCCCTCTCAGTTCAGATTGATAACTTGTGCACAACTTCCTTTGCTGATTTCGACCAAGTTTCAGAGGAAGCAGCAATTAAATCGGCTTCAATCACATCATGTCCTCTCGACCCTCTACCGGTTGACATTTTCAAAGACCGCCTTCATGAGCTTCTTCCCACAATCCCTAGCATTGTTAACATGTCCCTCTCTCTCTTCCGGCATGTTTCCTACAGCTCTAAAAAATGCAAGAATTATTCCTCTTCTGAAAAAGGCTAAATTGGACGTAAATAACCTCTCTAATTACCGCCCTATATCGAACCTTCCATTCATAGGGAAGGTTATTGAAAGAATAGCTGTGACACAGTTACAGGTTTATCTAAGTGAAAACAATCTCCATTCTCCAATGCAATCCGCGTACAGACCATTCCACAGCGTTGAAACGGCTCTTCTGAAAGTCCAGAACGATATTTTGACATCTTTGGACAAACGCAATGAAGTGTTGTTAATCCTGTTGGACTTCAGCGCAGCATTTGATCTGATTGATCATGCCCAGCGGTTGGATCGTCTTACTACACGATATGGACTAAAGGGAATTTCGTCATCTAGTCATCTAGAGAAATCAATGTTTAACCATATTTTATAGTTCAATATCATAGACAACCTGATAACAATTAATAATATAACCATCATCAGCAAATTATTATTTACCCATACAAATAAAATGGTTTATTCCTTACTATAGAATTTTAGCTGTTGCATGATGCAGAGGTCAAGTTATTTTGGGAGAAGCTGAGACTAGTTACATAATGCATGGTAGATTTTGATTGGCCACAAACCCTAGAGAAAGGGTCTGTGGATTGGCTCACCAGCATCGTATGAAACGCTATGACCTCATTAATTAGAGGAGTTCCAAGGCTTACGTGTAGATATGTATATCGACTGAGACCCAGTCTGCTGTAATTTATCCTAGAGACACTTTGTTTACAGTGGAAATATTGCCAATATTCACTTGTGTACCAGTGTTGTTGTCAAACAGACACTACATTAAATACCCTACGCAATATCAACCAATCCTCAAACAATTTACACCAGGTGAGTTCAATGAGGGTAATTCTATTCTTTAGCCAGATAAACCACAGACATAGGGCAGGAGAAGTGATGACAGATATGTCTAGCCAACATGTCTATGTCTAGTGTGAAGATATACACACTTAAGAAATAAGTAGTTTTTAAAAATGACTCCTTGTCAGGGTTCAACTATGAACCAACTGAAAAAGGGTTAAATAATATGACACTTTTCCAGTCATTTTAAAATGTTCCATTCGTCGTGCCCTCACGGGCACTCATGGATCAACTTATATGGTCATATTATGGAACAACTTATATGGTCATATTTAACCCTCTTTCAGTCAGTGTATCATTTTTTAACTACCAATTTTTTAAGTGTGTATTTATTATGGTTTGTAAGGGAGCAGTTCCATTTGTACGCGATAAAAATTGCGAGAATGTTCCGGGCCCCGATGAGTTTTTTATCAGGCCCCGATGAGATTTTTAGCGCGTACAGGTGCGAGTAGCAAAGGATTATTTATCGAGTAGCGTATTACCGCTTGTTTAAATATAACGAAAGATAAGTGGTCGGTATGTAAATAGAGCTTCGGGTTATTTATTCTAGTTGATTATTGATTATGGATGTTTAACGTAAATTGTATTATCCTCGTGTATTTGCTAAACAATGTCCCGCTCTATTTGCTAAACATACCCCAGGGTATGGCAGAGGCCTCGTATCGGGCCCCGATGGCTATTTTATCGGGGCCTGATGTCTATTTTATCGCGTATCAACTTGAAAAACATCGGGTCCAAAACATATCAGGCCCCGGTACAGTCGCGATAAATTTATCGCGTATAAATGGAACTGCTCCCTAAGTTAATACCAGCCTGTTTTTGTCTGTTGGTATTAAAATCATAACAATTTGGTGAGCCCTCACGGGCACTCATGGAACAACATAATACATGTAGAACAATATTGTTCTGAACAATATTGTTCTGTGGAAAGAAATGATGAGTACAACAGTAGCCTACGGTAAGAGGGTGAGTGATGGAACCAAGGCTACAGCTTATGGGGCAACACGTATAGGCGCGAATTCTTCGGAACTATAATCGAGCGAAATCGGAACGAAATTTTCAGAGTGGCAGGGAAGCACCGAAATCTAGAGGGTTGGGATATTTAATACATAATTTTCTATGCAATCACTGTTCATTAAATGATATCTATTTACATTTTTTGTTTCAGAAGATCACACCGGGGATCACACACGTTGTATTACTATGGCAGCATCGGGAAATGAGCTCACAGATATCCAGTATGAGGATATTACAATGGGAAAGTATCTTGGTGGCGGAGGATTCGGAAGTGTTTCACAAGCTACGCACGAACACTGGGGAGATGTGGCCGTCAAGAAGTTCAAGCACATTAAGTAGGTTAACACACACTGTATTCATTGAATTCGCACATTCCATGATCGTTTATTCTTATAATAAACAAATAATTGTTTCCAAATAATTAATTAACATTTCCTCCATTATTCCCTTTTATGTAAGTGTCACTGAAGATGTTCGCAAGGAAGCAAGGCAGATGGGACGAGTCCTCTCCTGTCGGTACTTGGTTACTGTCATGGGCATTATGGAGGATCGCGATTCGTCTCTGTGTATTGTGATGGAGTTAATGGAGTACGGCGATTTGATGAACTTCAACCGCAAGTACATGATAGGATGGGACTGTTGGGCGAGAAAGGTTAAGATGATCCAAGAAATAGCACTTGGGATGAATTTCTTGCATACCCAGAATCCTCCAGTGTTGCACCGTGATCTGAAACTTGAAAACATATTCGTTGGAACTGGCTTCATGGTTAAGGTATGTCTAGGTTGAAATGTCATTTTGCACAACCTGAATCATGCGCTCCGATGTCGTCGCCGTACTTGGTCTGTCACAATTGCAATAGACCATATAGAATAAGAATTGTTATGGTATTTGTGTGGTATTTGGCCGAGTTTTAAGAAAACATGAACACGGGTTTCTTAATGTTCTCGGAACGTATAGCC
Organism: Ophiura sarsii; assembly: GCA_035610835.1. NCBI lineage: Eukaryota > Metazoa > Echinodermata > Ophiuroidea > Amphilepidida > Ophiuridae > Ophiura > Ophiura sarsii. The sequence continues at coordinate 66,350,699 of CM069449.1, read as the reverse complement.
TATAAAAAGAATGAACCCTCAGCACAGCCTCCGTAAAACTGCTGTAACTCGAAGGCTCAAGATAACAGGTTTTTTTTTACCGGGAGCTACTTTTTTTCAAAAGTAGCGCCCGGATCATGGGATTTATTGAGAATCATGAACTATTTTCAGTCTACCGGGAGCTAACTTTTTATTAAATCGTATTGTCAAATTGAAATTCGATGTCTTAGGCAAGCTTTACCGATCATCAACGGGCGCTGGTTTGGACAAAATCATCAGCTTACTGTGGACCCTAAACATATCCTCTGTAAAATCATTTAAGGATGAATATCTTATTCTAAAGGTAAATGCTAAGTATTTCCTTATTGCCTATTTTCAGTTTTGAAAATCAAGGTGATTTTTGACCAAAGCATTGCTTAAAAATCTCCTTTTTCAGGGGTGCCAGAAATATGTCCTTGCTGGTGTAAATAGTCGATGTATTGCCCATTCAGATCTGTAAAAAGTAGCTTGGGTAAATGACATTCCTAAGTACAGTGTTACCAGAAACAACAGCCATTTTGAAATCAAAGCATTTTTGCTAAATAAGGCTCTTTAACCGTATTTGTTATAAAAGCATGTGTTTTCAATGATATTCAATCAAAACATATTCTAATAACTCAGTAAAAAAAAATTTGGGTTGATTGCAAAGGGTTATCTGTAATAACAATTACCTGTTGCCATGGTAACAACCAAAAAACCATTTTGGCCATTTTGGACCAAATTTGCCATGAAATGTACTCAAAATTATCTTATGTCAAGAACTGAAACCAAAACAGAATAATACTGAAACCTTAGAATACAATCACCTCAAAGGACAACTCTTCCCCTACTGACTGCATCATTTAAGGGTGAATATCTTATTCTAAAGGTAAATGCTAAGTATTGAAAGATTGCCTATTTTCAGTTTTGAAAATCAAGGTGATTTTTGACCAAAAGTATTGCTTAAAAATCTCCTTTTCAGGGGTGCCAGAAATATGTCCTTGCTGGTGTAAATAGTCGATGTATTGCCCATTCAGATCTGTAAAAAGTAGCTTGGGCAAATGATATTCCTAAGTACAGTGTTACCAGAAACAACAGCCATTTTGAAATCAAAGCATTTTTGCTAAATAAGGCTCTTTAACCGTATTTGTTATAAAAGCATGTGTTTTCAATGATATTCAATCAAAACATATTCTAATAACTCAGTAAACTTTTTTTGGTTGATTGCAAAGGGTAATCTGTAATTACAATTCGACCTGTTGCCATGGTAACAACCCAAAAACAATTTTGGACCAAATTTGCCATGAAATGTACTCAAAATTATCTTATGTCAAGAACTGACCATACCAAATCAGAATAATACTGAAACCTTAGAATACAATCATCTCAAAGGACACCTCTTCCCCTACTGACTGCATAATTTAAGGGTGAATCTTATTCTTAAAGGTAAATGCTAAGTATTTAAAGGTTGCCTATTTTCAGTTTTGAAAATCAAGGTGATTTTTGACCAAAAGTATTGCCTTAAAAATCTCCTTTTCAGAGGTGCCAGAAATATGTCCTTGCTGGTGTAAGTAGTTCGATGTATTGCCCATGCAGATCTATAAAAAGTAGCTTGGGCAAATGATATTCCTAAGTACAGTGTTGCCAGGAACAACAGCCATTTTTAAATCTAAGCATTTTTACTAAATATGGCTTTTGAACCCTATCTGTTATAACTTATAAAGCATGTGTTTTTCAATGATATTCAATCAAAACATACTCTAATAACTCTGTTACATTATTGGGGTTGTTTGCAAAGGGTTATCTGTAATGAAAATGTGACCTGTTGCCACGGTAACAACCAAAAACATCTTACTCTTAAAGGTAAATGCTAAGTATTTAAAGGTTGCCTATTTTCAGTTTTGAAAAAAAAGAAGCGATTTTTGACCAAAAGTATTGCCTTAAAAATCCCTCTTCCAGCTAGTAGCAGTTACATGTATTGCCCTTTCAAATCTGTAAACAGTAGCTTGGGCAAATGATAAGTACGGTGTCGCCAGGCGCAACAGCCTTGTTAAAATCTGAGCATTTTGACTAAATATGCCTTTTCAAACAATATTTGTTATGAAAGCATGTGTTTTTTCAATGCTATTCAATCAAAACATATTCTATTAACTCGGTTACATTCTTGTGGTTGTTTTCAAAGAGTAATATGAAAAAGAGTGTTGCCTGGGTTACTGGATAACACCCAATTTCATAAACATAGACTGTACATAAATCCAGCAGCATCCAGCTAAACCTATGAAAATCAGTGTTGACAAAATAACATGTTTGCTAGTGTGAGTAGCTGAAATTACAACCTTTCTTGTGAACAGTATAGCATGCAGACAAGCGATACAACGAAGTAGTATCGAGTGTTGCCAGAAAAAAATGTTTTTGGAATATACAGACAGGTATAGGCATACTACTGAATATACATAACAGGTATATGTATGGTAAACATGTTCACAACACATTGATAATGAAAGGTTCAAAAGCCTTATTTAGTAAAAATGCTTAGATTTAAAAATGGCTGTTGTTCCTGGCAACACTGTACTTAGGAATATCATTTGCCCAAGCTTTTCTTTACAGATCTGAATGGGCAATACATCGAACATATTACTGGCACCCCTGAAAAGGAGATTTTTAGGCAATACTTTTGGTCAAAAATCACCTTGATTATCAAAACTGAAAATAGGCAACCTTTCAATACTTAGTATTTACCTTTAAGAATAAGATATTCACCCTTAAATGATGCAGTCAGTAGGGGAAGAGGTGTCCTTTGAGGTGTTTTTTTGGTTGTTACCATGGCAACAGGTCGAATCGTTATTACAGATAACCCTTTGCAATCAACCCAAAAAAAAGTTTACTGAGTCATTAGAATATGTTTTGATTGAAGATCTTTGGAAAAACACATGCTTTTATAACAAATAGTGTTAAAAAGCCTTATTTAGTAAAAATTGCTTAGATTTAGAAGATTTTTAAGGCAATACTTTTGGTCAAAAATCACCTTGATTTTCAAAACTGAAAATAGGCAACCTTTAAATACTCAGGTCCGTATGCACAAAAGAGTTAGACCGGGTCTAAAGTTAGACCTGGTTTAAGTGAAATTTATTCATGCCTCAAAATCTGTTTTCCTCTGCATTTTCATGAAATATTTTGTGCTATTTTTGAACTTTGCATCCGAATCTTTACAATTTGTTAGCTTATTTGAGAAGGAAATGTAATTAAAGGTGTGCTTTCACAAAAACTAAAATCCACTTAGACCAGGTCTAACTTTAGACCCGGTCTAACTCTTTTGTGCATACGGACCTTAGCATTTACCTTTAAGAATAAGATATTCACCCTTAAATGATGCAGTCAGTAGGGGAAGAGGAGTCCTTTGATATGATTGTATTATAAGGTTCCAGTATTATTCTGTTTTGGTATGGTCAGTTCTTGACATACGATAATTTTAAGTATATTTCAGGGCAAATTTGGTCCAAAATGGCCAAAATTGGTTTTTTGATTTGATTTGATTTGATTTTATTAGGTACTCAAAACATCATATAGAGAAACATTTAAGCATACACACATGTAAAAGATTGCACAAACCTATTTTAAAAACATATAGACATAATAAAATATGAGCAAAAGTACCAAGGATAGCCCAAAAAGCTTTGAGCACAAAGCTTATTTCCATTGGGGTCCTTTAACAAGCATAGAAAGGCAGAAGAAAAAACAACAAAACAAATGAAAATCACGAAAGAAGCACAAACGCCAAACGAAAACAAGGACAAAACAAATAAAAACAGGGCACGATCACAAGGTGGGAGACCAGCTTATAAATCAATTGAATCATAACTCGCCAAGTGTCTTTTAACTAATTGTTTGAATAAACTAAAATGATTGGTGTTCTTGATCTCGCTCGGCAATGAGTTCCAGTGATGAATAGCAGTATTATAAAAAGTAAATCTAGCTTGACCCTTAGAAGAAGGAACAACAAAGTTGAACGGGCTACCCCTGGTACTATATTTATGCAAAGATGACACTCTAGTAAAATACAATTTCATATAATCAGGAGACAAATCATGAAAAATCTTAAAAACATGGTTAAGTTTAAGTTGCACAACCCTATCCCGGCTTGATAACATCCCTACCATGTCCAACTCTTTTTGACCAATATGGGGACGCGGTCCCACACCCAAAATAAAACGGACAATTTTGTTTTGCATGGTTTGAAAACGATTTTTGAATTTTTGGGAAATAGCTGAATACCAGGAAGAGCATGCATAATCAAAATAACACATAATCAATGCTGAACACAGTGTCTTGCGGGTTTTTAAATTCAAACAATCAGCGTGCCTGTATAAAAATTTGAGTCTCCCGCTGGCCTTTTTGATAACATTTAAAGCAATCGACTCCCCTGAAAGAGTTGTCCTTTGAGATGATTGGTTGTTACCATGGCAAACAGGTCGAATTGTTATTACAGATTACCCTTTGCAATCAACCACAAGAATGTAACTGAGTTATTAGAATATGTTTTAATTGAATATCATTGAAAAAACACATGCTTTTATAACAAATAGGGTTAAAAGGCTTATTTAGTCAAAATGCTCAGATTTCAAAAAGGCTGTTGTTCCTGGCAACACTGTACTTAGGAATATCATTTGCCCAAGCTACTTTTTACAGATTTGGAAGGGCAATACATTTAACTACTCACACCAGCAAAGACAAATATCTGGCACCCCTGGCAGAATTAATTTTAAGGTAATACATTTGGTCAAAAATCGCCTTTATTTCAAAACTGAAAACAAGCAACCTTTAAATACTTGGCATTTACCTTTAGGAGTAAGATATTTACCTTTAAATGATGCAGTCAGTAGGGGAGGAGTTGTCCTTTGAGATGATTGTATTGGAAGGTTCCAGTATTATTCCGTTTTGGTACAGTGAGTTCTTGACATAAGACAATTTTGAGTAAATTTCAGGGCAAATATGGTCCAAAATGGCCCAAATTGGTTTTTGGTGGGTTACCATGGCAACGAGTCGATTTTTAATTTTTTTAAAGTCACCCTAGTTGTTAGTGCCCAAGGGCCTACCAATACACAAGCTATGAGAAAAATCTATTATTTGAAGGATAGAATCAATTCTAAAAAATTACACAGACTGACTCTTAATTATGACTTAATACATCAAGTGGACTCCACACCCCTTAACATAATACACTTCTGGACAATAAACAGTAATAAATGTTCTGTGTCTCTAGCTCTGTCCCTCAGATCCCCAGTCTTTCCCTTCCCCACTTCCGCTCTGTTCGTCTTCGCCAGGCAACCGCCGGTTACGGCCGGTTCCGCCCGGTTCTCACAAAACATGTTGTCTGTTATAATATACACACATAATGAGGTCAATAGTTACACTCTGGTGAACACGACTGGTTGATAGTGCCTCGTCACACGCGTGAGCAATAAAATCTTGAAGTAATGGGCTCTCAAGTCTCAGTTGACAACCAGTACAATACAGCTATTGATTTTCGCTGGGGTTGGCTTTTTCAATCTGTTTATAGAAAAATCGATCGGTGACGGCGATTCCAAGGGTGCGCTATTATGACCGCAAAGTAACAGATTGATAGTGTAAATTGGTCTGGTTGCGGCATTAAGTCAACCGGCGGTTGTTCTGTATTGCATGCGTGAATATTCATACACCAGTAAAACATTTGACCTGAAAGAACCGGGCGGAACCGAACGTAACCGGCGGTCAACGGGCGGTCGAGTTTTGATGTCTTCCCTAACGTTCCTTTTTATAGATTGGTGATCTTGGCTTGGCCTTAGGTAAAGAGACAGTCCGAAACATGACAACGGTTGGCCTTGCGGGAACATTTTCGCACATCGCACCCGAGGCGTATGCTGATCCGGACTACAAACCAGACGAATTAGGAGATATATACACGTTAGTATTAGAATTCGCCACAAGTATTAGTTAGTTAGTATTGAAATGTATAATAATTCGCCGCAAACTCGATTGTTATCTAATTGGAATTTATTTTAGCATAGTCCCCGGGCATAGGCGGCATGGTTTTGAAACGGAACATCCCTTATTTATATGTTTTCTTTGTCATTAGGCCTATTAAAAATACGTGTATAATATAAAAGAATTGTTCAGACACTAACGGGTTTAAGATCAGGTTACAAAGTGTACTTTTTTGTACATGTTGTTTCTTTATGTACAATAATAGGACATTAAACTGTGCGCCGTCCTCAGAGTGATCCTAGCGGTGAGGAGGACTATGACTGTATCGTTGAAACTGTATCAAGAAATGATGCTCGTCCTAATATCTAAGATTTCAATGTGTGGTCTTAATTGTCAACAGTTTTTGCATGTAGAATAAATCAAATAAACCTCACACACAATTATTACAACGAACTATTTTAACACAGGTCTAGTCAATTATTAATTAATAAGTCAAAGCGTGACCTATTTTAATTTTCCAGGTTTTCAATTACATTGTTTGAACTTTTGAGCGGCAAAGACGCCTGGCTAGAACGTAAGTTAGCATACCCTTTTTTGTACAACAGAATGTTAAATGTCTCTTGGCCTCTATCATTTGTACATTCAATCGTACTCGTGTGCTGAGCTGGCATCGGCTTGAGAATGATCGCGTTATCAAAATCGGCTGAAATCTTGTTCAAACTTGCACAATTTACATTTTGGATCCCAACCAGTGATGAGCAGGGATGATTAGTATGCGATATTCCCCGCCTTCAACAAGATAAGGGATGCTGAATCGCCTACCAGTAGGCGACAGCATCATGAAATCAACCAAATCAAGCATGTTTAATCGGCGACGGCACTTTCAGTCCCACGTTCAGTCCCCGATCAATCGCCGACCTTCACACGACGGCACAAGTTGTGACATGTTGCTGTCAAGACTGCTCGTCGATTTGTCGCTGAGTTGTTGGCTACAAGTCGGTGACTAATCTTCTGTAGTCGCCGATTTAACATGTCAAGTTGGCTTGCATTTTCTCTCCCGCTTGGAGCAGACTCATTGCCGACCACTCTCCAACTACACACAGCCACTCATGATGCGCGCCAACTTATCGACTACCGCTTCCAAACCGCTCATGTGTCCATGCCGACCTTCCCGATTTATTTAGGCTGCGAGAAAAAATCGTGGCGGTTTTGTCAAATTTTCCACGTGCTCCCGACCACACAAGACTGCAGAAGAGTGCACAGGACAGTCCCAGACCTTGCCGAAACTTCACATGAAAAAAGAAAAACTGCTCACGATTTTCGAATAATTGCCAATCGTGACCAGTCTTGAGCAGTCTGGAAGTGGTTTTCTAGCAAATAATCGGCTGTGTGACTGAACCTCTATGCACGCGCTATCATCATGATCATACGTCGTGATCGGTGATGGGGTGGCTGACAGTAAGAAGGAGATGTCTGCCATTTGTTTTGATTCTTGAATCCATACACTCTCAGAACAAAGGTTAAAATATTTAACCATATTGGTTAAAATTTCAACCAACGGGAGGTTACCAGGTGAACCACACAATTGATTGGTTAAAACCGTAACCAACAGCTGTTGGTTAAACTTTAACCTGTGGTTGGTTACAATTTTTAATCATTTGCTGGTTAATATGTTTTAACCAACAGCTATTGGTTAAACTTTAACCTGTGGTTGGTTACAATTTGTAATCATTTGTTGGTTAATATGTTTTAACCAACAGTGGTTGGTTAAAAAATGTTGGTTACACTTTTATTTTTTTGCTAAACTTTAACCCAGGCAACATTACAATATTGGCCCAATATTGGCTTTCAATATTGGCACCAACCCGTGGCCAAGACCAACTTTGATAAAGGGCAAGCCCAGGACAAGGGACAGGACAAGGCACACGATCCTAGCCAAATGGCCGGGAAGCGATAACTTGTTACAGCGGTCGCAATTGTTAGACCACGTCAGAGTTTGCATATGAAATCAATGGTGTCATTTTCCGCCCCTGGTATATTGTTCCAATGTTAAACCAATATTGGACCAATAATGGGCACAATATATCAAGGGCGGAAAATGACACCATTGATTTCATATACAAATTCTGACGTGGTCTAACAATTGCGGATTGCACAAAATATTTTCCCGCCATTGAAATTCCTTTGGCGAGAATCTTGTTATGACCTATTGTTGGTTAACATTATGATGCCTTAACCAACGTTGAATAAACTAAAAATGAATTATATTTTAGACCCTTACCAGACATGCCAGACACGTTCCGCAACTATTCCACAGCCGTTCGACCAGCTACGAACGGTTATTGAGGCGGTCGAGCCTACAAAATGCTTAAAATATGAGCCTTAAGCGGTCATCGAACGATTAAATTGATATTAAGCGTTCTATTTAACCGTTCCATTTTTTCCTTAACGTCCGTGTTGAAAAATAAGCGTTCGAGGAATCTATTGAGTTATTTAAGCATTCAGATTTTTTTCTATCAGAATATTAAGCGGTCAGAACAGTTAACTTGAATATAAGCATTCATAATGTCTTAGCGTTCGAGGTCAAAGGTCAATTTTCAAATTACAACTGACAAAAACAACCCTGCCACTATAATTAGTATCAGGGTTTTTTTTTCATATTTTTTTGTTCATGTTTTTTTTAAACAGTTTACATGGCATTGGATATTAAATTAAGTGTTTATAACATATACAGGGTGACTCAAAAAAATAGGACTCTGTTTCATGACGCTGTAAAACTTGTTATGATCATTGGACCATGACGAATTTAGTTTCAATGTAAAGCCCAATTTGTTATTAAATTATGATATCCTTAAAGTATGAGATCAATCCGATGAAAAATAAGAAAACTAGCACACAGTTTGCGTAAACCAGCACACAGTTTGCGTAAACCATGTCATTTACTGGTTTGTACAATTGGATTTACATGTACAAGCCAGTAAATAACATGGTTTACGTTTCAATGTTACAATAAACATAGACAATTTTCTATAAGTCAATAGCAAAGATTAGTTTGCTTGTGTCAGAATTAAATGTATTGCCAAACTAATCTTTGCTATTGACTGATAGAAAATTGTCTATGTGTATAATAATTGTAACATATTGAAACGTAAACCATGTTATTTACTGGCTTGTACATGTAAATCCCATTGTACAAACCAGTAGATGACATGGTTTACGCAAACTGTGCTAGTTTATTTATTTTCCATCGGATTGATCTCATACTTTCAGGATATCATAATAACTAATCAAGTATTTGCTGCGCGGGAGGCGAATTTATTAACCGTACTCACTCACTGTATAAATGTATTGCTGTACAATGTACATGTGCTATGCACTTTACTCCATCAGGTATCAAATGTTGTTTACGGTAATAAAGATCGCGCCCGGGAGTTGAGCACCCCTATGCTAAATTGTTGGCGTCGCATAATTACCGGGTCCGAGCAGCTTCCGTTCTTCTCGCGCCTTTTCCCTATCGTTCCGTGCGGCATCCGGTTTTCCCCCGCGCTTTTTGAATTAGTTTCCTGGTGCCAGGCAAGCGTTCTTATCTTTCGCATTTTGTTGCATCCTTGGCAGGTTGTTTAAAACCTACCCTCCCTCCCTAATGTGTTAAAATGTTTGCGTTAACCCCACGGACGCCTGGCTGGGCATCCGTGGAAGGCTTTACGCCACTTAATCTGGCGTATTGCTTGCTTCCCCCGTTTGATAAGCGATTTGGGGGTTGCCTGGCAACTCCCCTCAATTTCTTAACCATTCAATCAGGGGTGTGCCACTGAGCTTGCCGGTGTGCCACTGAGCTTGCCGATCGGGTCCACTTTTAAATTGAACTTAGTCAGCATAGAATTGGTGGCGCTGTTCTACCGATAAGGCGACGCGACGCTGGCCACGCGTCTCTCAGACGACCCAATATGGCAACGGGAGTGCACCATTTTGAATTATTTTTAACAGTGATCGCCCGGTTAACGATAAAAATTCTTCTAATTATGATGAATTTGTCAAAATGATAAGTTTAATATTCGCGATTACGTGTTATAATTCACTACGAATTCAAAATGTAGGTTTCGCGTGGCCACCGTCGTCTGTGTAAATCTACAGCGCCCCCAAACCTATGCTGACTAACAATTCCGTTAAACCTGGTTAAACATTGTTAAACGCGTTAAACGCCGGTCACGGACGCATTCCGGACGATTACCATAATTTATTCAAATATGCAAAAGGGTCCGTTTTCGCTAGGTACGTTAGTATAGGACTTTCCTATCCCAAAATTAATAGTATCCCTGATTCAATGACACTTTTGGGAGATAAGGCTCTATCATGGCCTGCGGTTGCATTGAAGTCGAAGGTGTGGCGAAAAGATGTAGGCGTTGCGGCCAATTTGACGAACCTGTCTTGCATTGTAGAATAATGTGTTGCTGGCCAGGCGTGGCGGCAAAGATGTAGGCGTTGAGGCGAAGTTGGCGAACCTGTGTTGCGTTGTAGAAGAATGTGTTGCTGGCCAGGCGTGGCGGCAAAGATGTAGGCGTTGCGGCGAAGTTGGCGAACCTGTGTTGCGTTGTAGAAGAATGTGTTGCTGACCAGGCGCGGCGGCGAAGATGTAGGCGTTGCGGCGAATTTGACGAACCTGTGTTGCGTTGTAGAAGAATGTGTTGCTGGCCAGACGCGACGGCGAAGATGTACATGTAGGCGTGTTGGCGAACCTGGGTTGCGTTGCAGAAGAATGTGTTGCTGGCCAGGCGCGGCGGCGAAGATGTAGGCGGTGCGGCGAACCTGGGTTGCGTTGCAGAAGAATGTGTTGCTGGCCAGGCGTTGGCGGCGAAAATGTGGGCGTTGCGGCGAAGTTGGTGAACCTGTGTTGCGTTGTAGAAGAAAGTGTTGCGGGCGGTAGTTTGAAGCCAAAATAATTTGTATTCAAATTTAATAACTGTAAGTCAATTATAATTAGCTTTACAACATGCAAATGTAAATTTCACGAAATTTAATGAGATAGTTAATCACTAAGTAAAGCTTCGTTGGCAGTTTCAAAATGTAATAACATTATATAGGCATTGGTAACGTTAATTCAAATTGTTTAAGGTCTCACTGGCAGAAAAACGATGGTAATAAATTTAGCGCCATTGACGTGTTAACAACTTAATATTAATTGGATATTAAGAGCTCACAATTTAATAATTAAATATGCGTCGTTAGCATATATTTATACAAAATAAAGTTTGAATGATTAAGTTAAGAACTTTGGAAGAAAGGTTTGTCCAAGTTGATAATTCGTTGTCGTCATATAAATGCCTCAACGTCCATCCTTTTTCATATTGAGATGCTATTAGCACAACTAAAATATTGCTTTTTCTACAGTCAAAATTCTTTGGATGTAACGCACGTTTTGCGTGAAGAAATGTATATGTGACATAAATGTGTGATGCGGTATGCAACCAAATGCTACCTAATACCAAAATTCCCTCTGTGTCGTCTCCCCTCAACTTCTCTGACAGCAATTGGGCTTTACATTGAAACTAAATTCGTCATGGTCCAATGATCATAACAAGTTTTACAGCGTCATGAAACAGAGTCCTATTTTTTTAGCCACCCTGTATGTGCGACTCTTAGCAGCTTAGAGTGATTACAACTTCTTGTTGGTTGAGCTTCCGCTGGTATAAGAAATTTATTTTAAAAAAATATTAAAAAAAAGAAAATTTAAAAAAAAACGGCCGCCCGCCCCTCCTCTCTGAAAGCTGTGGAGGACAACATTACTTTTTGTTGGCCTTAGTACAAGCTTGCTTAATGAAGATTGCATTAGTGGTTGGGTTGGTATGAAAGTAGGGTGGAGATCTGATGGTACATATCAGTGGCATTTTAATACAACAGCTATAATATAGGTTATGTTTTATAAAATAGCAACTTATTAGTACTGCCACATATTTTCAGCCATATTGTAGCGTTCACCATTTTTTTCTCCAATAGGGCCCTTATTGCACTAATCATTCATTGTTCATGAACAATTTTAATATTTGACCAAGTACTACACATTTTATATCTTTTATTGTTTATTACTACATTACTTTCACATTTCACATAGTTTCATCATTTTCATATGCTTTTCAGCATGTTTACATTATCCTTTTCACATTTCATAGTTTCATCATGTTTACATTTCATATCAAATACATGTAGGCCTATAACACATTCATATGCTTTTCATCATGTATAGCACATTTTCATATCAAATACATGTACAACACATTCATATGCTTTTCATCATGTATAGCACATTTTCATATGCTTTTCAGCATGTTTACACATTTTCATATGCTTTCAGCATGTTTACACATTTCATATGCTTTTCAGCATGTTTACACATTTTCATATGCTTTTCGGCATGTTTACACATTTTCATATGCTTTTCGGCATGTTTACATTCATGTTCACATTTCATATCAATTACATGTATAACACATTTTCATAAATTATGCTTTTCGTCATGTTTACATTGCATAACATTACATAACATTTTCATATGCTTTTGACCATGTTTACACATTTTTATATGCTTTTCAGCATGTTTACATTGATTCATGTTCACATAATTTTCACAGTACTACATTCATAAAATACACCATGATGAAATGAACTTAAACTGTTTATTACCAATTTGTTTGAAATGAAATGTTTGCTGGTAACATTATCTAGGACAATGCATAAGTTCAAAATTCAGTCACATTGCAGTGTGTGGGGAGATTGTAATGTTATAGGAGCAATAATTATAGGTCAATAAATGCGTATGTTTTGTTTCGAGAGAAATTAGAAAAATCAATGCACGCGCGCTGATGTTGATGTGTGAATAATGGCACGACCCCGCAGGGGAGTGGCATTGTGAGCATATCAACACCCAGCGCAAGTGCATTGATTTTTCTGAATTATCATGGTGTATTTTATGAATGTAGTACTGTGAAAATTATGTGAACATGAATGTAAACATGCTGAAAAGCATATGAAAATGTGTAAACATGCTCAAAAGCATATGAAAATGTTATACGTAGGGGAGGATGGGGCAACTGGACCGGTTAAGCATATTTCATGATATAAAAGCTTAAAGCTCGTGTAAATATTTATAGAATTGCTATGAAAATATCACCCATGCAACTGTTTACATATAACATATAATCAATGTTAAAAAATATCCAAACAAAAGGCCAATTACCACTAACTAAAAACTTTACTTGGCACGGTCCAGTTACCCCATCCATTTGCGTAGCTAGGATTTTTTCAGGGGGGGGGGGCAAGATTTCTAAAATGTTCGTAAAAGGTTGCCCCCAATTTTTTTCTAGTCACTTACCTCGTGACTGGTCCTATATGTTCCAGCGGTTAGAATACACAGAAATCATTGATTGACAACACGGTAACTAAGCAGTATTTTCTTTACAAACTCATTTCCATATTATTTAACGTGTAAAAATGATACAGGTCTCATGAAACCCATGTTTTATACAGTTTTCGTGGTTAACGCGTAAAAAGCAGTAATACTAATGGTTTACAAAGCAAGCGCAATTTTCGACTGCACGTTTATTATAGATAAAACGGTATGAACCTAGTTAAATGGTTACAGGGTTGTGATATTCAGACGCCCCATACATTTGTCTATATATACCCCCTTTCTTTAATGATTTTATTTACTTCATATAATCATCATTTAGTACCTATAATAAACCATCTTGATATTTAGCCAGCTTTTCATGTTACAGGGGAAGTTAGTCAATATGACAATGATGACCCAACGGTTGATGTACACAAAAAGCAGTGGATAAAATACATAAATCATGATATTTCGTCATAGCAAATACCTTTACAGACACCATTCAAAATATAATAAAGATGTAATTCATAATACCGAGGTTTTTAAACCATTCTAAAGCAATTTCATGTCATATTGTAATCCTTCAATATCAGAAATAGTGGTATTAGACCCGAAATGCCCCAAAATGTCTAAGAACTTGAAAGAATGTGAATTATTTCATATTCTATTCACATTTCAATACCGAGTCATGTTTTATTGACACTAACAACTCATTTTCAAAATGAATTGTACAATTTTGATTAAGTTTTGCAGGCGGTCCAGTTGCCCCACACCCCTTCGGACCACTTACCCCAACAAATGACGTAGCACTTTGTCGAGATGAAACGTTATTAAAACACGCCTGTGACGTAATACATTTTACGCCAAAATGTTTTAAAACATACCACCATTTGTCATAATAATCAATAACTCCAATACATTTCAGAAAAAAGGCAAAACTGCATTTTTGTTTTTAGCCATTACACAGATTTCTGTAGCCAGTGAGTATCTTTGAATTCGCAAATATTACGGCGTTCGGGTCCTACAAGTAGACGAGTGTCTTTAGATAAGTAAGAAATGGTGTACTTTGTTATTTGCAAATTCATGAACTAATAACTCTACCAAATAAATACCCGTGATAATGATTTAAGTTGAAGCATTCTTTAAATGATAATATTGATCGGAAATCCAAACCACCAATGTCCCAAATTAGCAATATGCGCCATTTTACGGTCATTTCAACCACAACCTATGGTTTTAATCATATTTCGGAAAGTCCCAAGCACACTACAATATAGCACCCATCAAATGCAATATGCACCTACAATCATGTTCAAAACTGTTGGGACACTTCCTGCATATCCGGTGAAACGGTGGTCCCTCCCCCTAAACTCAATGTTGGTCCATATAAAAGCATCGTCCAGCAACGGGCTGTGTTATATATATCAGCCCCAACATTGGTTTGGGGGGGGGGGGGGGGGGGGGTTGAGAGGGATGGCAGCTTTACATACTAGTTTTGACTATCATACTTTCAATTGACAGCTTTTTACTAATTTTGAAAGATATTTGATGCGCACGTGTATAGTGTCCCAACAGGTTTTGAACAAGATTGTATTAAAGCATTGTAAAAATAATGTACTAAATTCATATAAGTCCTTGTAACTGCATTAAATAAGTTCCAAATTATCTTATATTTGGCAATATTAGAGAGCGATAATGTGCCATTAGTATCGTTTATTTAAGAAAATAATGGGTTAGTAATGTCTTCAATTTAAAGGGGCATTGTCTGAATTACGCACCTAAATGGTACTTTTTAATAAAGACTTATTTCATAAGATAATAGGTAAAACAAATAATGTCATTAAATAAACTAATGATTGTGTTATTGTGGTAGGGTGGGGGTGACCGTTTATTTCAGATTAATATACTCTTAATTGAAGCATGTTAATTGAGACGCCATAATAATTAAGATTCGTATTCGTATAGAGGTAGATGTCAACAAACACAAAATATCCATTTGACAACGTAATACATCACCTATAAATCGCATGTTATTATTAAACATATTACACCAATTCGTAAGGTCCGGAAAAATGAAATCAACTTTAGAATGAAAAGTTACAAACATTTCCAAAATGAAATACAAAACTAAACAAACGAAAACAAAACCATAAAAACAAGAACCTATCGAGATTCGAACCAGCAATCTACTTATTCTAAGACAGGAAACATACCACTGAGCTAACTGGGGAGTCAGCTTTTTGAAGAGGCATTTTGCTTATTAACTCTAGCACTGTATTGATCAACCACGGTCAACCATCAATTTCAATAGAACCCTATGTACGGTCTACCAGAATGAATAGAAAGGAAGTATTGATCATCTTTTAAGATATTATTGGTAGACCGTGGTTAATCGTGTTGAATTCGCAAAAATTATTATTATTTTGAACAGTATGAAAGTGTATATAATGTTAACCGTGGTAGACCGATAATAATAAGTGTATTTCCATACTAAATCATCTCAAGAAGAATATTAGTTTAACAAGATAAATTGTTATACCTTATCTTCTTATACTAGTACAACGTATTGCCCTACTAGTGTAGTGGTTTCGACTGACACCGCAGACTCTGTCCATGGGTTCGAATCTCAGCGCGGCAGTTTAGTTACATTTTAATTTTTACTTCAAATGTTTAAACAATTAAGATTTCAAATAAATGAGTTGATCAGGTTTGTACAACATGTTTTTTTTTCGTCGCCTTGACGCACCGCCACTTGATGCAATCGTTTGAAACACTCGCCGCTGTAAATTAGATACTTTGAAACTATGACACTTTATCAAAATACACGTTATTTATGTATTTCATTAAATGTGTATACGTAATTAGACTATGAAGTTCAACTCGAAATGTTACAGAAGCAATGTTCTTCATTTCTTAAAAAGAATGGTTAAAATCGAAGCTACCGTTTTCGAGATATAGCGATTTTGTATTTTTTATAGCTCATTTTTCCACTCCCTTAATACAATCATGTTCAAAACTGTTGGGACACTTCCTGCATATCCGGTGAAACGGTGGTCCCTCCCCCTAAACTCAATGTTGGTCCATATAAAAGCATCGTCCAGCAACGGGCTGTGTTATATATATCAGCCCCAACATTGGTTTGGGGGGGGGGGGGGGTTGAGAGGGATGGCAGCTTTACATACTAGTTTTGACTATCATACTTTCAATTGACAGCTTTTTACTAATTTTGAAAGATATTTGATGCGCACGTGTATAGTGTCCCAACAGGTTTTGAACAAGATTGTATTAAAGCATTGTAAAAATAATGTACTAAATTCATATAAGTCCTTGTAACTGCATTAAATAAGTTCCAAATTATCTTATATTTGGCAATATTAGAGAGCGATAATGTGCCATTAGTATCGTTTATTTAAGAAAATAATGGGTTAGTAATGTCTTCAATTTAAAGGGGCATTGTCTGAATTACGCACCTAAATGGTACTTTTTAATAAAGACTTATTTCATAAGATAATAGGTAAAACAAATAATGTCATTAAATAAACTAATGATTGTGTTATTGTGGTAGGGTGGGGGTGACCGTTTATTTCAGATTAATATACTCTTAATTGAAGCATGTTAATTGAGACGCCATAATAATTAAGATTCGTATTCGTATAGAGGTAGATGTCAACAAACACAAAATATCCATTTGACAACGTAATACATCACCTATAAATCGCATGTTATTATTAAACATATTACACCAATTCGTAAGGTCCGGAAAAATGAAATCAACTTTAGAATGAAAAGTTACAAACATTTCCAAAATGAAATACAAAACTAAACAAACGAAAACAAAACCATAAAAACAAGAACCTATCGAGATTCGAACCAGCAATCTACTTATTCTAAGACAGGAAACATACCACTGAGCTAACTGGGGAGTCAGCTTTTTGAAGAGGCATTTTGCTTATTAACTCTAGCACTGTATTGATCAACCACGGTCAACCATCAATTTCAATAGAACCCTATGTACGGTCTACCAGAATGAATAGAAAGGAAGTATTGATCATCTTTTAAGATATTATTGGTAGACCGTGGTTAATCGTGTTGAATTCGCAAAAATTATTATTATTTTGAACAGTATGAAAGTGTATATAATGTTAACCGTGGTAGACCGATAATAATAAGTGTATTTCCATACTAAATCATCTCAAGAAGAATATTAGTTTAACAAGATAAATTGTTATACCTTATCTTCTTATACTAGTACAACGTATTGCCCTACTAGTGTAGTGGTTTCGACTGACACCGCAGACTCTGTCCATGGGTTCGAATCTCAGCGCGGCAGTTTAGTTACATTTTAATTTTTACTTCAAATGTTTAAACAATTAAGATTTCAAATAAATGAGTTGATCAGGTTTGTACAACATGTTTTTTTTTCGTCGCCTTGACGCACCGCCACTTGATGCAATCGTTTGAAACACTCGCCGCTGTAAATTAGATACTTTGAAACTATGACACTTTATCAAAATACACGTTATTTATGTATTTCATTAAATGTGTATACGTAATTAGACTATGAAGTTCAACTCGAAATGTTACAGAAGCAATGTTCTTCATTTCTTAAAAAGAATGGTTAAAATCGAAGCTACCGTTTTCGAGATATAGCGATTTTGTATTTTTTATAGCTCATTTTTCCACTCCCTTAATACAATCATGTTCAAAACTGTTGGGACACTTCCTGCATATCCGGTGAAACGGTGGTCCCTCCCCCTAAACTCAATGTTGGTCCATATAAAAGCATCGTCCAGCAACGGGCTGTGTTATATATATCAGCCCCAACATTGGTTTGGGGGGGGGGGGGGGGGGGGTTGAGAGGGATGGCAGCTTTACATACTAGTTTTGACTATCATACTTTCAATTGACAGCTTTTTACTAATTTTGAAAGATATTTGATGCGCACGTGTATAGTGTCCCAACAGGTTTTGAACAAGATTGTATTAAAGCATTGTAAAAATAATGTACTAAATTCATATAAGTCCTTGTAACTGCATTAAATAAGTTCCAAATTATCTTATATTTGGCAATATTAGAGAGCGATAATGTGCCATTAGTATCGTTTATTTAAGAAAATAATGGGTTAGTAATGTCTTCAATTTAAAGGGGCATTGTCTGAATTACGCACCTAAATGGTACTTTTTAATAAAGACTTATTTCATAAGATAATAGGTAAAACAAATAATGTCATTAAATAAACTAATGATTGTGTTATTGTGGTAGGGTGGGGGTGACCGTTTATTTCAGATTAATATACTCTTAATTGAAGCATGTTAATTGAGACGCCATAATAATTAAGATTCGTATTCGTATAGAGGTAGATGTCAACAAACACAAAATATCCATTTGACAACGTAATACATCACCTATAAATCGCATGTTATTATTAAACATATTACACCAATTCGTAAGGTCCGGAAAAATGAAATCAACTTTAGAATGAAAAGTTACAAACATTTCCAAAATGAAATACAAAACTAAACAAACGAAAACAAAACCATAAAAACAAGAACCTATCGAGATTCGAACCAGCAATCTACTTATTCTAAGACAGGAAACATACCACTGAGCTAACTGGGGAGTCAGCTTTTTGAAGAGGCATTTTGCTTATTAACTCTAGCACTGTATTGATCAACCACGGTCAACCATCAATTTCAATAGAACCCTATGTACGGTCTACCAGAATGAATAGAAAGGAAGTATTGATCATCTTTTAAGATATTATTGGTAGACCGTGGTTAATCGTGTTGAATTCGCAAAAATTATTATTATTTTGAACAGTATGAAAGTGTATATAATGTTAACCGTGGTAGACCGATAATAATAAGTGTATTTCCATACTAAATCATCTCAAGAAGAATATTAGTTTAACAAGATAAATTGTTATACCTTATCTTCTTATACTAGTACAACGTATTGCCCTACTAGTGTAGTGGTTTCGACTGACACCGCAGACTCTGTCCATGAGTTCGAATCTCAGCGCGGCAGTTTAGTTACATTTTAATTTTTACTTCAAATGTTTAAACAATTAAGATTTCAAATAAATGAGTTGATCAGGTTTGTACAACATGTTTTTTTTTCGTCGCCTTGACGCACCGCCACTTGATGCAATCGTTTGAAACACTCGCCGCTGTAAATTAGATACTTTGAAACTATGACACTTTATCAAAATACACGTTATTTATGTATTTCATTAAATGTGTATACGTAATTAGACTATGAAGTTCAACTCGAAATGTTACAGAAGCAATGTTCTTCATTTCTTAAAAAGAATGGTTAAAATCGAAGCTACCGTTTTCGAGATATAGCGATTTTTGTATTTTTTATAGCTCATTTTTCCACTCCCTTAACCCTAACCCACCCGGTGGATTTTCCAACAACATTTTTTTCAAGCGAAAAAAGCACACACAACAAGAGGTGCCACGCCCCGGGGTTTGAACCCACGACCTCTCGGTTGGCGGGCGGACACTCTACCAACTGCGCCACGGGGGAAGCTGTGCTGGGCGAGTGTATTCGCCCAGCTATATAGCTTACAGCCATTATTTCAGACAAAAACCTCAGCGCCAGGTGGAACCAGGATGCTGGGAAATGGGATTTCATGGGATCTGGGGCTGTAAGGGTTAATTAGGGTAAAATTAGAGAAAAAAAGGGAAAATTAAAAAGAAGAAAAAAAATCGTTCAATAACCCTAACCCACCCGGTGGATTTTCCAACAACATTTTTTTCAAGCGAAAAAAGCACACACAACAAGAGGTGCCACGCCCCGGGGTTTGAACCCACGACCTCTCGGTTGGCGGGCGGACACTCTACCAACTGCGCCACGGGGGAAGCTGTGCTGGGCGA
The DNA here is from genome assembly GCA_035610835.1 of Ophiura sarsii. NCBI lineage: Eukaryota > Metazoa > Echinodermata > Ophiuroidea > Amphilepidida > Ophiuridae > Ophiura > Ophiura sarsii. The sequence continues at coordinate 66,330,476 of CM069449.1, read as the reverse complement.
GTGTATTCGCCCAGCTATATAGCTTACAGCCATTATTTCAGACAAAAACCTCAGCGCCAGGTGGAACCAGGATGCTGGGAAATGGGATTTCATGGGATCTGGGGCTGTAAGGGTTAATACATGTAATAAAGCATTGTAAAATTAATGTACTAAATTCATATAAGTCCTTGTAACTGCATTAAATAAGTTCCAAATTATCTTATATTTGGCAATATTAGAGAGCGATAATGTGCCATTAGTATCGTTTATTTAAGAAAATAATGGGTTAGTAATGTCTTCAATTTAAAGGGGCATTGTCTGAATTACGCACCTAAATGGTACTTTTTAATAAAGACTTATTTCATAAGATAATAGGTAAAACAAATAATGTCATTAAATAAACTAATGATTGTGTTATTGTGGTAGGGTGGGGGTGACCGTTTATTTCAGATTAATATACTCTTAATTGAAGCATGTTAATTGAGACGCCATAATAATTAAGATTCGTATTCGTATAGAGGTAGATGTCAACAAACACAAAATATCCATTTGACAACGTAATACATCACCTATAAATCGCATGTTATTATTAAACATATTATACCAATTCGTAAGGTCCGGAAAAATGAAATCAACTTTAGAATGAAAAGTTACAAACATTTCCAAAATGAAATACAAAACTAAACAAACGAAAACAAAACCATAAAAACAAGAACCTATCGAGATTCGAACCAGCAATCTACTTATTCTAAGACAGGAAACATACCACTGAGCTAACTGGGGAGTCAGCTTTTTGAAGAGGCATTTTGCTTATTAACTCTAGCACTGTATTGATCAACCACGGTCAACCATCAATTTCAATAGAACCCTATGTACGGTCTACCAGAATGAATAGAAAGGAAGTATTGATCATCTTTTAAGATATTATTGGTAGACCGTGGTTAATCGTGTTGAATTCGCAAAAATTATTATTATTTTGAACAGTATGAAAGTGTATATAATGTTAACCGTGGTAGACCGATAATAATAAGTGTATTTCCATACTAAATCATCTCAAGAAGAATATTAGTTTAACAAGATAAATTGTTATACCTTATCTTCTTATACTAGTACAACGTATTGCCCTACTAGTGTAGTGGTTTCGACTGACACCGCAGACTCTGTCCATGGGTTCGAATCTCAGCGCGGCAGTTTAGTTACATTTTAATTTTTACTTCAAATGTTTAAACAATTAAGATTTCAAATAAATGAGTTGATCAGGTTTGTACAACATGTTTTTTTTTCGTCGCCTTGACGCACCGCCACTTGATGCAATCGTTTGAAACACTCGCCGCTGTAAATTAGATACTTTGAAACTATGACACTTTATCAAAATACACGTTATTTATGTATTTCATTAAATGTGTATACGTAATTAGACTATGAAGTTCAACTCGAAATGTTACAGAAGCAATGTTCTTCATTTCTTAAAAAGAATGGTTAAAATCGAAGCTACCGTTTTCGAGATATAGCGATTTTTGTATTTTTTATAGCTCATTTTTCCACTCCCTTAATACAATCATGTTCAAAACTGTTGGGACACTTCCTGCATATCCGGTGAAACGGTGGTCCCTCCCCCTAAACTCAATGTTGGTCCATATAAAAGCATCGTCCAGCAACGGGCTGTGTTATATATATCAGCCCCAACATTGGTTTGGGGGGGGGGGGGGGGGGGGGGGGGTTGAGAGGGATGGCAGCTTTACATACTAGTTTTGACTATCATACTTTCAATTGACAGCTTTTTACTAATTTTGAAAGATATTTGATGCGCACGTGTATAGTGTCCCAACAGGTTTTGAACAAGATTGTATTAAAGCATTGTAAAAATAATGTACTAAATTCATATAAGTCCTTGTAACTGCATTAAATAAGTTCCAAATTATCTTATATTTGGCAATATTAGAGAGCGATAATGTGCCATTAGTATCGTTTATTTAAGAAAATAATGGGTTAGTAATGTCTTCAATTTAAAGGGGCATTGTCTGAATTACGCACCTAAATGGTACTTTTTAATAAAGACTTATTTCATAAGATAATAGGTAAAACAAATAATGTCATTAAATAAACTAATGATTGTGTTATTGTGGTAGGGTGGGGGTGACCGTTTATTTCAGATTAATATACTCTTAATTGAAGCATGTTAATTGAGACGCCATAATAATTAAGATTCGTATTCGTATAGAGGTAGATGTCAACAAACACAAAATATCCATTTGACAACGTAATACATCACCTATAAATCGCATGTTATTATTAAACATATTACACCAATTCGTAAGGTCCGGAAAAATGAAATCAACTTTAGAATGAAAAGTTACAAACATTTCCAAAATGAAATACAAAACTAAACAAACGAAAACAAAACCATAAAAACAAGAACCTATCGAGATTCGAACCAGCAATCTACTTATTCTAAGACAGGAAACATACCACTGAGCTAACTGGGGAGTCAGCTTTTTGAAGAGGCATTTTGCTTATTAACTCTAGCACTGTATTGATCAACCACGGTCAACCATCAATTTCAATAGAACCCTATGTACGGTCTACCAGAATGAATAGAAAGGAAGTATTGATCATCTTTTAAGATATTATTGGTAGACCGTGGTTAATCGTGTTGAATTCGCAAAAATTATTATTATTTTGAACAGTATGAAAGTGTATATAATGTTAACCGTGGTAGACCGATAATAATAAGTGTATTTCCATACTAAATCATCTCAAGAAGAATATTAGTTTAACAAGATAAATTGTTATACCTTATCTTCTTATACTAGTACAACGTATTGCCCTACTAGTGTAGTGGTTTCGACTGACACCGCAGACTCTGTCCATGAGTTCGAATCTCAGCGCGGCAGTTTAGTTACATTTTAATTTTTACTTCAAATGTTTAAACAATTAAGATTTCAAATAAATGAGTTGATCAGGTTTGTACAACATGTTTTTTTTTCGTCGCCTTGACGCACCGCCACTTGATGCAATCGTTTGAAACACTCGCCGCTGTAAATTAGATACTTTGAAACTATGACACTTTATCAAAATACACGTTATTTATGTATTTCATTAAATGTGTATACGTAATTAGACTATGAAGTTCAACTCGAAATGTTACAGAAGCAATGTTCTTCATTTCTTAAAAAGAATGGTTAAAATCGAAGCTACCGTTTTCGAGATATAGCGATTTTTGTATTTTTTATAGCTCATTTTTCCACTCCCTTAACCCTAACCCACCCGGTGGATTTTCCAACAACATTTTTTTCAAGCGAAAAAAGCACACACAACAAGAGGTGCCACGCCCCGGGGTTTGAACCCACGACCTCTCGGTTGGCGGGCGGACACTCTACCAACTGCGCCACGGGGGAAGCTGTGCTGGGCGAGTGTATTCGCCCAGCTATATAGCTTACAGCCATTATTTCAGACAAAAACCTCAGCGCCAGGTGGAACCAGGATGCTGGGAAATGGGATTTCATGGGATCTGGGGCTGTAAGGGTTAATTAGGGTAAAATTAGAGAAAAAAAGGGAAAATTAAAAAGAAGAAAAAAAATCGTTCAATAACCCTAACCCACCCGGTGGATTTTCCAACAACATTTTTTTCAAGCGAAAAAAGCACACACAACAAGAGGTGCCACGCCCCGGGGTTTGAACCCACGACCTCTCGGTTGGCGGGCGGACACTCTACCAACTGCGCCACGGGGGAAGCTGTGCTGGGCGAGTGTATTCGCCCAGCTATATAGCTTACAGCCATTATTTCAGACAAAAACCTCAGCGCCAGGTGGAACCAGGATGCTGGGAAATGGGATTTCATGGGATCTGGGGCTGTAAGGGTTAATACATGTAATAAAGCATTGTAAAAATAATGTACTAAATTCATATAAGTCCTTGTAACTGCATTAAATAAGTTCCAAATTATCTTATATTTGGCAATATTAGAGAGCGATAATGTGCCATTAGTATCGTTTATTTAAGAAAATAATGGGTTAGTAATGTCTTCAATTTAAAGGGGCATTGTCTGAATTACGCACCTAAATGGTACTTTTTAATAAAGACTTATTTCATAAGATAATAGGTAAAACAAATAATGTCATTAAATAAACTAATGATTGTGTTATTGTGGTAGGGTGGGGGTGACCGTTTATTTCAGATTAATATACTCTTAATTGAAGCATGTTAATTGAGACGCCATAATAATTAAGATTCGTATTCGTATAGAGGTAGATGTCAACAAACACAAAATATCCATTTGACAACGTAATACATCACCTATAAATCGCATGTTATTATTAAACATATTATACCAATTCGTAAGGTCCGGAAAAATGAAATCAACTTTAGAATGAAAAGTTACAAACATTTCCAAAATGAAATACAAAACTAAACAAACGAAAACAAAACCATAAAAACAAGAACCTATCGAGATTCGAACCAGCAATCTACTTATTCTAAGACAGGAAACATACCACTGAGCTAACTGGGGAGTCAGCTTTTTGAAGAGGCATTTTGCTTATTAACTCTAGCACTGTATTGATCAACCACGGTCAACCATCAATTTCAATAGAACCCTATGTACGGTCTACCAGAATGAATAGAAAGGAAGTATTGATCATCTTTTAAGATATTATTGGTAGACCGTGGTTAATCGTGTTGAATTCGCAAAAATTATTATTATTTTGAACAGTATGAAAGTGTATATAATGTTAACCGTGGTAGACCGATAATAATAAGTGTATTTCCATACTAAATCATCTCAAGAAGAATATTAGTTTAACAAGATAAATTGTTATACCTTATCTTCTTATACTAGTACAACGTATTGCCCTACTAGTGTAGTGGTTTCGACTGACACCGCAGACTCTGTCCATGGGTTCGAATCTCAGCGCGGCAGTTTAGTTACATTTTAATTTTTACTTCAAATGTTTAAACAATTAAGATTTCAAATAAATGAGTTGATCAGGTTTGTACAACATGGTTTTTTTTCGTCGCCTTGACGCACCGCCACTTGATGCAATCGTTTGAAACACTCGCCGCTGTAAATTAGATACTTTGAAACTATGACACTTTATCAAAATACACGTTATTTATGTATTTCATTAAATGTGTATACGTAATTAGACTATGAAGTTCAACTCGAAATGTTACAGAAGCAATGTTCTTCATTTCTTAAAAAGAATGGTTAAAATCGAAGCTACCGTTTTCGAGATATAGCGATTTTTGTATTTTTTATAGCTCATTTTTCCACTCCCTTAATACAATCATGTTCAAAACTGTTGGGACACTTCCTGCATATCCGGTGAAACGGTGGTCCCTCCCCCTAAACTCAATGTTGGTCCATATAAAAGCATCGTCCAGCAACGGGCTGTGTTATATATATCAGCCCCAACATTGGTTTGGGGGGGGGGGGGGGGGGGTTGAGAGGGATGGCAGCTTTACATACTAGTTTTGACTATCATACTTTCAATTGACAGCTTTTTACTAATTTTGAAAGATATTTGATGCGCACGTGTATAGTGTCCCAACAGGTTTTGAACAAGATTGTATTAAAGCATTGTAAAAATAATGTACTAAATTCATATAAGTCCTTGTAACTGCATTAAATAAGTTCCAAATTATCTTATATTTGGCAATATTAGAGAGCGATAATGTGCCATTAGTATCGTTTATTTAAGAAAATAATGGGTTAGTAATGTCTTCAATTTAAAGGGGCATTGTCTGAATTACGCACCTAAATGGTACTTTTTAATAAAGACTTATTTCATAAGATAATAGGTAAAACAAATAATGTCATTAAATAAACTAATGATTGTGTTATTGTGGTAGGGTGGGGGTGACCGTTTATTTCAGATTAATATACTCTTAATTGAAGCATGTTAATTGAGACGCCATAATAATTAAGATTCGTATTCGTATAGAGGTAGATGTCAACAAACACAAAATATCCATTTGACAACGTAATACATCACCTATAAATCGCATGTTATTATTAAACATATTACACCAATTCGTAAGGTCCGGAAAAATGAAATCAACTTTAGAATGAAAAGTTACAAACATTTCCAAAATGAAATACAAAACTAAACAAACGAAAACAAAACCATAAAAACAAGAACCTATCGAGATTCGAACCAGCAATCTACTTATTCTAAGACAGGAAACATACCACTGAGCTAACTGGGGAGTCAGCTTTTTGAAGAGGCATTTTGCTTATTAACTCTAGCACTGTATTGATCAACCACGGTCAACCATCAATTTCAATAGAACCCTATGTACGGTCTACCAGAATGAATAGAAAGGAAGTATTGATCATCTTTTAAGATATTATTGGTAGACCGTGGTTAATCGTGTTGAATTCGCAAAAATTATTATTATTTTGAACAGTATGAAAGTGTATATAATGTTAACCGTGGTAGACCGATAATAATAAGTGTATTTCCATACTAAATCATCTCAAGAAGAATATTAGTTTAACAAGATAAATTGTTATACCTTATCTTCTTATACTAGTACAACGTATTGCCCTACTAGTGTAGTGGTTTCGACTGACACCGCAGACTCTGTCCATGAGTTCGAATCTCAGCGCGGCAGTTTAGTTACATTTTAATTTTTACTTCAAATGTTTAAACAATTAAGATTTCAAATAAATGAGTTGATCAGGTTTGTACAACATGTTTTTTTTTCGTCGCCTTGACGCACCGCCACTTGATGCAATCGTTTGAAACACTCGCCGCTGTAAATTAGATACTTTGAAACTATGACACTTTATCAAAATACACGTTATTTATGTATTTCATTAAATGTGTATACGTAATTAGACTATGAAGTTCAACTCGAAATGTTACAGAAGCAATGTTCTTCATTTCTTAAAAAGAATGGTTAAAATCGAAGCTACCGTTTTCGAGATATAGCGATTTTTGTATTTTTTATAGCTCATTTTTCCACTCCCTTAACCCTAACCCACCCGGTGGATTTTCCAACAACATTTTTTTCAAGCGAAAAAAGCACACACAACAAGAGGTGCCACGCCCCGGGGTTTGAACCCACGACCTCTCGGTTGGCGGGCGGACACTCTACCAACTGCGCCACGGGGGAAGCTGTGCTGGGCGAGTGTATTCGCCCAGCTATATAGCTTACAGCCATTATTTCAGACAAAAACCTCAGCGCCAGGTGGAACCAGGATGCTGGGAAATGGGATTTCATGGGATCTGGGGCTGTAAGGGTTAATTAGGGTAAAATTAGAGAAAAAAAGGGAAAATTAAAAAGAAGAAAAAAAATCGTTCAATAACCCTAACCCACCCGGTGGATTTTCCAACAACATTTTTTTCAAGCGAAAAAAGCACACACAACAAGAGGTGCCACGCCCCGGGGTTTGAACCCACGACCTCTCGGTTGGCGGGCGGACACTCTACCAACTGCGCCACGGGGGAAGCTGTGCTGGGCGAGTGTATTCGCCCAGCTATATAGCTTACAGCCATTATTTCAGACAAAAACCTCAGCGCCAGGTGGAACCAGGATGCTGGGAAATGGGATTTCATGGGATCTGGGGCTGTAAGGGTTAATACATGTAATAAAGCATTGTAAAAATAATGTACTAAATTCATATAAGTCCTTGTAACTGCATTAAATAAGTTCCAAATTATCTTATATTTGGCAATATTAGAGAGCGATAATGTGCCATTAGTATCGTTTATTTAAGAAAATAATGGGTTAGTAATGTCTTCAATTTAAAGGGGCATTGTCTGAATTACGCACCTAAATGGTACTTTTTAATAAAGACTTATTTCATAAGATAATAGGTAAAACAAATAATGTCATTAAATAAACTAATGATTGTGTTATTGTGGTAGGGTGGGGGTGACCGTTTATTTCAGATTAATATACTCTTAATTGAAGCATGTTAATTGAGACGCCATAATAATTAAGATTCGTATTCGTATAGAGGTAGATGTCAACAAACACAAAATATCCATTTGACAACGTAATACATCACCTATAAATCGCATGTTATTATTAAACATATTATACCAATTCGTAAGGTCCGGAAAAATGAAATCAACTTTAGAATGAAAAGTTACAAACATTTCCAAAATGAAATACAAAACTAAACAAACGAAAACAAAACCATAAAAACAAGAACCTATCGAGATTCGAACCAGCAATCTACTTATTCTAAGACAGGAAACATACCACTGAGCTAACTGGGGAGTCAGCTTTTTGAAGAGGCATTTTGCTTATTAACTCTAGCACTGTATTGATCAACCACGGTCAACCATCAATTTCAATAGAACCCTATGTACGGTCTACCAGAATGAATAGAAAGGAAGTATTGATCATCTTTTAAGATATTATTGGTAGACCGTGGTTAATCGTGTTGAATTCGCAAAAATTATTATTATTTTGAACAGTATGAAAGTGTATATAATGTTAACCGTGGTAGACCGATAATAATAAGTGTATTTCCATACTAAATCATCTCAAGAAGAATATTAGTTTAACAAGATAAATTGTTATACCTTATCTTCTTATACTAGTACAACGTATTGCCCTACTAGTGTAGTGGTTTCGACTGACACCGCAGACTCTGTCCATGGGTTCGAATCTCAGCGCGGCAGTTTAGTTACATTTTAATTTTTACTTCAAATGTTTAAACAATTAAGATTTCAAATAAATGAGTTGATCAGGTTTGTACAACATGGTTTTTTTTCGTCGCCTTGACGCACCGCCACTTGATGCAATCGTTTGAAACACTCGCCGCTGTAAATTAGATACTTTGAAACTATGACACTTTATCAAAATACACGTTATTTATGTATTTCATTAAATGTGTATACGTAATTAGACTATGAAGTTCAACTCGAAATGTTACAGAAGCAATGTTCTTCATTTCTTAAAAAGAATGGTTAAAATCGAAGCTACCGTTTTCGAGATATAGCGATTTTTGTATTTTTTATAGCTCATTTTTCCACTCCCTTAATACAATCATGTTCAAAACTGTTGGGACACTTCCTGCATATCCGGTGAAACGGTGGTCCCTCCCCCTAAACTCAATGTTGGTCCATATAAAAGCATCGTCCAGCAACGGGCTGTGTTATATATATCAGCCCCAACATTGGTTTGGGGGGGGGGGGGGGGGGGGTTGAGAGGGATGGCAGCTTTACATACTAGTTTTGACTATCATACTTTCAATTGACAGCTTTTTACTAATTTTGAAAGATATTTGATGCGCACGTGTATAGTGTCCCAACAGGTTTTGAACAAGATTGTAGTATCTTAAGACGACTGCACTGCATGTATATATTTACTGTTGCATATCTGTCAATCATATAAAGTACATTAAACATGATCTAAACCCATCTTCATATATCGCCCATACTATCTGTGAATTTTCAATCAGTCACTCAAGGAGTTAGCTTCAAAGATATGGAGAAAAACCACATGTGTAAATACCTTAAAGTTCCAAATGTTTTGGATTGTAGAAGGTAAAGATATATGTCAAGTATCAACAAAAGTCGTATTGTTCAAAAGAAAGCAGTATGCCCATACAATTACAAAATCCTTCATTTCGGACCACTTGCCCCACGGTCCAGTTGCCCCATATTCCCCTACACATACATATTCATACACGACGATACTAATCAAATTTTTATAGTTTTAAGTTCCTTTGAGTGATTTCAAACGAATAGAAAGAATATAAACAACTTTACCCGCAGCAAAACCCGCAGCAAAAATCGGCAAACCCATGCTTCCTGCAAGAACGAATCAAAACAAAGCGCGCATTTTGTAAGGCGCGAAACACGGAGTGCATTGGCATTTGCACTGCACTCCGCGTATTTTGATTTCCTGCTTTCTGATTGGTTCGTACCAGTTAGAGTGTATGAATTGTTATGAGCATGCTCATATGTCTCCCTCTTTGACATGAAATCACAGAATAACGTGTATAGGGTTTACCAAGAGTAGGGAATTGGTTAGCACAATGCGCCCCTCTGTGCCGGGCTGTTTTGCACATATTGTGTGAGGCTGTCCCCGAACTCGGGGAGGGAGCACTTTATACTTATTTTCATAGTTCCTAATTTGGCTATTCCGCTCCCATCAAATGGATAAGCGTTCAACGGTTACCGAACGATTATTTAAGTGTTCTTTTTAAGCGTTCCTTGGTTATGACCTAAGGGTTCAACAAATTAAGAAAGTAAACCACTTTGTTTATGTCATTTTTAGTAACATTCAATTTTTCTTTGACCAAACAGGCTAGATAGGCATTTAGATGATTTTTTTAGGCATAATTTGATACCAAATTTGCCCTCTAACAACAAAGATAAACCATGATTAGCACCATTTAAAGAAAACATTTTTATTTTCAAAAGTCTCATTTCCAATACACAGCTAGAGAAAAAGGACCAATTGTTAAAAGTAGATGTTCCGATTTATGATATGAAAATCTCCGTATGTTTGAAATAATTCTGTGTTACGAAAATGTGATCGGGTCATCTACCTTTAACACACACATACAATGTATGCCGTATTTACTGCCATGCACTTTAATAGGGGAGCAGATTCCACGGTACAAATATTGGAACCGGCAATTACGATACACATTGGAATTAATGTGCTAATATTAAAAAGCCAATTTGATGTGTCTGCCAGTAAAAGTTGCAAAAATCTGGGTCATTGGTTTTGAAACAATAGTATCATTAACATCAAATTTGCATAATTTTCCTGTATCCATGAATACACGAATTATCCCTTGTAACAGGAAAACAAAACAACATAGAACCATGCTGTTTTTTCTAACTTGAAGAACAGCGTATATACTGTTAGTATATGTCAAAATAAAATTTAAATTTAAATGAAAAGATAGATTTTTAACATAAATATCTACATTTGTTGTCATTTTTTTGAAAATGACCTAACATTTTCACTTATTATAGAAATACCAAACAATAGTTTTTAATAATCTTTTAATTTTATGATAAAGACAAGAGTTCTAATTATCCATGTCAAATGTGGTGGTCGTACGGCATATATTGTGATAGTTGTGGTAGAAAACAGCAATTCCGTGTTTTAACAGTTTTGACGATATAATATGTAGAGGGTCAATGAGCCCATGCATTAACAATAGCCAAATAGAGTGTCAAACACGGGGTGGCATCTTACATTGAAACTACGCGATGTCATACACAAAATGGTGTTTAACATGTTCAAATGGAGGATATTTAGATATTTCTATTTATACTTCTAAATATAAGTGCTATGACACAAGAGTTAAGCGTTACATCCTTTTAACGTGTTGGTGGCTGTAGGTTAGAACATCACTATTTTAAGGACCCAATAAGAGGGACCGACACTTTCGATACACTTTTCGATTTTGAGGCTACATTTTAACAGTTTCAAGTTTTTGTCAGTAAATTGCGTCACATGTTTTAAACAATGGCACCATTAGCATTAAATGTGCAACATATGAGCATTCTTGTTCATAAGTTTGACATATTATGGTATTAACATACATGTAGATTCTTGTCTTGCATAGGCTATGCAATTTAGGGGTCATATTGTAAAAGATTGTGGTTGTGGATGGTACCAAATATCAAATCGATGTTTTACAGAAATGAACACATAGCGATTCCCATAATGGCATACACATATAGGCTATACATCCATAGTCGAGCATCAACCCATATGAGGACATGTAAATATACACGTTATAAAAGAATAGAAATTGTCACATATATACATGTCATATATGTGAGGACATTTGTATGGTAACTTGACGTCTAATGGAGTACATTGCCATACACCCTTTAGGAGGGTGAGGACACTACTCCTATACGTTTTTATGCATGAAAAATTCGAGGACTTGAAAGATGTCCTCACATTTGTTTTTGTCCTCACATTTCCGGCTGGTATAGACAAATGTCCTCAAATTGGCGGGTGCGCAAGTACATAACCCCATACATCTCCATTTATAATGATAGTTATCGTATTTGTAGAATCCCGTTTAAAACAATGGCCTTAGATTATGTAAATATTAAAAAACAAATTCAGGAACAAATAATTGGGCAAAATGTTGTGATGTTTGTCATTCGAGGGAATGGAGAACCTGGCCCAACACGCAGGAACTCAAAACGTTAACAAGGAGTGCTAATATTATAACTGGGTATGGAGATCAGTGTAGAAAAATGTAAGGTGATGAAGATGGGATCCAAAAAGTAAGAGTCAGTAACATCCAGCATACATTGGAATTAAAGAACGAGAGACAGTATAACAGTTCAAGTAAGCAACCAATAACAGAAACAGATGATTGATAGAATGCCCATAACATAACAGGAGATCAAAATTAGAATTGTTGTTGTAACCTTTTCACTTCAAAGGTTGAAACCCAGTCTGGAGGGAAAGCTCATTGAAATCACGAACAAGGCTTCTACGAGCACTGGTAACAACCTTAAGTCTTTCTGTGCCATGTGAAACCTGACACTAAATGCAAAGACGCAGAACGAATACATGCATATCACCAACCAAAAAAGTGAGGAGCATTAAATAAGATCACCTTTCAGTTACGAAAAGGAGAAAACTCATGATGGTTTGAGCATGCTAAAAGTTAAATGGAAGCCTGCAAATGCTATTTTGCAAAGAGGGACAGATGGGGTAAGAGAGAGGTGGGGGGGGGGGGGGGGGGTGAAACAAATACATTGATGGACAACATCAAACTGTGGAAAGGAATGACATTTGGCCGCCTGATCAGAACAGCCGGTGACAGGCAGCTATAATAAACTTTAGACTCTAGATCTATCATTGTGAGATATACGAGTAGGGCCTACAACTTTAATTACGCCTTTAAACCAATATTTAAAGGAGGTGTCCAGCAAGCACAACGCTGTGCATTATATGTTAGAAAAATTATTACCGAGCCCAAATCGTGTAGTTATATGCAACAAAACATCATACTTATAAATGATTAAAAACTGCCATCTCTCAACATACAATTTTTAAAAATTGCGGTGACCGAAAGTCCCGGTATCAATGACGTCATGGTTATTGTTGGTGCTCATATTTGTGCAGTGCATTGTATAACTATGACTTCATTGATACCGGGATATTCGATCGCCGCGAATTGCAAAAGGTTTTATTCGGTTTTGTGATAAGTGTGATGATTTGTTCTGTATAATTATTTTTCTAACATATAGGGGAATATGGGGCAACTGGACCGTGGGGCAAGTGGACCGAAATGAAGGATTTTGTAATTGTATGGGCATACTGCTTTCTTTTGATCAATACGACTTTTGTTGATACTTGACATATATCTTTACCTTCTACAATCCAAAACATTTGGAACTTTAGGGTATTTACACATGTGATTTTTCTCCATATCTTTGAAGCTAACTCCTTGAGTGACTGATTGAAAATTCACAGATAGTATGGGCGATATATGAAGATGGGTTTAGATCATGTTTAATGTACTTTATATGATTGACAGATATGCAACAGTAAATATATACATGCAGTACAGTCGTCTTAAGATACTAGGTGCATATTGCATTTGATGGGTGCTATATTGTAGTGTGCTAGGGACTTTCCGAAAAATGATTAAAACCATAGGTTGTGGTTGAAATGACCGTAAAATGGCGCATATTGCTAATTTGGGACATTGGTGGTTTGGATTTCCGTTCAATATTATCATTTAAAGAATGCTTCAACTTAAATCATTATCACGGGTATTCATTTGGTAGAGTTATTAGTTCATGAATTTGCAAATAACAAAGTACACCATTTCTTACTTATCTAAAGACACTCGTCTACTTGTAGGACCCGAACGCCGTAATATTTGCGAATTCAAAGATACTCACTGGCTACAGAAATCTGTGTAATGGCTAAAAACAAAAATGCAGTTTTGCCTATTTTTCTGAAATGTATTGGAGTTATTGATTATTATGACAAATGGTGGTATGTTTTAAATTATTTTGGCGTAAAATGTATTACGTCACAGGCGTGTTTTAATAACGTTTCATCTCGACAAAGTGCTACGTCATTTGTTGGGGTAAGTGGACCGAAGGGGTGTGGGGCAACTGGACCGCCTGCAAAAACTTAATAAACATTGTAAAATTCATTTTGAAAATGAGTTGTTAGTGTCAATAAAACATGACTTGGTATTGAAATGTGAATAGAATATGAAATAATTCACATTCTTTCAAGTTCTTAGACATTTTGGGGCATTTCGGGTCTAATACCACTATTTCTGATATTGAAGGATTACAATATGACATGAAATGGTTTTAGAATGGATTAAAACCTCGGTATTATGAATTACATCGTTATTATATTTTGAATGGTGTCTGTAAAGGTATTTGCTATGACGAAATATCATGATTTATGTATTTTATCCACTGCTTTTTGTGTATATCAACCGTTGGGTCATCATTGTCATATTGACTAACTTCCCCTGAAAAGCTGGCTAAATATCAAGATGGTTTATTATAAGTACTAAATGATGATTATATGAAGTAAATAAAATCATTAAAGAAAGGGGTATATATAGACAAATGTATGGGGCGTCTGAATATCACAACCATGTAACCATTTAACTAGGTTCATACCGTTTTATCTATAATAAACGTGCAGTCGAAAATTGCGCTTGCTTTGTACACCATTAGTATTACTGCTTTTTACATGTTAACCACGAAAACTGTATGGGGGGGGGGGGGGGGGGGGGGGGGGGGGGGGGGGGGGGGGGGTAGGGTCACAAAATTTCGCACGGTCACAAAATTTTGCATGGTCAATAAATTTCGCACAGTTACAAAATTTAGCACGGTCACACAATTTCGCAGTCCAAAAAGCACAACAGTCAGCAAATAATGCCCAATCATCAGTGTTTTAGGCAATATTTTTTTTTCCTTATGAAAGTTTAGCGTCCCGGTATTGGGAATTTAGCGTCCCGGTATTGGGAGCCAGGGGGAAAGTTGCCACCCCCCCTGCCCCCCAGCCCCCGGTCGGTACGCCACTGACCACAAAACATTGTGCATTATATAAATGCACAATGTTGTGCTTGCTGGACACCGCCTTTAACCATGTTAACCGCTCTTGTCAGACTTGTTGACATGCTTGAAAACACCATCCTTTCACATGACTTATGCTATACATTTCATATTTAAATTGGAACTGTCTTCCGGAATAACCACATCATGACTGGTGAATCTTTGATTTATTTCAAAAGAATCATGAAAACTTACCCGATGTCGAGCTTTATCATGTTTAATATGTATATTTTGTTTTGGACTCATTGGATTTCACAATAGTTTCATTTCACTTTTGTCAAAAGTTTCTTATGCATTTTCATAGGCGGTGTTGTCATGAGCATTAGGCCCAAATCTTCCTTTCCCCTTTTCTCTATCTTTTAAAGTTTATTATTCATTATTTCTTATCAATTATACAATTTTCATGATTACATCATCGTCACCCTCTTTTTTTTTCTCAACAAAATCACATACATACATGATCAGTACATTCCCCCAAAAAACCTATTATTATATTACTATCATTTTCTTGCATATACGTAACTTCAAAATATGATTATTTCAAAGTCACACACCTCATGTTACACACAATCAATGTACATTTTTAATGTAGGCCTACTTAAAATATCAATTCTGATTTTAAAAGAAATATAAGATTAGGATGATTCCCATATCTACATTTGCTTATTGATAATTCATTGATATGTATTTATGGATTATGGACATAATACGCTCTTTAACATGATAGTCATTTATTATGAGTTTTCTTTATGTGCAACCTTAATTATAGTCATAATTGATATAGGCCTACTAATAATGCTAATATTACATTTCAATCATTAGTCCAATGGTTCAGATTGTGGTCCAAGAACGTTGGCCTAGGGTAACCTTGATGGGTAGAAATGGATCGTTATCAACAACAAGTGTCATTGGTTTCTTGATCCCTATAGGCCTATGGTCTTGTTATGTATACGAGGGTCATTCAAGAAGTTCTACCTCCTCCCTCATAACATCGCTAATTTGAACGGCAGCCTCATAACACTTGTTTCGATTATAACTACCTATGAATCATAGCTACACAATTAAAGTAAATGATAATTGATATCTGATCCACTGTTGTTCGGATGCAGTGAAAGCCAGAGAGAGTTTTGGACAACGGAAACGGGAAAAAACGGGACTATCATTATTTTGTAGGCCTATACCTTATCCTTAACATCAAGTAATCAGGAATATAAAATGATGCTATGGCCATTGCTTCTATACCTTCAAAACGGAACAGACGTAGGGGAATTTGAAGGAGTACTTCAAAATTGATTTAGATTATTTTTGCACAGCGAAAATCTGTTTTAGATAAAAGAAATCTTTTTCTTACACCATTTATTTATTTATTATTAGAACAACTTAGTGGAATCTGCAGGCAGTTGTAAACTGGTTCAATTTCGGAGTTCATAAGTGTTTTTGCTTGTGTCATTTTCGGAGTTCACAATGTTTTTGCGTGTGTAGGCTTTTTTTCTTGAAAACCAGTGGTATCTGTTTTCTGTGGTTTGTATATCGTCAGCCTGCTTCGATAATTGCCTAACTCATTTTTTCTAGTTCTTAGAAAACAACAAAAGTATGAAACCTGTTACCTGTGTACCTGTTACTCATTTTGCATTATTGATAGATGGATATTCATTATGTGGAATGAGGCCTTGTATTGTTGATGTGAGGTTTGTATTGTTGATGTGATTTGGATTAGTGCATCCATGCACGCCAATTGAGGATTGGCGCGCGCCAATTGAGGATTGGCGTGCATGGATGCACTAATCCAAGTCATATAGAAACAGATGAACACAGCCAATACAATAATTTGATTAATTCCATGGATTTGTCAATGCAAATTCAATAATGCAAAATGAGTAACATGTTGGAGTTCTCTGGTGGCCCTTTTGCAACAAAACTCTTCATTTATCAACACTTTTGATTGGTCAATGACTTAGGTATTATAACAGCATGTGCATAATGTAATGAAGTCATGATTTATGCAAAAAACTCAATTTTGCTGAAAAGTGAGTTAGGCAATTATCGAAGCAGGCTGACGATATGCTAATCTAATAGATAAAAATAATAAAAATTAAAAATAAAAAATAAATCCAGATATGACTATCAATTATCAACAACGCTGATTCATTCTTGTGTTGACTAAGAGTGATTCCCTGAATATAGTTAATAATATTTTTAAAATACTGTTTACCTTTTAGATCGTTAAGAATGCCACAAAGAGTGACTTTAGTCATGTTTGTATTTTACAACGCGCTGCAACTTGCAAGAATGACACGAATGACACGGATGAGACTCCGTACTACAGCATTTCTAGTAATACTTCAGCAAATTTCACTACATCTTTACTGTTAATCTTTAAATATACAAATTGTAATATTTAAATAGAAAACAGCAAAACAGTATCCATCAAATTCCCAATTATACGAGTTGACAAATAGGCATTTTCACCATACATGATATCAGAACATTTTTTCCTCACAAATTCAAACGTAGCATAAAAATGCCTGTGTACATGAGTACGGCAATTCATTTCACTGCAGGTCTACGTACTCGTCGTACGAACAATGCAACACAGCGCTCATTGATGCGATAGGTATTCATATCAGTACATGTAGGGCCACGTCCAGGCATTAACGCACTCTATGGCTATTGTCAAAATGTGAAAAAAGGCGGAGTTAGTTTTTGTGGCCTAAATATAGTTCTATAAGGCCTCCGGGCCTGAAATATTCACCAAAAACGCCAATTATATTAATTATTAAGAATAACTAAAAACATATTCCGATTGATTTAATAGGTTGTAATTACACGGAACGGAAGATGGTGTAAATAAAATAAAACAACAAAACTGGGTTAATTTATGCAAAAATAAACATGATGATTTAAACTTTTTATCCCAATATTGGTATTATTTGATAGCATGATATGTTGGCCAAAGCTTCCATTTTACCAGAAGTGGATATGTCGTGTCAATTTGAATCGATGGCGTGTAAATTCTATGCAAATTAGGCTGTACCTTTAAAACTATCACCCCAAATCCTTGCAACTTTCAGGACTTGAAGGCCCAAACATCTGCCTTTCAATTTATCGAAACAATTCCAATGTGTATCCAAATTGCCGGTATTTCCTTAACGGAGCATATTTTCTCTGTAATCTGCTGTCCTATAATGTCATAATTAAATATCCCGCACAATGTCGTACGGCCCAACGCATGTACTGTGCTATTGATAGCCCGTCAATCCTGGCTATACACACACACCCCCACCCAAATTGGTCCTTTCTTCTCGTGCTGTGTATTGGAAATGAGACTTTTGAAATAGGATTTGTCGTTAACAATCATTAAAAATGAAAGCGTGTAGTTCGTGCAACATTTGCTAACGCTGACTGAAAAAAGCCCATAATTATTAGTTTTTCATTTAATAAAACATCAAATACTTTTACCTTCCCTATATTTATTTATCAAACAGTTTAATATAGTTGTGCTTTATAAATCTGTACAAAATTAATTTTAAAATGTTTTTCAAATATTTTACTATACACCACTGAATACATTAAGTGCGTCGTAAGTACAGGTTCTGTCATCTGTTGCCAGTTGCATTTTCGTTGTGTTTCATGTCGGCATCCAGTTCGCCGTACACACAATTTTTTAAAGACGAATGTGACAATACACGTCGACTAAAGCCGTGCATGGAGTACAAACTCAAGCTTGTTGTTTGGTTTTCTTGGTTTCGTTGGCTTTTACACACATTTATCGACCCAAAAATAGGGAAAAATAGTGTAGAAATATAATAAAATAAATAAATATATTAAAAAAAAAAAACCACCCGGCCCACATTTTCGGAATTTAGACCCGGCCGGAGGAGGGCAACACAGCTTTTTTTTTTTTGCCTAATGCTCATGTTTTGTTTCTCGAAAGATTATAAAATACAATGCACCTGCTATGCTCACAATAGCACTCCCCTACGGCGTCGTGCCATTATTCCACAGAATTATAAAATCTATGCATTATTCACACTTCAACATTAGCGTCAGCGTGCGTGTATTGATTCGTCTTATTTCTCTCGAAACAACACATACGCATTCGACCTATAATTATTGCTATACTCTGTTTGGCCATCTCGAGACAGTGACGTAACCGCGTATTCTACTAATTGCATCACATAACTCGCGCGCATACTCGCGGCGCTGGCGTACAGACACGAGCGTTGAAAGGCGCCTGTTCAGTTACGTCACTGTCTCGAGATGGCCAAGCAGAGTATATATATAATGCCCTAACGTAACAAAGTCAAATTTATAAACAAATTAAATTTGATATTCTCTACAAAGATGCCACTCCCACATTGGTGAACATATGGGTTCAAAACAACAAACGGCCAAACATGGAACGCATTCCACCAGACGCCCCGAAGGAGATCATTGAGATGATGACGGAATGCTGGAATGGGGACCCACAAAAAAGAC
Source organism: Ophiura sarsii (assembly GCA_035610835.1). Taxonomy (NCBI): domain Eukaryota; kingdom Metazoa; phylum Echinodermata; class Ophiuroidea; order Amphilepidida; family Ophiuridae; genus Ophiura; species Ophiura sarsii. The sequence goes on along the minus strand of CM069449.1, from coordinate 66,310,968 downwards.
CGTCATTCCAGAGTAAGTATTTATCCGGGGCAGTCATGGGTTTCATATAATACGTATACCGTAGGAAATCAATGATAGTGTCGCGGGTGTGCGGAGCAAAAGCGCGAGTTAGCCAAGTGTGCAGAACTCTGAAAGATTTCTAACACTACCAAATTTTGCGCGTGGCTGAGGGTTAAATTTGGAAACCTATTACTTTGCTGGCCACGTGGGTTCGTTTGCAGGGACAGAACCGCGGCGTTTTCTACTAAAGTGACAAGAAATGAGGCACTTATACCCAACTTTAATTTCAGTGCATTTATTTATCACCACAAGTTTTATATTACAATATTTATTCACGCCAATACTTAAAACAACAACCGTATTAACTTCCAAAATTGGAACACACCAAAAATCCCAACAAAATCATCTACGCTACACTTTGCGCCACACGGTTTCTATTTCACTTTTCGGCGGTAACCTGGTAACCTAGCGTTTTTCGCTGGTGACCTAAGATTTTACTATGCAGCTAATATTTACTTTTCGGCGGCTAAATAAGATTTTACTATCGCGCTCCATACGATGACTTAAGATTACTTTTCGGCGGTAACCTAGCGTTTTTTGCTGGTGACTTAAGATTAACGTTTTTCGCTGGTAAGATTAAAACTCCTCGGAGCGTTAAAGCTGAAATATACAAAAACAACAATATGGTGTTAATGACATAATACAGACAGGGTCATACAGGTGTATGTCGGTAAGGTAATGGGTTGAGACATAGCCCAATGATTGTTCGCTCGTTCTCTGTACCGACATCTCTCTACCGATGTCTCTACCGATGTCTCTTCTACCGATGTCTCTACCGGTGTCTCTTCTACCGATGTCTCTACCGATGTCTCTTCTACCGATGTCTCTTCTACCGATGTCTCTTCTACCGATGTCTCTACCGATGTCTCTACCGATGTCTCTTCTACCGATGTCTCTACCGATGTCTCTTCTACCGATGTCTCTACCGATGTCTCTTCTACCGATGTCTCTTCTACCGATGTCTCTTCTACCGATGTCTCTTCTACCGATGTCTCTTCTACCGATGTCTCTACCGATGTCTCTACCGATGTCTCTTCTACCGATGTCTCTTCTACCGATGTCTCTTCTACCGATGTCTCTTCTACCGATGTCTCTTCTACCGATGTCTCTACCGATGTCTCTACCGATGTCTCTTATACCGATGTCTCTTCTACCGATGTCTCTACCGATGTCTCTTATACCGATGTCTCTACTGATGTCTCTACCGATGTCTCTCCCGATGTCTCTACCGATGTCTCTCCCGATGTCTCTCCCGATGTCTCTACCGATGTCTCTCCCGATGAGTAGAGTAAAAAGAAGCGTTTATATTTCTGATAACACTTAATAAACACTTCAACACGTTTATTTTTATGTTTTACGTGTAAAGGTATAGGAGGCGTTGCATACGATAAACGTTTGCATAAACACTACAACACGTTTATATAGGTAATTTTGTAATATTTATTAACACACCAACATGTTTATATCAGCAATAAGAAACATGTTGGGGTGTTAATAATTATACAATAAATACCTCTATAAACGTGTTGTAGTGTTTATGCAAACGTTTATCGTATGCAATGCCTCCTATACCTTTACACGTAAAACATAAAAATAAACGTGTTGAAGTGTTTATTAAGTGTTATCAGAAATATAAACGCTTCTTTTTACAGTGCACAGAGAGATTTCTCATAATTTGAAATTCAAAATGTTTACCTTATTTAGATGATATACATAGAAACCCTCTCATGTAAGTTTTCTTCAAAAATAATCCCTAAAAATGAAAAGCATTTCCGAAGGTATATTAGTGTTTTTTTACTTTTTTGTCGTTTGGTTTAAAATCACCACCAATTGAATCAGGGAGGCAGTGGCGTAACTAGACTTTTTCATTTGGGGGGGCAAGAAGGGGCAGTGACTTGAAATGGGGGGGGCTCCTAAGATTTTGTGAGTCAAGAGATGCGCGCGTAGCGCGCGAATTTTTTTGACTTTACAGCTATTTTTGGACGATTGAGCTACATTTTGGCTCTAAACAAGCTTGTATCAAAGAAAATATCATTTTGGGACGACATATGCGCGCGTAGCGCGCGAAATTTTTTCATATGTGTACTTTTGACCATCATAATTCCATGATTCCTCTCGTCAAATGAACCGACAGTGCCAATCTCAACCGACACGATGTCATTATTGGGGGGATTTGGTGTGTACTTTGTTTGTAAATTTCATTTACAGCCGTACTTGATTTCATTTGGGGGGGCAAGCGGGGGGGCAAGGGTTCCAAGTGGGGGGGGGCTCCCGCACCCCCTGCCCCCCCGCTGGTTACGCCACTGCAGGGAGGTCATATGCATAGCGTAACAAAGTTATTTTGAATAAACATGAACAACTAAGTAAGAAGTCATCTGTAGCCCTTTAGATGAATTTGGGTAATTTCGATGTGATCTACATCAAAACACGAACGTTTCACGGGGCTGAAATACTGCAAATTAAGCTCTAAATTTTAGGTGCTAGTTCGTGCGTATAAGCTTTACGTGTAGGCCTATGTGAAAAACCCAACTTCTGAAAAAGATGAGGGCTCCCTCCATGAAGGATCTCTTAGTGCCTCTTTAAATGAATGCGATTATTTGTATGACCCCTACTCAGATGTTGATTTCTTATGGCCCCGGACGTATGACCACCTCCACCACCTTAGGAAATACACTATCCGGGACACTATCACATCCACACCTCAGATCAGAGATAAGTAGCCCATTTTGAGTTCCCCTTCCTCTCCTCGTGCCCATAGTGCATGTGAAGTGTGTAATAACATTACCAGATTGTAATAACATTTAATAACTATTGCATTTTCAATATATTTTACAATTAGAAATCCAAAAGCGAGTTACCGATCTTTACAAGAGAGTATTTGAAGCTTCCATTGGACAGGTGGACAGAACAATATCGACCCATATTGATAAGGCGAGTATTGATATATTGGTTACAGGGTTGGATTTACCATTGGTTCAGATGCGCCTTGGTCCAGGGCCCCCGTATTGGGCTATTCCATATAATAAGTGGACACCCCCTATAGAGAGGTAATTTTTAATTTCTGAAAATGCCCGGATTTCCGAGAGTAATTTTTAAAATAATCTGGATTTCCGGTCCAAATTGATCGGAAATAAATCTGGATTTCCGAGCCCCTTTATAGGGAGAGTGTATGCAGAATAGAAATTGTCTGGATTTCCGGTGATAATTCAAACCGAAAAAAAAAGTCTGGATTTCCGAACACCTCTATAGCGAGAGTTTTTTTCAACAACGCCTTGCATATGCTATTGTTTTGTAATCATTTTGCTCTGACTTTGTATTGATATGTTGTATGCGAAATAAATAAACCTGTAAACCTATAAGAGTTTTTAGTTTTAGGATAGATATTGTCTGGATATTTCCAGTGATCGTTGGAAAAGAAAGGGTCTGGATTTCCGACGATTATTCGAACCTAAAAAGTGCGGAAATCCGAACCCCTCTATAGGGGTGTGCACATATTATCTGGAATAGCCCATATTGGGTGGGCGGGGCACCAGATTAAGATAAAATAAAAGATAAAAATGAATTAAAATAAATTATCTACTAGGACTAAACATTGGCCAAATTAAGAAGAAAGCGAAGTAAAATTTCTCATGCTACGTACATTTGGCCCCAAATGATAATTTGAAACTCGTTTAAAGCCAAACTGTACCTGAATATGGCCAAGTTAGTGTAAAATAGCAATTTTCGCACACTACAGTGTTTTTGTCAGCAAATTGGCAATTTTAGGGGTATTCCTACTCCCAAATACTGGGTACGCCATTGGTGTCCGCTATTGTTCTCGCTTGAGAGCATATGGTTTTCTCAAGGTGAGCTGGGTGGGGCCTCCAAATTTGGGCCTGGCCCAGGGCCTCCAAAAAAGTAAATACGGTCCTGATTGGTTATATTAAAGATAGAAATAACGACCGACTTCATTTCTTTTTAAAGAACGATACAAAAACTTCAGGCATGTCAGGTTCAGAATACCAGATTTGTGGATAATCAATACTTTTGCAATAAATATCCCTCTAGCCTAAAAGCCGGGTAATGAGAATATACATGTTTATTGGCTTTCTTTTGATCAAGAATCTTAATTTGATGGGGAAAAGTGACTTTGATGGATTCACACGCCTTTAACCCTCGTCAACATTGAACTTTCAGCATCCAAAAACCCTTTCGCAACAATTTGGCCTTTTAATAGAGACAGATATTTTATGATGCTAATAACAATTTAATCGACCAATCAAATTTCATAATTTAGATGACGTCATACATTTTCAAAAATGTCTTCATTGAATTAAACGTATACAACCCCTTTTAATTATTTTGACATTGAAAAACAACAGATGGTATTGATAGTTCAACTGACTAATAAAAAGAAATCATTTTCATGACGTCATATATTTTCAAAAATATCTTCATTGAATTCTGGAAAAGAAGAAACCCCTTAGGCCAAAAAAAAGGTTTGTCTCAAATGACCCGCGCGCATTCCCGAAACCGCCCGCGTAAGCTTCTTCTTTTTTTTGAGTTCTTTTTTTTTTCAATTTCAATTTTCTCAAAAAAATCTTGCAAAATCCAGCTTTTTGGCCAAACAAATGACGATCAGGTCTAAATTGAAAAAATATATAAAATTCGCAGACCGCATTCTGTCTCTCATGTCATTTGAGACAAACCTTTTTTGTTTGTTTTTTGGCCTTATTATGTGGCAAAAGTGCCAATCTTATCTTGTTGTATATGCCGATTATGTTGATTATGCTGATTATGCTGATTATGTTGACTTTTGGCTTAAGACGATTTTGGCCCACTGCAGCGGTGCTGTGTACATAGACGTTTACGGTCCAATGACTTATCCTTGTGGGACGCCTTCCAGAGGAGTATGAGATTCAGAAAATGTGTCACTATACAAAGAGATGAATTGAGATCCATTTTAAAATAGGAGGAAACCAGCTTAGCACACATTCAGTGATAGTCTAACGTTACAATTTTATCAAATTAGATCTCAGGATTTTGTGGGTTGATGCAGAATTTGCGTGTCTAAACTAAACGTAAACAAACTTTTGAAAGGCTTATGGAATTGTTGGTCGTGGCTTTATGTAGGATCATAGGTTTTATTTGATCCGGAATTTCTTTCTATATAGGACAGTGGCCGTGTTCGCCTATTTGAGTTTTCTGGTCTGTTGTATTTATTATTGAGTGGGCCCTTATGATTCAATTTCTGAACTTGGAAGGTGGCAGTGATGTTACATTTTAACATTTTATACCAGCTTTGTGGCACTCTTTTCGTTGTCACGCCATCTATTTCCGAATAGATAAAACTCCCGAGATGGGATTGATAATTTTTGGGAGGGGTGTTTTGCTAAATAAATTGGATGGATTTTTAATATGAATACCAAATTACTTGAAGTATAATCTGAGTGCAATAGTTTGACGAACATATTTTTTTTGACATTTTAGGCAATATTCCGAGTTTATGTGCAATACAATTTTCTTGTAATGAGGATAAGATTGTGAAGTTTATGCTAAATTAAATTTAATATTTCACTTAATATAAATTCTGTTGCTGTGTTTCCTTTCTCTTGGTTGGTCATTGGTTACTTAAATTTACGATAGAAGTCTTTCCATCTTTAGTCGAGCACGATCTCACCCTCTGAAAGTTGTTGTCCTTATGCACTTATCAATTGCAAGCCCGGCCCCTGGGGACCATGTGGGGCCGTACGCTTAATTTCTTTCTGCAACCAGGGGGCACACCACTAAATACGTCTCCCATTGAAATACACGCGTTTCGGCCCTTTTTCAAGACCGTATTTTTACCCTACGTAACAATGATGGAAGTTTTGATTTCGCATGAATGTATTAGATATGTGTTGAATTTTATTTTAAACTTGATTTTTCTTGACCCATCTAGATGAAATTTTTCGCTACGGGCACCTAAACAGCGCCCTCACCATTTTAAACCGATATTTTCGCTTCCTCACCGGTTCCGGCAACGATATCCTTCCGCAGCCTAGGCTCCCGTGCGTATTCGATTCCGACGATTTTTGACCACATTAGCAATGCTGAGGTTCTATTCTATCTTTTTCATAAAAAATAAGCAAGATTTACTTCTATTTGCTTCCCCTGGGACGATGATCAAATTGATATAGGTACTATTTCTCCGAACCATACACCAAACGCGGAAGGATTTAGTGTAGTGCCCCCTTAGAAGCAAAACTTTTTTTGAGTTTTCATTATTTTTTCTACATATTTCGAAAGGACAAGTATTTTTAAGATAAATTGCCAAAGCATACCTCTGTGCGATCTGTGGTTCTCAAATAAGAGCATTTTTCTGAAAAATGATGATGTCCCAAATGCTCATAAATCGTGTATAAATGCAAGAAATCACCCAGTCCGGCACCATCTGGTCCGGCACCATCTGGGCTGACATCGATTTTGGCGAACTATAGTGTATGCATTATCAATTGTTTCGTGAATAATGTAATACGAACTAACTTAACATTTAATAAACATTTGATTATAATATTACATACAGACAAAGTCCGACACAAATTCACTATTCTCTAGTTTTCAGTAATGGTAGCTCTAGAAGAGCTGTTTGGGTTTAAAAGGGTCTGTTTGAGAGATATTTCATGTGATCTTTCAATTCATGTGGTGATACATGGAGGTGAACACCCGCTGTAATTCTTCAAACCGTGGCATGTGATTCTCCTCTTGTTATCTGTCGAAGATTCTAACACCAAGTGGTCGCCTTCTGCGCACGTCCGCTTGACACACTCTATGGACCCCCCCCCCCGCCCCCCCCCCCCGGCATGGCGTTTCTCCCATGCATGTCAGGTCAGGTCTGCGGTTCTGTAAGATGTACATGGCTCTTGGAAGCGTGGTGATTACCTCCCTGTGTCCAGGATACCGCAGGTGACACCGGTGGTAACCATATCTTTGTTCCTACAATACACCCAATACGAACCAACTTCAATTTCTAAAACATTTCTGGTTAGGTATGCTGTAGTTTTGACAGTATCTACTGCTCATCCGTCAATCTATCACCGCTAACCATAGAGTACAATATGCCCCTTTTGATGATTCGTCAAAAGTTTAGTGGCCAAGGCTAGCATGATTGTGTTTAGATTTGATTTAAAATATTGTATTGTACTTTTATCCTAATGGTAGTAATCTTAAGAAACTTTATTGACAAATAAAACTGCGAAAATAGAGTGAAAATGAGAGTTTTTCAAGTAAAAGGTACCATAATAGGCCAAAAACAACACGTCTTCGAAGGGGGCACACCACTAAATACGTCTCCCATTGAAATACACGCGTTTCGGCCCTTTTTCAAGACCGTATTTTTACCCTACGTAACAATGATGGAAGTTTTGATTTCGCATGAATGTATTAGATATGTGTTGAATTTTATTTTAAACTTGATTTTTCTTGACCCATCTAGATGAAATTTTTCGCTACGGGCACCTAAACAGCGCCCTCACCATTTTAAACCGATATTTTCGCTTCCTCACCGGTTCCGGCAACGATATCCTTCCGCAGCCTAGGCTCCCGTGCGTATTCGATTCCGACGATTTTTGACCACATTAGCAATGCTGAGGTTCTATTCTATCTTTTTCATAAAAAATAAGCAAGATTTACTTCTATTTGCTTCCCCTGGGACGATGATCAAATTGATATAGGTACTATTTCTCCGAACCATACACCAAACGCGGAAGGATTTAGTGTAGTGCCCCCTTAGAAACCATAACGGGATGCATCCCATTGTGTTACTACGCTTGATTCCGTGTAGCGATCTGTCGTCTATGCATCCCGTTATAGTTGCATAAAGAAAATACGCGGCCGGGACTGTACACTGTCCCGGCCGCGTATTTTCTTTATACTCTGTTTGGCCATCTCGAGACAGTGACGTAACTGAACAGGCGCGGCTTTTACGCACGCGTGTGTATCTTCCGCCTTTCAACACTCGTGTTTGTACGCCAGCGCCGCGAGTATGCGCGCGCGTCATGTGATGCAATTAGTAGAATACGCGGTTACGTCACTGTGGGGGACACGGTTTGTACGTCCGCGTACACTCCCCCGCATAGCCGGGTATCATAGTTTTTAACCTCGTGTACGTCCCGCGGGAATTTGCCGGCGGGGACGTACACAAAATGGTGCCCGTACACGATTGTACACGGGGGGACGTCACATGGGCAATTTGTACGTCCCGACCCTAATCCCCGGGTCCCCCGGGGCCGGGACGCGGTCCGGGGCTGCAATTGATAAGTGCATTAGTCGAGGTTTCCATGCCTATCCGCTCGGGTCTAACATCTTGGAAGCCATCATACCTCGACTGGGGAATATAGCAACTGCCAGTTTGATCTTGCATGCAAAATCTTGCACACCCGGTCCGTTTCAGTCCTGACAAAGAAAAGTACACTTTTCGATACCTCGACAATGTTAACGTTTTCCATCAATTCAACAATAATTTACAAAAACGGTGCATTCACTATAACCACATTATCGTGTTTCTTATTTTTTTTTTAAAGAGGAAACCAGTAAATTTAAAGCAGCTTATTGTAATGATATGCGGTTGACAATAATCTAATTGCGTTATAATTATATTCACACGATCAGGTATCCGATGAACTGAAAGACATTGCAGGAGCTGACAGTGGCGTAGATAGTTTTTGGAGCAGTTCTGCGCAGACCAAGAGAAACGCATCTAGCCAACGCGCAAGCAAGCACGATAGTGGGATTGGTAAGCAAGTTTTTAGCATTGTCAATGAATCCTAATTATCTTAGATAAACATGGAAAATAATGAAAGAGTATAAATTATCCTCGACCACCGAAGGGTGGGGGTTGTAATACACACACCCGTGTGTTGTTTTATTTTTCTAATAATAAACAACGCTCAAATATAAATATACCTGAAGGTCTAGTAGGCCTACACTGTAAAAAGAAGCGTTTATATTTCTGATAACACTTAATAAACACTTCAACACGTTTATTTTTATGTTTTTACTTGTAAAGGTATAGGAGGCATTGCATACGATAAACGTTTCTTTTTACAGTTTATACACTGGAAACGCCGTGTTGCGCTCATTTGAACAGAAACAATAATACGCCCTGCTACCTTATACACGGGGTTACACTGTATAAGGTGCAGATATAAAACTCCAGCATTTTCAGGGTATGCTTTCAGATCTTGTTAAAGAATTGAATTGAAATGGAATCACACTTTCATCGCACGTTAAGGGCAATTAAGGTGAGTCATTTACCAACACCATTTCCCTTAAAAATGGATGTAATACAAAATGTCCATGTTTAGGACCCAAACCAATTCAGACATACGTTCACTTGTTAATGACGTAATTGTTGCATCAAATTAGGAATGTTGGTAGTAATCTTGGTATCAATGGAAAGGAGGAGACTCGTAGCCATACATAGATACCAAACACATCCATGGAATGTGTCACAATGAAAATCGCCCCTTCCATGTTTACTGTTATAAGAAAACCCGATAAGTTTAATAGAATTTCAAGAGTTATTACGGTCATTAAGCTCAGATAGTCTTACACGTCTACTGATTTGTCCTCCCCCTTGCGGGTAGGATATCATCCAACCTATGTTTATACTTATCTAACTTTAAGGGAGGACAATATGGGCGACCAAAGGGGCTACAATCGTACAAAACGCGTTAGGTAGAGTTTAATTGCAAAAGGTAGTGTAAAAATGCAGAAGGTAGTGTACGGCAAAGTGTAACATATAAAAAGGTAGTGTCAAAATGAGTAAGGTAGTGTAGTTGTGCAAAAGGTATAGTGTGCAAATAAAACCTTTACTGTAGAAAATGTAAAAGGTAGTGTACAAAACATTTTAACGAAGAAAATACAAAAGGTAGTGTACGAAATATTGTTGTAGGAAATATGAACGGTAGTGTTAAAAACGTTTATAGTAGAAAATACGAAAGGTAGTGTAAAATATAAAAAATGTAGTGTAACATAAGTAAGGTAGTATAGAAAATGCCTAAGGCGATGTGTAAAACCTTTACGTTTTATACACTAACTTTTGCATTTTCTACAGTCAACGTTTTGTACACTACCCTTTGTATTTTCTACATATTCTTTTTTGTTTTTTGTACACTATCTTTTGCATTTTATACAGGTATATTGGTCTCAGATTATAGACAGAAAGGTAAGATATTATCAATCATTCGAAATCATTTTTAGTAACACCGTATTTTCTCATATCACTCTATGAGGGCGCTAAAGTGAACTTTATGGTCATGCCAGCAGCGAAAGGACCTGATACCTAATTTTACTACATAAGTAAAGTTTCACGGGGCTGACATTTATTTCATGGGGCTGACATTTATAATAGCAAAATTAATGAGGGAGGAAGTACATACAGATTCAGTTAAACAATGTTATAAAGCTCTTATCGAATCAGCTAAACGGAATACATTAGACATGAAATGGTCCACCCAAATACGTGTATAGGCAGTCAGGCAAACAAACACTCCCCACATTTCCAACGCAACGAAAAAAGTCCTGATCATACATACCCTGGACTTTCGGAAAGATGTTGTCGAATCGTCAACAATTTTCGAAATGTTGAAACAATTTCAAAGATTTTCGAAATTGTTTCAAACGATTTAAAATTGTTTAAAAAAAATCAATTTTTGTAATTAAAGTTCAAAAACAGTTTCGAAAAAATAAGTAAAAACTCCTCATTTTAGAAAAAAATAGGTTGATCAGGCACGTAGCTAGAGCAATTTTCCCCGTCTTCTTTACTAGTCGTTAAAATAGAAATGAACATCATCACACGAGCCTTCATTTGTTTGTCTGTCTGTTTTATTAAATATAATGTTCTGTTGATGTTTTTAAATAGTTTATTATAAGTATTATCATTTTTTCCATTAATTTAAATTCATGCAACAATACATCACTAACATAGGCTATCTAACAAATCTAAGCAATGTATCTGTTAGTTATACTGATTTAAACCCTTCAAGATATGGCTTTCCTATTTTGACAATTATTTTTCAATTATTTTCAATCTCATGTAGGATCTACAATGGTAGAGAAGTGGTACCGTGTGAAGAAATTCAGGAAAAATACTGGAGAATATTTCAAATTTGCCTGTGATATAGCTGTATGTAAGACTAGTATCGTAGTTGTAGATTTCAATCTCCATAATACCAGTGACCGTAAGGCTTACCTGTACCACCATAATGGTAAACCCAGGTGTGTCATCAACACACCTGGTGACATCCCTGAGGCAGCACTCTTTTGTCCATGTGCCACAGCTGTGACTCCAGATAATAAAATTGTGTTGGTTGACTCATCCCAATACGTCAAGATGTTCACGGCTGATGGTGTATACACCAGATGCTTTAGTACCCTCCAACCCCATGAAGTATCAGGTAAAACTAAGGTTAATACTGAGTCTGTGGCAGTGTCTAGTAAGGGCCATATCATGGTTGGGGATACCAGGAGAAACCTGATAACAATCCATAATGGTAATGATGGGAGGATTATTGACACAATCAAGGTCAGAAATAAGCCATGGTGCCTGGCTGTTATCAGTAACCAGACCATCCTTGTTGGTGACTGGGAGAGTAAATGTGTTGTAGCAGTAGACGTATCATCTCACAAGGAGATGTTTAGTATCAACACCTGGTTGTTGTCTGATGGGAAGACAGGTGAGCCAGGTGGAGTGACATGTGACAATAAGGGAAATGTGTACATAGCTGTGCGACCATCTAATAACTCACCCGATGCAAGTCATATCCACGTGTACAATGAACAGGGTGTGTACACAACATGCATTGCTAGTGGGTTGTATTGCCCATGTGGCATAACATGGTGGAACAATGCATTATACATTGCGAATATGAAATCAGTGCTGATGTACATGATGGTCTCACTACAAATGTGAAGATATGCAATACGCAAACTAAATTCATAGTCTTACTACAAACATCTGAACTTCTGAAAAAGAATTGCAACAATGCTTTACCATTTAGGCTTACTTCAAAATTCCTAAAAACAAATCACTCTATGAGCAAAATGTACTTTTAAGCGAAATTAGCAAACGCATGAACACAAGCAAATTTACCCCTATATGCCGAATAATGCTTAGAAACACCCCATTGTTGATCTTAGACATACTAATGTTCAAAAGGAATTTCCTTGAATAATTATAAAAACATTCCATTTCAAATATACACTAGCAACCAATAGTATTAGGACACTTGGTTATGGTGTCAAAATCATCCCATATATTCAATTTGGAGTGTAATATTTCACTACGAGTTGAACAAATGTGTTGATGAATATCTTCTCATTAATAAATTCATGTTTCCTACAACATCTGCTAATTCAATTCCATGGAATTGAAGAAAACATGCCTTCTGGAAATCCCCATACAAATTTCCTATTGGAAATAGCTCATGAATAATTCATCAACCTCATTATAGCCAATGTAATCCTATGGTGGGTAGTCTGACAATTTTGACTTCCTTTCAAAAAAAACCCTTCACAATTGTTTGTCAATGGATTCACTCAAGTAAAACTAATCCCAATATTGTCACTAGTCTTTAATCTGTCACAGATATTGACACTTAATCTCTTCATTCATCTTGAAAATAAGATATTTGGGAGGGAAATTTCGTTTCATTTTGACACCTTTACTTTCATATTTTAAATAGAAACCAACCAAATTATTTGTACTTTCTCATAGACCCACATGACCTGGGCACACTACATAGGGACTACATAATCACTGAAATATTGTTACAAATGTTTTACTTTTAATCAATAATGTCTTTAAGTAGGAATATCATCCCAAATTTATTGTAACAAACCTTTAAGAACTTTCCATTTTATAACCTTAGAATACCAAAAAGCTAACACAGTAGTTCAATAGATTCCCAGTATTTTCTCTCAATTTGCAGCTTGCAAGGTGTCCTAATACTTTTGGTTGCTAGTGTAGCTGAATGTGATACATTAAATTCAATGCATATCTATCCAGATGATATCAAATATTGCTCTCCTAGTATTATTCATTTGATATTTTAGCAATTTAGTCTTAAACAAGCGTAGGCCTGTTCATATTTACCCTTGAAAAACTACATCGTGTAGGCCTACATGGCAATTAATATTATTACTTCCAAGTTCCATGCGAATTATAGGCCTAAATAATTGCAAACATTTTCACAGAATTTCACAACCTTTCACAACATTTTACAAAAGTTCACACAATTTCACAAAAGTTCACAAAAATTAAGAAAATAATGTCCAAATAAACAAAAAAATCGAACCCGTGGTGACTGTACGGGTAAATGGATACACACACACCCTCCAACCAGTCTTTTGGGATTCTCTATCCCGCAGCAGATGACTCAGTTAATGAATGTTTATAAAATAAATGTCATCAAATGATATGTTTACGCATTGAAATTAAAGTAAATTAGTTATCAAACGAATTTAAGTTAATTAACTAATAAAACTAATAAACAAATAATTGTTGAAACAGTGACCCCAGTAGCTCCGAAGTACTGAGAGTTGCTGCAAATATAAATTATTAATTAACTAATTAATTCGCTAATTAATTAAGTAATTAACGCAAACTATGAATAATTATTTGAATAACTTAGTAATTAGTGGATTATTTAATCAATTACTTTACGGCGATGAACTTCAAAGTCTTATAGTCTCATTAACAATATCCATATCCACCCGATTCACCAGGTGCGGGATAGAGAATCCCAAAGATTTTCACCATACACAGCCGGCCAATCGAGGACGATAGATGATATCTATTAGATATACCAAGTGTAGCCACGGTGTGAAGGGCGATCAATAAGTGCACATGTAACTTAGGCCTATACTAAAATACTAACATTCTTTAATTTATGTAGCCTAATCTACAGTACCGATACAGACCGATTGTCAACAACCGGTGTAGTCATAAGCCCAACCCTCTTTTGAAAATAATTGGATCCTTAGATATGGCGTACCAGCATGAATTTTATTTGTTGGTAAAGGGGGACGAGGGTCAGGCCAGAAAAATATGAGGACATGGATGAATGGGCCGGGGGGAAATGTGCGTGAAGCGCGGTAAAATGTTTACTTTTAATGTGAATACAAATTGCCTGAAATTAGCTTAATTTGATCTGAATTAAACATTTCAGACCAATTTTAACGGGGTACTAAGAGATGTGTTCAAGGCTGCGCCCTCAATTAGAATAAAAACCGGGATTTCTACATTTTTGGGGCGAAGCCACCCTATAGCATGGGATTGCAAAAACTTACACATTTAGGTCTTTCTAGACATAAGTGGGGGCCGCCATGTTTGTAGTCTTTGTAAATTACATGCACCTACGCAGTTTATTTTAACAGTACCCGCAGTCTGTACTAGAGTCAAAGCTATATTTGTTTAGTTGATGCATAGAAGTTGATGATTCATTTAGAGAGATGTTTATTAGACTCCCCACAGAGAGACATAATAGCTTATCTTATTTGATCACAGATGGTTTGACCAGGGAGGTGTCAACTACACCTCCTTGGTTTGACTATTAAGGAGAAATCTCCCAATTGTTGGGGGGGGGGGGGGGGGTTATCTAATATTAGTGGTTAGTTGTGGATGTTTGAGTTTCGGGTTATATAATATACAATAATAATTCCTGGGTTGATTTAATGAAATGTCAATATGGATAACCATGATCGCGGAATGCCATTTTAATTAGTAAAAATTATAGCAATTCCTGGACCAAACGTTTCAGACCAAGTACAATGTCATATACCTAGATTGTTCTTCCGACGGTACCCCACCCCCCCTGTACTATTTTGGACTGGGGTGTTTTGATTTGTATTTTGGTTTGAATTATGGAAAATACATACGGTACACCATTTCCTGGTATTTTGGTTTGCAACAGATGCTTCAGAAAATGGTTACAAAACATGCTTCTTTCTTTTGGATCGCCCCCATTCCATTTCAATGGAATTTTTATTAATAAAATCAGCCGTCTTTGTGCAATAAACGTCGTTTCAAAATATTCCATCCCCGGCTCGGACATGGTAAACAGCGTTACGCTATTTTTCTTTTCGATTCAAATTACAAGTCGGGAGGGGGAAAGTTCATGACGGGGAGGGAGGTATGATCCCTCAAGTGCCAAATACCCAAAGGGATTACTGGCATCGTTTCATCGTTTTAACACACATACAACAACACTACTGAAGTTCTTCCCATCATGCTACCATAAGTTCATACTAAACACACCATAGCTGATATTACCAAATGAGTTAGTGTAATAAAGCACTAAAACACAACACGGACGGATAATATATATTAATAGGGTAAGAATAATTAGTTATTGCAAGAGGGATCTGTACAAATTACCACGCGGTTGTCTTAACAATACCGAAAAGTGAAAACGGGGAAGCGATATCAATTCGTTGATGTGACACGTTTACTGCTACAACCTCTTTTATAGATTTAGCAATTATATATAAATATAATACTAGAGTTACTATCAAGTATACTTAATATTGAGATGGGTCTTTCATTGCAAAATATGATTAGTTAACAAATATTGAGAGCCGTGTGCAAATCTTACCCCAAAAGTTGTTTGCAAAGTGTCTCTGTACACTGTAAATGAAAACGTTTAGGTGTTTAGGTGTTTAGGTGTTTAAGTAAGCATTTATGTGTTTAAAAAAGTATTTAAGAAGTTAAGAAAGAATGTTACATATGTTTAAAAAAGTGTTTATGTGTTTAGAAATTTAAACACATAATGTATCTAAACACATTATGCATTGAGTGCACAAAAATAGCAAAATGTTAATAAACACATTCCCAAGTATGTAAACACTTTATTAAACATGTGAACACTTTTCTAAATGCATAAACAGAATTATGACCCAAGTGTTTATGTGTTTACAAAATAAACATTAAATTAACATAAGTGTTTAAATCAAGAGCAATTGGTTATTTATAAGGGAATCATGTGTTTAGCTGATAAACATATTAGTAGATGGGCCCTGCCCAAATATCATGTTGTTTGATTGCCCAGAAAAGGGGTGGAGGTCAAACCACAATGATAATATAGATAAAAATATAACTTAATTTCTGTAACTTTTCACAAGCTAGATTTGTGCACATTATGTCATAATATTGAAAAAACGATTTCAATTTCACTAATATATATTTTAAATATTACCACTCATCTATTAAAATACTTATTCATAGCTGACCAATCAGAAAATTCGTAAATTTAATATAAACCCCAATATTCCATATTGACCAATCAGGAGCGCTCTAATAGCACTCCTTGGAAAATCCAATATGGCCGTTTCATCTTCAGATGAATCAAGTGACGGAGATTTGGATCAGAAACATTATTATTATGTGCATTTCCCCACCAAAGAAAACAACTACAGTAAAATGCAACAATAAAATATGGTCTTGCTTCTTGGAATATGTGCTTCAATGGCATCAATTAGAAGGCGATCAGGCAGAAATCGCCAAAGAATTCGTCCGTGCACATGCTGCTGAATTCGACAGCATGGACAGTGGATCTAATTATGTGTGTACAATCCCATTCCAAGTGGATTCCACCAATTGTGCTATTCGCGATTTAATACCGACAAACAACATGTTTCATGAGTAGAAAAACGTATGGCTAAGAACAGAGAAATGCTTGAAACTAGCTTCGCCAGTCCTACAGGTAGGTCTATATTATAATTATATAATTATTTTGTTATGTTTATTTTTACTTTTTTTATTTTTGAAATAATAGGCCTAGGGCTAGGCTAAGCTTTCTTCTTCTCCTATTTCTAAATTATTTCTAAATAAGCCAAGACTAGTCATGCTAGTGTATAATAATACAATTCAGCAATGTCTTGCTAGACGTTCCGTAACTCAAGTGCGCATGCTCAAACCAATTAAAATACGTTGTAACTATACATGGTTTATTCCGTACGGGACGTGAGGCAAGATATAGCCTACAATTCTTTATTTCAATAATTGAAATCATAGTATAGATGAAAATATCTGACTTCCACTGCTGAAGGGGTTCATTTCATACTAACTTTTTTCAGAGCGATCTGTCGGAGCTAGTATCACTCAGCTACGTCATGCCGGTGAAAACAATCAAATGCCGGTGTTCAAAGACAAAAACAACTTGTGCAGATCAATCAATTAAGGCAACCGCACATTGCGCCTACTGCGAATCAATTGCGTAACGCTCAGCGTTGAGTGCATGTATGGAATGTTTTGCTTTTGAAAGACTGGTTGCCAAGCAAATTTGCTAAAAATAACTCAAAGTGCCCGTATGTCCGCGCTGTCCTATCACTAGAAGCCTATAGCGTCTCAACAATTTCAAATGCGTCTCAACTTTGCGTCTCAACAATTTTGTTGAGACGCAAAGTTGAGACGCATTTGAAATTGTTGAGACGCGATAGACTTCTAGTGTATATTCAAAACAAACGATTGTCGATCAGATAGCGTCGTGATCCTAGCGCTCACGTTCATTCAAAGGTTTAACGCAGTCTGGTGTGATGCACTGCATTCAAAAAATAACAGGCGCGCAACGCTGTCGTGGTTACGCATATGGCGCACACCCAAGGGAATGATTTGAAGTGATCCACAATTATTTGTTTTGATTATAAAGTAGTTTAGTGCAGTGAGCGTTTTTTTTTTTTACCACGCAGGTCAACCTATTTTGGCGTTTTTGTTTCTCAATAGGTCTCCCAATTTTGTAATATCATCACATGATCTCAATCATGTAAAAAGCATTGTCATATTTTTGTTGTTAACTTGTATTCAGTATGAAATACTGGCAATGTCTTGCTATAAATCAAAACAATAATTTTGTTGATCCGTGCGTTACAATTTGAGTACTCCAAAGGTTGAACACGGTCTTACGACGCACTGCATTCCATTAAAACGACACTTTTAATTAAAACAAATAATTGTCGATCATGGCATCATGATCGGAGTGCTCGTGCTAATCAAAAGATTTAACGAGGTCTTGTGACCCACTTATTTCACAACACAAATACAAATATTTATATTCATAATTGTAAATAAAATTGAAAAAATACTATAGCCCTATACATGTAGGCCTTGTGGTTGAAAATGTTATTATATGAAAATACAAATTTACATAGGCCTAGGCCTTAAATTTCCAAAAAAATCACCCAAAATACAATTAATTGATAACTCTGAAAATGTATTGCCTTTATTGAAATTATATTTAAAAAAATGTAATTAGGCGATGAAAAAAAAGAAACCTTGTTTTATGGGCCCGACTGACCCATTATTTTTTTTGTAATCAGTGAACTAAATGTTCATGTGCAAATAAATAAAAATAAAATTAGCTTGTCAGCATACGGCACGATTTTTGCAGATTTGTTTGATTTTTACGTTCATTTTCAAGGTGAAAAAAGTTTTCAAAAACAAAAACATGCGGCCGATCGACCCATCCTGAAATATCCGTTTGCCTGTAACTTTGTTTTTGTCGCCTTACAATAAAACCACACCCTCCCTGTTCTAGCCTGTTTCAATATTTGCATTCAACAAAACCGGCTCGCAAAAACAAATGAAGCTCAATAGCCGACAGTACATTTGGTTGCCAAATTGTTATGCTTTTTTTAAAAATTCTATTAAATACAAAAGAGGAAATTCCAACAACAACAAAAAAGTTTGTCTGTCCAGAAGAACAGGGTGCTTTTTTGGCCATATTAGTGTCAATTTGTTTAAAATGATACTGCAACTGCACAATGTATCCAATAATACAGGTTAATATTTGCCGATTCGAATGATTTTAAATTTATATTAAATTAATTTCTTTCTTTGTCTATTTACTGTAATTTACAGCTTCAGCTGATAATGAAGAAGACAACATTGGCAAGCAGGACGGTCGAACAGTCAAGAACAGTCTGCGGTCCAGTATGCAGTTGAAAGTGAAAACTAGATCAGAGCTAAATGATTTCTGGTGGTTATTTTAAGGTATTCACACAATCTTTATGTTGGTCAAAAAGGCTTCCATATAAACCTATATAGTGATGGTTGCTACTGACCATGAACCGTTGTTATGTTAATTTTAATATTGCATAACAAACCATACTGGAATTGTCAATTTTGTGTTTACAGATAACCCATAACTGATAAGAATTGATTTGCTAAAGGCAAAAACATTGTTACGGTTTCTAAATAACTTTCTTTACAACTAGTACGTCAATGATACAAAGCCAATAGACTCGATCAAATGTTAAACTCTAATCAAATTGTGTTTAAAAGGACAGTTTTCATGTCAAATGCAAATTGCAGGCAACAGAAAATGACCAGCTGTGTTCTTGTATCGTCATTGACCAGTGTGTGCTCCATTAAATTTCATCCATTTTATCCTACACATAATCTGCATGTATCTGTGTACAGGTTGAATACAAAGAGTCCATTCAAATTCCATATCATCCTTTACTAATTATGGTTTACTTGTTTCAAATTTGCAGGTATATACAAGAGAAAAGCCTGTGTACAACCAAGTCCAACTATATTCCTGAACCATCTCAACATGGCTGGAGAATGGAGATCTCATTATCAACTGGATGACCCTCCCACCAGCACCAGAAACAGTGATGGAGTTAGCACACTGCTCTGGGACGTGCAAGAAGGACAAAATGCACGTCAGCAACAGCAATGTATTGTACTTGCCTGCAGAATAATCTGCCATGCACAGAACTCTGTAAATGTGCACGAGACAACTTTAAACATTTGACTGGACATGGTCATCTTGATGGACGATTATGAATTACAAGCTTTATTTGTGCTTTAATTCGTAAATATAACTAGGAAATGGGTTCCGAATTTCAACTATTTAAACAAATTAGGGTCTAAAGCAATTTTGCAATAAGGTTTATTACTAATGGTTGGTCCACATTTTTGTTCTCGCAGGTACAATTTGGCACCCCCCTACAAGTGGTGCCCCCCTTGCCTCCCCGTCGCTACGCCACTGTTTATGAACATTCTGAAATAATTATTTGAATTTAAAGGGACATACAGTGATTCTCTGAAGGGACTACGTGAAAAAATATCAAAAATCAGGTTTTTGCATTTTTAAATGTCTGTTAGGTGTGTTAATATACCATGTCCTAGGAATGTTAGGACTAACAGTCAAATACAATTTGAAACAAAGTTCACTTGTAACAAAACAAAAACTTAACATTGCAAATGGAATGGGGGGGTTCAAATTTTGTAGATTTTGCAATTTTTGTTCTCTCATTATAATTTTCCCTTGCACGAAAGGTACTTGGCGGAGTTTTATGTAATACTGAGCTACAAATCAGCTACAAAAGCGATTTAGTCACCCTTCAAAGAATCACTAAATGTCCCTTTAATGCAAGTGAATTTAGTAGATGCTAGTGAAATTATTGAAAATTTCTGCTTTGTTAAATTGTTAATGCATAAGGGTTTGAGCAAGTTTATGGGTTTCTCTATCTGCAGTTGTTGCCCATAGGGAGCAATATAGTGTATCTCTGGAGTCCAGGTTGTTTGGAGTATATGCCCAGCAACCTTTACTTCAAACACTTCATGTACATGTCAGAAGTACACCCTTCATCCTTAACATTGAATGAATGTAATTCTGTTTTGGTATCTGATAAATTCATCATGTGTACACTATATTGAGCATTGAGCAATTGTTATCTAACATGGTGTTACACTGCAGGTCAGTGTTAAAGAAACTGATTCTCCTTGACTGTATTGCTGCTTTTTGCACAATTTGAAATAGTTATATCTGTTGAATGTAATTTTCAATTAATGGAATGTATTAACAATGTTCAGTGGCAGATCCAGAATTAAGAGTTAATATCATCAATTGATAACCAGAAGTACAGAATAAACATTTAAAATAATTTAAACACATGAATCGTACACAATTGAGTGTTTAGAAGTACACCCTTCATCCTTAACATTGAATGAATGTAATTCTGTTTTGGTATCTGATAAATTCATCATGTGTACATTATATTGAGCTCATGAGCATTGAGCAATTGTTATTTAACATGGTGTTACACTGCAGGTCAGTGTTAAAGAAACTGATTCTCCTTGATTGTATTGCTGCTTTTTGCACAATTTGAAATAGTTATATCTGTTGAATGTAATTTTCAATTAATGGAATGTATTAATAATGTTCAGTGGCAGATCCAGAATTAAGAGTTAATATCATCAATTGATAAACAGAAGTACAGAATAAACATTTAAAATAATTTAAACACATGAATCGTACACAATTGAGTGTTTAGCAGTATGTTATAACAAATGTTTACATGTTTATTGTGATAAACATTTGCTATGAGATAAACATTTTGCATCTAAACACTTAGGTAAATGTGAAGTGTATATAATTATAAGTGTTTAAATTATTATAAGTGTTTATGTTTACATGTGTTTATCTTCAAATGTATTGTAAACATTGTGTTTAAAAACTATTGAACTAAATGCCAATATGTGTATAAAAAGTGTCGCAAGCTTGTAAACACCTTGAAGCGATTAATTAATAAATGCATTTGCGTGTTTATCTGAATAAATGGAATGTTTACCACCTAAACAGAATGTGTATTTTAGTGTTTATTTGGGTCTCTATGAAGCATTTATTAAAGTGTGTAGTAACTAAGCACAGTGTTTACCTTTTAAACATGCTGTATAGAAAGTAAATGCATTACAGTGTTTATAAAGTGTTACAAGAAAACACACTGAAGTGTTTATTAAAGTGTTTAAAACCTAAACGTTTTCATTTACAGTGTATGACTCAGTGTCTCTGATTTAATCTGCTTACTGGTGCAGGTTTGGCAAGTGTCTCTGCTTAATAAACCTCTGATTGAAGTGCCCCTCAAAGCAACAGAGCAGTGCCCGCCCGGATGGGGAGGAGAGGGTGTGGGGTACGGTATACGGGGATGTGCCGCTCTATGGGTTGCTTTTTTGCAAAAAATCCTTAAACATGGTGTATACATGATTTTGTGCTGGAAAAGCCTCAATAATGGGGGCACTTTTTAGAAATGGGTCTATTTTCGCGAACATTTGCGAAAATTGGGCCACTTTCCCCGATAATTTGGGTCTATAATGAAGCAAAATCCTTAGAAATGGGTACCGGGTTTTTTTCAAAAATCACCCTTAGAAATAGGTAGGGGGTTTTGAATCCCCAGCCGGATGTGCCCTCATAGCTTTTTTCAGGAGGGCCAGCGTGAAACATGTGCTAACATAATTAACAGTTTGACCTCTAGCTTCTGATACATGGTAAGGGAAGACATCAAAACTCGACCGCCCGTTGACCGCTCGGTTCCGCCCGGTTCTTTCAGGTCAGCTGTTTTACTGGTATATGAATATTCACGCATGCAACACTGAACAACTGCTTTAATTGAGCTATAAACAGATTGAAAAAGCCAACCCCAGCGAAAATCAATAGCTGTATTGTACTGGTTGTCAACTGAGACTTGAGAGCCCATTACTTCAAGAATTTATTACTCACGTGTGTGACGAGGCACTATCAACCGGTCGTGTTCATCAGAGTGTAACTATTTGACCTCATTATGTGTGTACATTATAACAGACGACACGTTTTGAAAGATAATTTCCAAAATTCCAAACAAAACTAGTTTCTTGGATCCAATGCCCACCTGGTTGTTAAAAGCGTGTGTTGATATTATGGTTCCATTTGTTATGTCTGTTGTTAACAATTCTTTTCGAGTTGGTCTGTTCCCATCTGTTCTCCGTGAAGCAGTGATCACTCCTCTGATTAAAAAGCAGACCCTTGACCAAGATGTACTTAAAAATTACCGCCCAGTTTCGAACCTCCCCACCCTTGGCAAGATCCTGGAATACCCCGCTGTTTCCAGACTAAATGAACACCTAAAATCCCAAAATCTTACTGATGAATTCCAATCCGCTTACAAAGCTGCTCACAGTACTGAAACTGCTCTTCTTCGTGTAAAAAATGACATTATAAATGAACTTGGTAGAGGTAAGATTGTCATGCTTGTTTTATAAGATATGTCAGCAGCCTTCGATACTATTGCTAATAGGCTCAATAGTGAATACGGTATCGACGGCTGTGTTTTAAGCTGGTTCAATTCGTATATTACTAATCGTACTTGTATAGTTTGTGTTTTAGATAGTTACTCATCTGTTCATCCACTGAAATACGGTATTCCTCAAGGGTCGGTTGCTGGTCCACCGATTTTTACCCTGTATTCCAAACCTGTACGGTGACTGCCATCCTGCGCCGCTTTAATGTTCCTTACCACGTGTATGGTGACGACACCCAAATGTACGTTAGTTTTGATCCGAAAGTGCCTGGTGACTTCGACGATGCGCAGAGCAGATTAACGATGTGCATTGCCGTGGTGGGGAAATGGATGTTGGCAAACAACCTCAAGCTGAGTGAATGACACTAAAACTGAGTTTATCCTCATTTCCTCGCCTCGACAGGCAGATTTGTTGTCTGAGGTTAACTTGAAGATCGGTGAATCTGTGATTGACCCTTCCCCCTCCATCAGAAATTTAGGAGTTACATTTGACACCTTTCTCAAAATGGATCTGCAGGTCAGTTCCATATGTCGTACGGTTAATTTCCACATGCGGAACATTCGTCGTATCCGTCGTTTTATTGATCACGATACTTGTGCACATGCGGTGAGGTCTTTAGTCCTCTCTCGGCTGGATTATGGCAACTCTCTTTTAGGTGGCATTTCTAAATTTAATGTTCAGCGCCTGCAAAAACTTCAAAATCGTGCTGCGCGTCTAGTCTTTTGTAAAAATAGACGCACAAGTGCTGAACCACTCTTGCGGAAGCTTCATTGGTTGCCTGTCGAGGCGAGAATTGACTTCAAGATCTTGCTGCATGTGTACAATGATGTACATAATCTGGGGCCTACCTATTTATCTCAGATTTTGATGCCGTATGTCTGTCCAAGAGCTGGTTTGAGATCTTCCAACGACACTTTCCGCCTTGTTGTACCTTTCAACAAACATACTAAGACTGAAACCGCTTTCTCATATCGGTCCAAGGCTGTGGAATGATCTCCCACTCTCCACACGCACCGCATGCAGTGTCAAATCTTTTAAAAAGATGCTTAAAACTCATCTATTTCCGCATGTGTAATTTGTTGGTCAATTTCGGTTGCAAATGCACCCCCCTTTTATAAAAAAAAATGTGTGTGTTTTTAATCCATGCTTTTTAATGCTTAAATTGTATCTGTATATTATTACATTGTACATGTATATTTAATTATCTTTTAACCTATCTTTAATGTACTTTGTACTTTGATTGGTATTTTTTTTATGCTTATCTTTTATATTATATAATTCCTGTACAGCGCATTGATCGTGTTTTTGGAAATGCGCTTAATAAATCACGTTTTCATTCATTCATTCATTTATTTGTGAGAACCGGGCGGAACCGCCGTAACCAGCGGTTGCCTCGGGCATGTCGGGGTCGAGTTTTGACGTGATCCCTAAGGATAGGCACAATTTAGCCCCGTATCCAACTTCTTTCGCAAACTTTAAATATTTACGGTAATTAAAAAAATAGAGGGTCTTTAAGAAAAACAATGGAGGACTGGATTGTAATCACACCAATTGCGCTACTTGAAGCAAGGTTATCTTAAAGACCCTCGGAAACCAAAGTTAAAAGCCTTCCAATGCAACGTATTATGTCAATGTGAACCAGTAGACACAGAAGACTGTAAACCACAGGTTATTTGATAGAATTGAGACATTAGCGGCTTAAGAAATCTTCTTTTGCTAATTATATCTATAGTATTTTTTGATTGATGCGAAGTGCATCTTATTGATGAACTGTGTCTCAGATGTATGTAGAGTATCTCTGTTCAGTGTCATAATGTTGTGTGTGTCTTCTTGTTAAGTTATACAGGGGGGGGGGGGGGGGTTACTCGGATTTTTTTGGATGTGCCGCCAGCAAATTGAAAATTGACCCCAACATTGACCAATTTCCGGGGGGGGGGGGGGGGGATGGACCCATATGTTTCCCAGAATAGCATCCAATAACCAAAAAAGATGGCTTTTGTAACCATCCAGAAAACGTTTCTGAAGCCATCTTGTTAAGCTTGAATAATAATAAAAGAACAATGAAACTAAATCGGCTATTGTGACACTAAAAAGGTCCAGAAAAACGTTCATATAGCCATTTTGTTATTAAGCTTGAATAATATAATAACACATTTAAACTAATTCGCGCGTAGAGATACTTTTGAATAAATCAGAGACAAGTATCAATCTGAGGCCATTTCAAAATATCAATCAGTGATACCATTGTAGAGATTTACCATGGAATTTAACGCATCAATCAAAGGCAAATTAATACCTTAACAAGAAGACACATTAACCATGCCAAACAATTGAGATATAATTACTTTATACCAACCAATCACAACATCATCATAGGTTCCTTAAGATATCACCTCGAGATACTATACATATTAATCAGAGGTAAAATCCGAGATAACTGACTCTTAACTTATCCATCAGAGGTTCTTTACAAGTAAGAGGCGCGGCGAGGATGGGCAAAACAATTAGTATACGTACTCTACGTATCAATCAGGGATACTATTTGAATCATTCAGAGACATTATCAATATTATATAGTCAATGATGCACTCAATCAATGTTTCAATGTTTTATTATTCAAGCTTAATAAGATGGCTTCAGTAACATTTTTCTAGACCATTTAGTGTTAAAATAACCCATTTTTGCACGCTACGCTATCTCTGGTTGATAATATTATATTTGATGTGTAAAGTGCCTCTGATTGATGTAATGCGCCTGAGATTGGAATGTTAAAGGTGTGTTGCACGATTTGTGTCAACATTTTTCACTTAACGTTTACTTTTCTACATGAAGGCACATCATTATTCCAAAAGTTGAGCGAAATTGATGATACACACAGAAAACACTATGTAAAAAATAAATATGTAAGAAAAAACAATGTAAAATATTACATCTCTGAAGTAAAAGCTGTATAGAAATCGAGCGTTTGTGTGAGCCTTTTGATAACATTTTTGTTATGTATTCCTGATAGTTTACCTAAGTATGGAAATTGTGCACACCAGTTTGTAAAATAAATTAATAATTATCGTATAAAAATGCTTTTACCGGTAAAATATGTAAAAAGGGCGAATTTATATATATGTACCATGTACACTATAATCTTTTAATACACAATTTACGGTGTAAAAATACTTCTTACAACAACGTGAGAATGGCGAACAATATCGTGTCCGCGTGTGTGGAGTGCTAAAACAAAGAGGATTTGTTGGAGAAATAGACGAAATATTTGCCTATGCCGGAGCCCTATGTATAATATACTATATATTATGACCTATACACATAAAAGGTACTCACCGCAATATTTCTTCACCAAATCCACTTTGTTTTAGGCTATAGGCCTAGGCCCTTATCACATTGTTATGGAGTTGTTTCAAGAGTTATAAATAAAACTGTCGAGTTGTTTTTGATATGACGATGTAACTGTTCAATGCTTGTTTTGTCCGACATTTGAAATAAAGAACCCCATAATTTGATATAACGAATATCATAATTTAAATTATGTAAAGTGTCGTTTTACTTAGATTATGTAAAAAAAATTACATAAATATTTACAAATATTTTACGTAGCTAATAAGTAAGCATTTTGCATAATAATTAGGTTGGTGGTACACAACAATTGTGTAAAATGTTACATAATTAATCAATAAAACCTTACATGATTCACATAATGTAAGGTTTTACTTATTAATTATGTAACTTATTACACAATTTTACATAATTAATAAGTAAAACCTTACATAATTCACATTATGTAAGGTTTTACATAATCAATAAGTAAAACCTTGCATAATTCACATTAGGTAATTTTTACATAAATTATGGAGTTCTATGTTTTACATAACTATTAACTAGGCATTTTACATAATAGTTATGTTACTGGTGAAACATATAATAATTATCATTAATAAATAAAATTTTACATAATTCATATTATGTTAATTTTTACATAGAAATTATGGAGTTCTATACGTACATGGGAAATATGTACTATTTTACACAAGCTGTGTAATTATTTTTCTGTGTGTAGAAGCAAAACAAAAACAAAAACAAATCCTTAAATTCATCCATAATCCAGTCTACAAATTGTTACATGGTTTGTTTGCTTTTAATTCGCATCTAAACGAAACATCTTCCAAGCCTATAATTTTGCAGGAGAATCTCTTACCAAAATATAAATTTCGATGGGGAAAAGTAGATTCTTTTCCAGGTCACACATCTTTAAGTTTTCTTATCAAATTGAACATGTAAAGCGCCTGTGGCTGACATGCAGAGAAGCCCTGCTTAATATGTAAATAATATCTGATGATAGATGTGAAAAGTGTATCTGCTTAATCTCTGAATAATATGGGAACAATAACAGTTAGTACAAAATCAGTATGAAGACTAACAGTAAATAGAAATTCATCAAGCGCATTTCTGTATTGTTATTTCTTTTATAATGTAAATATTATTATGGTCAAACAATTAATGTTCTATTTCTACATAAACTAAGATACACATAGTTATAATATGGTATGTAATAATGCATTGTAATATTGTGCTGTTAAGACGGTTAATGTTCATAATAAAGTTGCATCAACAACAAAAAGGGTTTTGCATCTTATATGAAATAAATAATTGTAACCCGCTCCCCATCAGTTCGAGGTATTTAGCTTGGGTCCTTTACTCCCTTACAACAACTATGGGAGTACTAACAGCGCAACTGGCCATAAACACTCCAGAAGTAATATTTTCATATTTTAGACCATCATTCAAATTTGGATGGTCCAATCAACTTGGGACTATCACAGAGTTTAAACATGTAAAGCATGTAAGTGTGATGGTCTTACAGAATTTTCTCATTTGCATCTAATTTGCAGACTGTTTAAAAAAGTGTTACTGTTTTTCTGTTTTATAAAAAAGTTTAGGGGAATATGGGGCAACTGGTCCTATGGGGGTCTGAAATGAAGGATTTTGTAATTGTATGGGCATACTGGGTCTAATACCACTATTTCTGTTATTGAATGATTACAATATGACATGAAATTGCTTTAGAATGGTTTGAAACCTCGGTATTATGAATTACATATTTATTAGCTTTTGAGTGGTCTGTAAAGATATTTACAATGACGAAATATCATGATTTATGTATTTCATTCACTGCTTTATGTGAATATTAACCGTTGGGTCATCATTGTCATATTGACTAAGGGTCCATATCCAAACTCTCAGTGATTTTAAAGCATTTTTCTACCGATTTTACCCCGGTATTCCAACGGTATTTCGTTCTATTGTTAAAAGCATCGGAAAAAGATCGGTGATTAACTAGAAACCTCTCTACTTATCTGGTGTTAACAATAGAACTATTGTAGTACTCTCGATGGCTCAATTAGTGAAGCAGACACATGAAAGCGCGAGGAAGATTGTGTTATTAAGCTGACCAGTGTTCACCCGACCCCCGTTGTGACGTAAAGAGCGACCCATTTGCCAGATTGTATACCTACCGGGTTTCTAGTACAAGTGCCAGGTTTTATCATGGCAGGTGATAGAGGCTAATCGCGACACTCCTCAAACCCCGACTCAAACGAGATATGTTTGTAGCCGCCTATTCATTGCTAGGCTTATTGTAATCCACTCGTTAACGTCATAAGAATAATCCTCCTTGAATTGAAGTGGCCTTTAAAGACTATTGTTCAGCCGTGGATGATTTTAGAGTTAGCAGTACAAGCATGGATAATGTTATCATTGGATACTAAACAATATGGGAGCCATTAAACATACAACGTGTTATTGTTTTCTGGTATATAGTCGAGTTGCAGAGGCCGATATTTAGCCTTAACCGTGACATGGCTTACATCTGCGATTTTATTGCTTTATATGATAGCCTAGAGTATGTAGATCAAAATTCCGCCGGGTGCCAACATTCTACACTTGGGCAAAAAATATTATGACCTCATTTGACCTTTCAGACTTTTAACAATTGTTTGAAATTAAGTTTGCTTTGCGAATATGTACAAACATATCATGTATGGTATCAAATTAAAGCTGATAACCCATATAACACGTTGGTATAGGCTCCATGCCAACTATACGTAGCAGTAATCCATTAAAGGTCATTAAAGGTCATATCAAGTATTTGACCATGTACTTTTATACAACCAATTGAAATAGCGTGTATGAAGTAGTTCTAATCTAAGATATGCTTCCATCTTATGTTTTCTAATACTTTATAGTGTCTAGATTACAAAACCAATGGGTGCCTAAACTCAATATTTTCATAAATTCCGTGACGCCTTATTTCTCTAAAATGCTTTTCAATTCAAGAAATTCACGTGTGTAATGCATTTTGACAAACTATAGCATGAGTGATGTCAAATTGCATGTCATATCTAATAAAATACATATTAATGTACATCATGTACATGTATACATATGGATATATATTGTTATTCAACAGACGACCTTTAATTTAAAGGTGAAGCTCACTTAAGCCAATTTCAAACCCATTACTCCTCGTCATTATTCTCTCCATCTTTGTCATCCATATCAGCGTTAGAAGTATTGTGATGCAATGTATTGATATTCATGCATTTCTCGTCAGCCTTGCAATGACAATAGGTGGTACAAGAGAGTGAAGCTAACCTACAGCTGCAGTTCCCTATTGAACACGGTGCATCCGATTTGCAGCCACAGGCAACTAGTTTAAATATGCTAGGTGGTGCGACGGAGCTTTGGCAATAATCAGGGACTGGGATACCATTTTCCATTTTCCAACCAAACTTGGATACATCCATCAATGGTGGGTCAGTGCGATCCGACCCAAGACGCCAAGTCACATGAACGCCAAAGACCAGCCAATGGAAACAAGCCTCGAGAGTATGTGCTTACAGGTAATACACATCTTCCAGCAAAAGATGATATAATGAAAAGTAGGAAGAACAAGAAGGCATTGATCAAGTTTCTCTGTGACACTGACAGCTCCAATGACCATCTGCGACTGATTGGAGAAGACTCAACATACCATCATGAGGAAGCAGATGTTCAGATAATAAGTCATCTTCTTGAACTCTTTCCGGAGAAAAGTCACATCCAAGTGTTAGCAGACGATACAGACATCTTTGTTCTTCTTGTTTTCTTCTGCTGGATCCACATGCCACCTGTACAGATATCTATGAAGATGTATAGTGGTCAGACAATAGACATCAATGCATCTTCCTTGAAGTTAGGAGTTAAGTGTACAAATCTGCTGGCAGCCCATGCACTTTCCGGTTGCGATACGGTGTCTTACACTGTAAAAGATTGACCGTAAATTTTACGGTAAAATACCTGGCAGCCAGGTTGCCAACATATTACCGTAAATTTTACGGTCAACCGTTTTTTTACGGTTGACCGTAAAAATAACGGTTGACCGTAAAATTACAGTTGACCGTAAAATTAACGGTTGACCGTAAAATTAACGGTTGACCGTAAAATTAACGGTAATATGTTGGGAACCTAGCTGCCAGGTATTTTACCGTAAAATATACGGTTCACTTATTTTTTACGGCTAATTGACCGTAAATTTTACGGTAAAATACCTGGCAGCCAGGTTGCCAACATATTACCGTTAATTTTACGGTCAACCGTTTTTTTACGGTTGACCGTAAAATTAACGGTTGACCGTAAAATTAACGGTAATATGTTGGCAACCTGGCTGCCAGGTATTTTACCGTAAAATATACGGTTAACTTATTTTTACGGCTAATTGACAGTAAATTTTACGGTAAAATACCTGGCAGCCAGGTTGCCAACATATTACCGTTACTTTTACGGTCAACCGTTTTTTTACGGTTGACCGTAAAATTAACGGTTGACCGTAAAATTAACGGTTGACCGTAAAATTAACGGTTGACCGTAAAATTAACGGTTGACCGTACAATTAACGGTTGACCGTAAAATTAACGGTAATATGTTGGCAACCTAGCTGCCAGGTATTTTACCGTAAAATATTCGGTTCACTTATTTTTTACGGCTAATTGACCGTAAATTTTACGTTTAATTGCCAGTAATTTGTACGCTTACCGTAAAAATTACGATACCTAACCAGTAATTTGTCAATGTTTTACCATAGTTATTTCTGAGGCTAACCATAACAGAATGCACATGTTGTGCACAATCACAGCTGAAAATACTATCCCACTATGTCCCTGCATGCCTTTTGGGAATCTTACAAACACACACAAAGTAGCACCACTAACTTTGAAGTTCTGTTTACATGCAGTGTGCTGCCTTATAGCATTGCCAACTCTTACATTAACATTAAAGCGCCTTCTGTACACGCACAAGTTAGCAATGCTGCAGCACAGTACAGTATACAGTGAAGTTAAATAAAAATTACATTTACAAATCAGGTATTTGGCTGAATGTGTTTACGTTTGTGCACACTTCCCATGGATGCAACTGGTTCTGTTTCCCTGCACAGCATATTTCTTACTCATTTCAGCTGCCTCCACTTTCACATAATTTGGTATTTACCTCTTTTAAGGGATTCACCGCTAATAGAAAGAACAAACAGAAGATGTGTTATTTTGTGACATTTATTAATGTATCAAACTCAACATTCTCAATCTCATCCATGCATAACCATTAACACCTAAACATCTACATTTTATGTACAATAATGTATTCACTATTGGCACAATCATGTGAAAGAGGATGTTTGTTTACATATCTAGGCCTATGCTGCTTTCAATTCTCATATGCCTCGCTCAAAGATGCCAGTGGGACATTGAAACATGAACCGAGCCGATGAGGCGTTCCGGGGTCCAGGGGCTTCCCCTGTTGGGTTTGAGGGGGGAAGTGCCGTCTTCAAGAATTGTTTTGACTTTTAATAAGTAAAAAATGCACCTTTCCTGCACGTTTAGTACTTTTTTTAATTATTTGAAGAAACAAATTATGTTTATTTTATATAAATTTTGGAAAGCCAGAAAATTTGGAATTCTTTTACACATTAGTAATTCCGAATAAATTTGAAAGTCTAACATCTCTGCTCACTTTTGTTATTTTAATTGCTCTGGGCATGCGCATGTGCAACTGGATGATATACACCCTCTTTTGAAATGACTTGCCAATAGCTAATAAGGTAGAATAACGATACATCATTCACTCCCTCCTAAATTCAGGCATTAGACAGGAAATTTGAAAAAGAAGAATCGGCTGAAAAAACTTGGCTACTCGGCTAAAACAACCTTTAATTGGGCGGAAAATCTGTAAATTCGAGCTGCCAAATCCGCTGATTTCAGCTGACAAATCTCATGCCAGTTAACCGAGTGGGCCAAAGAAAGTAATTTTGCTCAAAACAGCTCCATCTTTTCTCTTTTGCAAATTGTAACTTATTTTCACTACTGTACAGTAATTATCTAAATCTATTTTTTATGCCCCAAAATTGTGACCAATAGTCTGGTCTCCGAGTGATCACCATAATACATTGTCACTATAGCACAAATTTAAACATAATAATAATAATGATACATCAGTTTCATATAATAGCTCACTGTGTATCACAATCCCTCAGAGTGTTTTACAATATGATATAACTCTAAAAAATGCAAAACAAATACAAGAATGTCATTAAAGGAGGGGTCCTGCAAGCACAACAGCGTGCATTATATGTTAGAAAAAGAACTATAGAGCCTTATTATTGAACCCAAATTGCGTAATCATATAGAACAAAACGCCATACTGCCATCTCTCAACATGCAATTTTTAAGATTCGTGAAAATCAATATTCCTGGTGTCGATGAAGTCATAGTTATAGAATACACATGCACAAATTTGAGCATCGATAACCACGACATCATTCACACCACATTTGAGCATCGATAACCATGACATCATTCACACCGGGTCATTCGATTGCCGCAAAAGTTAAATATTGCATGTTGAGGGATGGCAGTTTTATTCGTTTTTGTGATAAGTATGATGTTTTGTTCTATTTAATTACGCAATTTGGGCTCAATAATTATTTTCTAACAAATTATGTTCAATGTTGAGTTTGCGGGACCCCTCCTTTAAAAGACACTATGAGCGGGTTTCTGCTGGGGAAGAAAACGCTATTTAAGCGAAGTTTGCCCAGTAGAAACAGGCAGAACCCGGCAATAATCGGTATTTTCGGTAATCCAAAAAACCTTCACAAACCAAGTTTGGAACCGTCAATAAACCCCATAGAAACAGAAAGGCGATTCTCAGCAGTTTGCGCCGTGAACCGTGTCACGCTGGGTTATAAACATTATTGTGAAGCAATCTTATTCAGGTGCGGTGGCATTGTTTGGTATTACAAAAGGTCAAATGTCGTGGCCCATCGACTTGGATCGATAAACTTAGCGGTAACTTTTCGAGAGTAGAAACAGGGGGCATTAGAAACTGACCGATTGAAACTTAGCGTTTATTAGCGTTTACTTTTTGCAGTGCCCCAGCAGAAACAAACTCTATGTTGAGGACATTGATTGAAATCTATAAGGTGGCCCCTGAAACTTGATTCCCAGTTATTCGTCACCCGACTGCATTTGAATTTTACACCCACATTTCCTGAAAACAATCATTATTTAATCCCAAATTAAGGGATACAGCAAGTCTGTCCTTCATAGAATCTTTAATATAACCATCTTTAGCTGTCTCAGAACGCCAACGTCCATGTTTTTTGAACAATCTGTCCGGGACTCCAAAATTGGCTGCTGCTGAAGCACCGCCACTTCGGAGGCTATGTAAGCCAAAGCTCTTAGGGTCCAAACCTATGGAAGCCAAGGCCTTGCGAAGAATCTCTAAACATCTAGTATACGACATCTTGCGAGATAACAAAACATGAGAATTAGTGGACTTCATATAATTAAGGGGTCTAAATAAGAATCCTTCATCAGAATCAGAACTCAGCTTAGCAGCTGACAGGTACTTCCTTAAAGCTGCCAATGGACATGTAAAAGAATTAGTTGCACCAATTAAAACCCATGCACCTTGGCGATAAATATCAGTTTTGCTTTTAAGTATGAAAATACTCACATGGGAAATATGAATGTCTAAATCACACCGCCTAATACTGCTTAACTCGTCAAATCTTAAAAAAACCTGCATAACAGATGAGTATCATAGCACACAAGCGAATGTCTACCAAACTAGATGAAGCACCGTATTTATGCATGAGTTCTCTAAGAATGTCCGGTGAGATTGGCTCCTTTTTTACTATCGGTTTCTGTAACAGTCTTTTAAGACCTTGTAATACATTACGCACAAGGGTTGTAAATTACTTTGTACTGGCAGTCATAGTGCCACTTAAGCGCATAAAAGAACGACTCCATCCTAGAGTAAGGAGCTTTCATTTGAAACATATACAGTAGAAACCTACTAATATCTTCCGCATCCGCGGGACATTGATTTACTTGGTTCGTAAGGCACCACTCATTCCACCCAACTAACGCCCTCTTGTATTTGTATACAGTGTTGTTGGATCTGGACGCGTCGAGCACTTGCGTCAAGATGTCACCATATCCATCAGCTGACAAAATCCTGCAAAATATATAAATGAAAAAAGATTCTGTTTCTCTGACATACAAAAAACCAGTTAATTAAATCACCATACTATAAGCTATCCAGCTAGAGTAATAATTAGTCAATCAGAAAAGTATGGATGTTAAAAGCTATCCAGCTGCATCATACATAGAAAATCGAAAACTGTGTTCACATGCGTGTACCATAACACTGAATTCGCTCAGTCCCGACTAGCGTCAACCTATTGCTAGAATGTACACCATAATAAGCCATGCGGCTGTCATTCTTATCCCATAAGAATGCTTACGATCTGTGCCAAGTGGCAATCGTGAAATTCAACTGAATACCATACTCTGGTTGAGTTCATGATAAATAAGCTATTCAGCTATCATATTCATTAACGGCTATCCTGGGTAGCTATGATTGCATTAAAAACCATTAAGCCTCACACACAAAACTGGGCTTTTGAAGTTAGGTCCGAAAATAGAGTGCGTATTATTACCCAGCTTGTAAATACCTAGGCATCCTGAAATCTAATCACATGAGATACAGTACTATGAAACGCGCTATGTTTTGAAAATAGCAGTGGCCAAAAATAAGCTGAAGGCCAACAAGGAACCACCAAAGTTGCCATAGCAGAACAAATCCTGACATGATCTAGAACTTGACCGATCAGCCCAATAGGTGGGACTAACCAATTAGTATCACCTGTCCAATTGCTAGAGAAAGCGTCAACTTGCAAAGAATTAGGACACCAAAATTTAGAATTAAATCTAGGCAATTTGGTATTCTGATCATTAGCAAACCTATCAATGGAATGCGGGCCCCATAGGCCATCCATGAATAGAAAAAAATCATTGGAGACGCCCCAATCGTCAAAATCAATCATGCGACTAATTGAATCAGCTATTTGATTCTCATTTCTAGGTACCCAGTGTACTTGAAGTGAAATCTGCTTATCTCTGCAACATTGAAAAATTCTAAGGCTCATATCTTGTAAGTCTGAAACCATACTGCCTTTTGCCACTACTGACACAACCCCTTTGTTATCCGTAAACAATTTCACTACTTTACCAGACCATCTTGGCGCAAATGCCCGCACCGTTATCTCTACAGCTTTCAACTCTCTCCAAGTGGAGCTCTTCTGAGATTCTCTAGGATTCCAATTCTGTTGGACTGTCATATTGTCGGATTCAGTAACCCAAGCTCCACAGCCCACACCACTAGCATCAGTGTACACTATTATCTGAGGAATAGAATATTCAAAAAGCATACGTTTATTAAGAGTATTGACATTGTTTTTCCAGAAAAACAACTCCTCCAAAAACTTACAATTACTGGACAAAGTATATTTCTTGTCCCAATGACTCCTGGAAACCACTTCATGGTACATATATCTTGACTTTAACTGACAAATAGTTCCCACTACTGGGGCGAGTGAAATAATCTTACCCGCTAATGATGCAATTTGTCTAACTGATACATACGGCAAACATACCTGAATTTCATGAATCTTGTTCAGAATACCATCTACCCTCCTCTGAGTTACCTTAATAGATCCTTCCAAACCATTCCAGGTAAGACCCAGCCAATCTAGGCATTGTGTCGGTGACCAATGAGACTTTTCTATATTCGGTACCAGCCCTGCATCAAGCAGGTCTTGTTTGACTATCTTACTTACCACCTCGCAATCAACCCGGGAGCTAGAACGAACTAGTCCATCATCTAGATATACAACTACAAAAATACCTTTGGTACGCCATCGCTGTACTAGAGGTCTGAGGCATTTGGTGAAAACATATGGGGCAGTAGAAAGCCCAAAAGGCAACACCTGAAATTTGAAAAATCTGATACCACTACCAAAGTCCCAACTAAAACCAAGGAACCTAGTGTGTTCACTAGAAATCTCAATATGATGATATCCAGATTTCAGGTCAAAGGAGAAGAGAAAATCACCTTTCTGAAAGTAATCGAGAGCTACCGACCAATCCTCAAAACGAATTTTCTCTTTCCATAAAAATTGGTTATAGTCAGAAGGAACCTCATCATGACCGTGAAGTAGGGTACTAATGCAATTTTATCGCTGATTATGATAGCTGAGGTGTTCTAGATTCAGAATCAGGTGGATGCCAAAATGGCGCCCTTGAGCATTAATTAATATTTACGTCAGAAGCCACGCCCCTTTTTTAATTATGTCATAATTATGAAAATGGGGGTTTGTAGTATAAACCTATCGTGTTTGGTATCAAAATAAAGAGATTTTCATAAGGAATGTATATATATGTGTATGTCAAAAGTAATTGAGAATGTTGTTGATGTCATAAGCCACGCCCCTTTTCATTATTACGCAATATTTACGAGAAAAATGCAATTTGTCGTAAAACATATCGTGTTTGGTATCAAATTAAAGCAATTTTCCCAAGGAATGCATATATGTATATTAAATGTAATAAACATTTAACCTTATGGATAATTTGTAATAAAAATTGGTTTACATCGTCCGTACGAGGCAAGTTTACTTTCTCTTACATTTTTTTTTTGACTCAATATAAAGTCTACGTATTATGATGTTGACTGCTTTTCATGTACTCTCTTTTCATAATTTCTGAAACAATATATGTCCAATATGCTATTCAGCTGTCGGTCCGTCAGCCTCCTCTTCACTCATTGTTTTTCCTTCGTCCTCTGCATCTGACCTCTGGATCTTTACTCTTTGTGTGCACATTTCCACGCTGCTCTTCTCCTTTACACCGACAGTATGTAGTGCACGGCAGCCCAGCTGAACGACAACTACAAGTGTTTCTTGAACAGGGTGTGGATGAACTGCACCCACAGGCAACAAGCTCCAATATTGTTTTGGGGGCAATCTCGGCATTACCATATACTGGCATAGGAATGTTATAATCTAGTTTCCATCCAAACTTTGTGAGGTCGGCTGCTGGAGGGTTAGCCTGGTCAGCCGCTCTCCAGATGAGAACTTGAAGATGTGCACGTTTGCTATTGCAGCTGCAGACTCATTGGTAGGTGGCAGTGATTTTATTTTTGGTGGCTCTTTCTTCTTGCTAAACAAAGAGAACCTCAAGCTGCTGAGTGATTCTTATAACCCTCCACAATATAGAGAGGAGAGAAAGTTCATTCCAACTTCCATCCATTCCTGTTCGGAAGCTTCTGGATTTGAAAATGGTTGAAGATTAAGATCTTTCTTGAGGACTAAGTTGATGGCTGTTGTTTTCCCTTTTCCAAAGGGATATGAGACGGTATCACAACCAGATATGGCATGAGCAGCAAGCAGGTCCAAACACTTATTCCCAAGCTTGAGGGCAGACTAGCATTGATATCAATTACTTGACCATTGTATTTCCTCATGGAAACTTTCGCACTGTGCTCCCCTCTGTAAAGCCAAAAGAAAAATACCAGGAGTACAAAAATATCTGTATCATCTGCCAGTATTTGAATGTGGTTCTTTTGTGGTAGTAGCTCCAGGAGATATAGCTGATGATTTTAACGTCAGCCTCTTCATGTTTATACATGGTCTCCTCTCCTATTAACTGCATATTAGGGTTGGTGCTGTCAGTGTTGCACAGACACTTAATGAGTGCTGTTTTGTTATCATCACTTTTCATGATGACATCTTTTGATGGAAGTATGGTGTTACTGTTCAAGCCATACTCTCGTGGTGTTGCTCCTTTCATTCGTCTCTGTCGTTCATGAGATTTGATAGAATGCGCATCATACCGATCAAATATGATGTATGTGTCATGAGATCGTTGAAATGAAAAGACTAAGTTGTCAGCAAATGTCTTCAAGGTTGTGTTTTGAGGCCACAAGGTATGGTAAATAGCTTCATTGCCATCAACTAATTCAGCATCTACTGGATCTAGTGGAGTCATAGTGAACACTGCTAACTTATGAATGAGGATAGCCTTGCTTCCTTTTCTCATATCACCATAATCATCAAAAAGAGAAGACAGAACAGGGGAAAGCTCATGCTGGAATACTTCTGATAGTTTGATGTTTCTGCTCTGTGAAATCACAAGCAAACGAGCATAGAGTTTTTCCATGTCATATATACTTGCACAATTGTCTACAACCTTGATCCGTTTCTTCATTGCTTCCATTGTGACCACCACCTTCTTCAGAGGAGTATAGAAGCCCTGTGGGAGATTATCCTGAAATTGACATGCTGATGTACGACCAATCGCAAGGGCATCATCTACATGCACTTCATCGGGGGCTATTCTTCCACTAATTATGTGGGTTAATCGGTCTTCAGGCTCTTCTGTCAGTGGATTGGTATGTTTCCTCAGTTTGTCTATGATTTTATTTCAGTCTGCAGCGTCTAGTTTTCTCCGATTTGCAGAGTCTTGCTTGTGTCCACTTACGTTGACATCATCATTATCATCATCTGTTGGACAGTCAAAGACACTGTCTATTAGTAGGCACAGTGTGTTACAGAGGTGATGGGACAGAATCCACTCTGACATTTGTTCTGAGGAAAGGGATTTTCAAACTAAGCCCCCTTTTGACTTCCCATAGCGAATATATGTTTGTTCTCCAAACTGGTCTAGAAAGACAGAATTCCAAAGCCCGTCACGATGTCGACCAACATTCTCACCTCGAAGGAATGCAGATAACATAGCATCTGGTAGAGACGTAGACATTTCTAATACATGCCAATACATGTATCTATCATAGTTCCAGTGATTAGCAGCAAAGAAGTATGGAATCATCCTCTTCAAGGCATATATGTGGAGGAGCCAATCACCTTCCCTTTCCGCACGGAGATACAAATGTATGATCAATACTGGAGTGATCAGGCAGTCTACCCAGAGGCGACCAGTTCTTGATTGGCGAACTTTCTGAAGCTCTTCTTCTATTTGGGGCACTGTTGTCTTACCAGATAAGATAAGAGGTTTTAGAATCGCACACACTACTATGCGCAAACCTCTTATTGGGCCATGCTTTTCCATTTAACATATGGCTGACCCTCATGAATGATACACTGAGCAGTTCTTCTAGTCCACTGCCATTCATCAAAGATCCAATACAGCCTATAAATGACATCAGTGTATGCATTCCTCCTGGTCTTACTACCAAGTTGTTCAATCGAGTTGGATACGACCATTTAATTTGTATATAGTATCACTTTATATAGCGGCATGTCGGCAGATAAATGGATGTACTGCATATTGTGTTGCTTTATAAACTCCTCGATGTAGATAAGTGTAGTCAGCACTGTATCAAGATGAGCAGGAGGGGAATCAATCAATTAGCGGGCGAAGACAAATTGTGTGGCAACACCTAGTGTGTGACCTTTTCCTTGAGCTGATTTTGCCATTGCCCCAGACCATTCTGGTTTGGGATTTGGTCCCTAAGTGCTCTCTACAACTTCTACTATCCAACGCACGTCATGATCTGCATCAATATGTACTAAACACTTTAAATAATGATGAACATTGATCTTGTTTGCATTTACCATGTATATAACTATATTCCATATGTCAATAGCTTTAATTTGATACCAAACATGATATGTTTTACGACAAATTGCATTTTTCTCGTAAATATTGCGTAATAATTAAAAGGGCGTGGCTTATGATGTCTCAAACATTCTTAATTACCTTTGATGACCACATATATACATTCCTTATGAAAATCTCTTTATTTTGATACCAAACACGATATGTTTATACTACAAAGCCCCATTTTCATAATTATGACATAATTAAAAAAGGGGCGTGGCTTCTGACGTAAATATTAATTAATGCTCAAGGGTGCCATTTTGGCATCCACCTGATTCTGAATCTAGAACACCTCAGCTTTCATAATTAGCAATAAAATTGCATTAGTACCCTACTTCACGGTCACACCATAATATTATACAAATCCACTCGACTATTAACAAATCTCAGATCTAAGATTAATCTCATTTTCCCAGAACTCTGTATAGAAACTGATAATGGGTTGACAACATGAGGTGTAATGGCACACTCTAAAATAAGATCCTTACTCAGTAACTCATTAATAGCATCTGAAACGAACTCACTCTGTGATAAAGCAGATTTATTATTGGAAAATAAATGCTGCGGAGGCGTGTTAATAAAAGGTAACTTATAACCGTTACTAATGATATCAAGAACAAAGGGAGAAGCATCAATGTTCTGCCAAAAACTAAAGGCAGCATGAAGCCTGCCCTTAATAAGGGGTTCTGTAGTACCTTTCTCATAATCAAAATAATTATTCAGATAAAAGTCATGATCAAAATCATCAGAGTCAATAATGTTCAAATACTGAATATTGGGATAACATGCGTACCCAGTATAAGCTTGATTTCCAACATCATTAATATCCGGATCAGGGAAAGAAGATTGTTGTTGACATGGTTGATGTAGAATAGATGTATCAGTACTATCACTACCTGTAATGAATCCTGGCAAAATACCCGCTGGCTTCGATTGAGCCTGATGTGAAGCTGTATAATGATAAAAATCAACGAAAACACATATCATATAAAATTAATTGATGAAGCACTCGCTAACCAGTAGAATAAGCTTACAAAAATAGCCAAAACAAAAGTATTATTTATAATCTGCTATAAATCCATCTGATAGTAACAAAAAGATCAGTTAATCATCATAATCATAACAAACAGTCACAGTGGTAATTGTACCGAATTTAACTGAAACTGTAAAAACACAATAGTCCTGGTGTAGAACTGCATACTTCACTGCCACAACTTATAACAAGTATGCCACTGTCTGTACTACAGTCTAGTATACCAATTATCATCAACATCATCGTCACGCACAACTTACTATACTATACTAGTCTCCAAATGACATGTATCGTGATGTCATGTATACGCCCCAAAACCAAACGGAATGGACGGAGAAACAACAACAGTATACTATCATATATAATCAACATCATATCAATCAATAATCCTACTGAATCAGTGTCAATTACCTTTAGGTGCAAGAACATGAAATTTATTATCGCTGGCCATGGGCGCCGCCATCTTTGTTTGTTTGTTGACTGAAAACACCGGGACAATTTCTCCTCCAGTGGCCCGCCTTTCCACACGAGAAACAGAGATCATTGGCATTGAATCTAGCGCCGCCAGCGGTGGATTTCCACTGGTGTTGTGGACCGTAGGCTCCAGTTGCGCCAAAATCATATCTGTTTCGAGAATCATATTGGTTCCGAAAAGAATTATTGGCAGGGTTATTGCCACTGTAACTAGCAGAACGCGAATCCATTCTTCCACGGCCATGTTTGGTGGGACGTGATTTAGACTGCTTTCTTTTGAGTCTAGATGCTCTAGCCTGTGCGGATCGTATACGCTTCTCATCTTCTGAATCACTCGCCAAATCATCACTTAGATACTCCTCCACAGCGACCCAACCTATATTTAGGATCAAATTAATAATAGAAAGTCAAGCCAATATTTTAATATTAAAAACCCCGCAAAACAACGAAAACCACACCTGTAAAAACTACAAAACCAGGAAGCGTATCATCCCTCTTTCACCATGTTTACGCATCGTAACGTAACAGCGGATAACCATGAGCTATATAATAGGATGGTGTACACAAGCATCAAAACAAAAAGGTTAATCATGCATAACCCTATTCAATAAAGAAAAACGTACATGAACACGTAGTATCACTCCCGGTATACTCGGTATAATCAACATTTATGAAAATTAACCATAATTTACTGACCTGCGTCTGATTTATCAGCCAAACGAATATGTTTGTTGCGCTTTCTAAGATCTACCAAGGCGGCTTTAACCAACTCTCCTGCTCCTGTAAACTTTCCTTCTTCAAAAAGCGCCTCTCCTCTATCTAAGGTCTCAATCACGCCAGCATTAAACTCGTACTGAGTCTTGTTACCTTTATAACGAAAAGATACCCCCGACGCTTTCTTGAGTTGTTGCGACGCTTCCAATAACTTTCTCGCGTTTTCCTCCTTGAATTGCTCCAAGGAATTATCAAGATAGGATTTAAATGATCCAAAGGCTTCCTTAACTACCTCACCAACTGGTTTTGCAGATGGGTCTGGATTTGCAGAACGTCCTGCCGTATCCGTATCGTCGAACATCACTGTATACAGTATTAAATACTGCTACAGCGGGAAACGTAGTAGAAAATTTATCAACCGCGCGATTCAAAATTTAGCTGCTGCTGTGCTGCTGATCAAACTCAGTCTGTGACACCCGTCTCTCCGTCATCCATCATTACACCTCGCCTTACGTAATTGTATCTGGAAAACACTCTTATCAGATCGATTACTTAGCTTACTATTATAAATATATTTAACAAAACCCCTAGTATACCCCACTCCCCCCCCCCCCCCCCATCCACCTCCCAACTCAAAGGTTGCATTCATGACTCAACGATTTTTACGAAACTTATGTAAATCCCTATCGATTGCACAGTCAGACATCAAGGAATTACCTCAATAGAATCCACTTCACTCATGCGTGTCCGTATCAAAAGGTTCTTGTTCCAGTAGTATTCGTTGTTCAGATCAATTTGATGCAAGTCTTACTGTTCAAAGAATGACCTATACATTTGGCGGGTTATTTTAAAGATTCCACACCAGTAAATAATTTCAGTCCTTGTAGAGACGACAATCAAAAGTTTTTTCTTAGCTTTCATCCTGTGGCCCATTGATTATAGAATTAATCAGAAATGGTACTTATTGCTCCCAAATGATTAAAGTTGTAGTTTAATCCTGATTTTAGGACTACTACCTAATACCACAGTGGAAAAAGACATATTTTCAATGCATTTTGTAGGTTTTTTGGATGTATTTTGATTGTAAATGATCTGGCAACATTTCTCAACTTTTTCTGATAAATGAGGGCGCTACACCAATTGTCCAACTTTGGGGTCTTATTGCTCAGAACTTTCGGGGATACCATATATATTTGTTTTGATTAAATGATCAAATATATCATGAAATTTAAGGAAAATGTCAAATTGAAAATTCCAGTCGCTTTATAAGCGAGAAAATGGGCTTTTTGTAACTACCATTTTACATGTAAACGCATAGGGAAACCATTTGGTGGTGTGGATTCTGAAGATACTGGTCTTTGCTGGAGTGTTATGATATCGCCTGCTTAATATCGGCTGTTTTGATGATATTTTGAATGAGTCTTCTACCACAAAAGTTCAATTTGCTTGAAATTCACTGCGATCGGGTTCAATTTGACATTTCCACTACTAAACAATGGTAAGATAGGGCAAAATATTCGATTTCATAAGAAAATGATACAGGCAAATTACTCGATGAAAAAATAGCTCACCGAATTCGACAGTCTTGTCATCATCGGCAACAGTGTAAAAAAAGTGAAATCATTGATAAGCTTACTACATCATGCCATTCACCTCCTATGTTACGGTCAGATTAGAAGCTCAAATTATAATAAATAGCTGCCTTGAAGTATACTCGCCTTGCAAACAAGGTCAATCTGAGAGTTAGTGGAAAGTGAAATTAAGATTAAGGTGGTGTCTTTTTTATGTTGAAATCAGTCTTAAAAAGATTAGTCTAGATCCCTAGGCTATGCCAGAGACTGGAGGTCCAGTCTACCTTGAAGCAGCTATTTAATGACTCAGGTTAGTTTTGTGCTGAATCAAAGCATACAATATCGGCTAGTTGAATTGATAAAGCTTCAAAATTCAACAGTGTGGGAAGGATACATTGCCTAGCTATTGGATTTTGAAGCTTACTTTGAATTCTACTAGCCTAAATTAGTGTTGTGTGAAAATTGGGGACCTATTTTTGCAATTGCTACATCTAATAGATTCATTTGCCAGTCATAAATTATCCCCCGATCAAATCATCATGCCCCCCCCCCCCCCCCCATGTATAAAAAAATAAAAAATAAAAAAGTTTTTTTTTTAAATTAAGGGGTCTAGAGGGTTTCAGTATCCATGATCAAAAAGTGTTTAAAAAATACATTGATTAGATCAATTCACATGATCAGGTTTTATGTGATTCAGCATAATTTGCATGTAGGGCAGGCCAAATATCCAACCTAATCATATTTCATGGTATTTCACAGTAAACTTAGAACAGAGTGCTCCACTTTGCTGTAAAAATTACAAAAGCAGGTGAAAAGATGTAAATTAACATTATAATGACTAAAATGGACACTGTTACTTCTTCTTTCTACATTCAGTCCTAAAATATTAATTGGTGTGACCCAAAAAG
This sequence comes from Ophiura sarsii, assembly GCA_035610835.1. Lineage (NCBI taxonomy): Eukaryota > Metazoa > Echinodermata > Ophiuroidea > Amphilepidida > Ophiuridae > Ophiura > Ophiura sarsii. The sequence goes on along the minus strand of CM069449.1, from coordinate 66,266,068 downwards.
CCAAGGTTATATTTTGACATTTTGCTGTCTTCAGTAGATAGTACATGTTTAAGGGGTAGGCCAAGATTGGCTCTGATTTAAAATGGTAAAAAAATCATGTGTAGCTCATTGTTTTTGCAAAAGAATAGCTTTTATATCATTATGAGGATTGAAATTGAAAGTAAAAACAATAAAAATTAAAACAATTGTCCCTTTAGATTCCACACCAGTAAATAATTTCAGTCCTTGTAGAGACGACAATCAAAAGTTTTTTCTTAGCTTTCATCCTGTGGCCCATTGATTATAGAATTAATCAGAAATGGTACTTATTGCTCCCAAATGATTAAAGTTGTAGTTTAATCCTGATTTTAGGACTACTACCTAATACCACAGTGGAAAAAGACATATTTTCAATGCATTTTGTAGGTTTTTTGGATGTATTTTGATTGTAAATGATCTGGCAACATTTCTCAACTTTTTCTGATAAATGAGGGCGCTACACCAATTGTCCAACTTTGGGGTCTTATTGCTCAGAACTTTCGGGGATACCATATATATTTGTTTTGATTAAATGATCAAATATATCATGAAATTTAAGGAAAATGTCAAATTGAAAATTCCAGTCGCTTTATAAGCGAGAAAATGGGCTTTTTGTAACTACCATTTTACATGTAAACGCATAGGGAAACCATTTGGTGGTGTGGATTCTTAAACGAGTATCCGTCAACATGCGTGTTGATCTGTAGTATTAGTCTTTTCAAATTTGGGAACAGACTTTAGTTCCTACAAATATGACCGACTCATGGATGGCTTCTATTGCTAGTATTCACATCACATTATCTAAATCAATATTCAATACATATAGCATTGAATATAATTTAGATTACAAAAAGGATTTGGTTTTTCTGTCACGGGGAGGACAAGGAAAACATTCAATTGTACCTGTCCAATTACTGTATCCGATTTCGTATCGAATATTGTTAAAATCCATGTTCTGTTTCTTATAATTTTATTGCTACTACGTATGTAGCTCCTTATAATAAAATAACAATCAAAAACCACACACACAAAAAGCCCCCAACAAACAAAAACAAAAACAACAAAAAACAAATTCAATCCCCCCCCCCCCCCCCAAAAAAAAAAGTAAGAAAAAACAGAAGAAATAAATATAAAGGGATAACATAAGTAAATATAATCATAAATACGGGTAAAAACCGAGGGACGTGCAAAATAAAGGTACTACTGAGATCGAACTTACGATTCAATGGTATCTATATCAATATGAGTGTTCATTGTAAATCAACTGCCCTACCAACTGAGCTAACCGGTACACAGCAATTTCTTGTCATGCGCATTCAAATATATGGATAGGTTCACATGATTTTTTTTTAAAATGATAACACAATAATAGGTCTTATGAATAACAAAGCCCCTCCCAAGAAAAATAAATAAAAAATATTAAAAAATAACAAAACGAAAACGTTAACAAAAAAACACAAAAAAAACCCAACAACAACAAAAAACAAACAAAACAAAACAGAGAAATTGGAGACACAGAGAGAAAAATAAGAAGAAAAGGGAAAAAACAGACAGAGAAGAAATAATGATTGGTTGAGGAATTGAACCCGGGATTCCTGCGTGCTAGAGCGTGGCCACTATGCTACACTAGACTATTACAATTTTGGCAAAGTCGTTGATAAATATATATTTAGTATGGAGTTATTCAAGCATCACATTTCTTATGCGTTGCTGATCCCCAAACTTTGTTTTCAAAATTAAAAATAATGAAGCGATTAACATTTTAAAAAATGGGAATTGTTCTTTAGGATTTCAGCTTCTTGCCGGTGCTGTGCAATCATTTGACGCTCAATTCTCATAGCCCTAGTGAACGCAATACTGAAGCGATTACAGAATCGCTTCAGTTCACTCGGGCTATGAGAATTGAGCGTCAAACGTCGCAAGTTGTATGGTGGTTTCATGTTCCAAAGGGTTACAGGCCAAATGCAATGCGATGTGACAGTTGACAACCAGCAAAGACCATTATATTCTATTGATAGGGAACATTGTATCGAAAGTTGAAGAAAGGACAAAAGTCGGAAACAATATCCTCTCTAAACTAATGACTTGGATTGTATATTGTATTATATTGTATAATACTTCCAAACACGATGGTCAATATATTACGACCCCTCCGTCATCACCCATCCATTGTACAAATATGTTACGTGACCTATCGCCAAAATGTTTTCAGCATTGATTTCAATGGAATGAAGGGGGAAATGGGCTACTTTCACAAGATCTTGGCAATACTGCGCCGAACAATAGATGAATAGAGTGAGAGTAAACAACATGCCACACTCGTGATGGAGCGGTAGCTTAATTCATATTTCTAGACGACAAGATACATTGATCGGCGGTGAACGTAAACATTTTATGATCGGATTTAAAAAGCTTATAGTATTTCTTAAAGAATATAACACAACCTTCCTCGCGCTTTCATCTGTCTGCTTCACTAATTGAGCCATCGAGAGTACTACAATAGTTCTATTGTTAACGCCAGATAAGTAGAGAGGTTACTAGTTAATCACCGATCTTTTTCCGATGCTTTTAACAATAGAACGAAATACCGTTTCGTGTAACATGAACAACTGGCTAAATATCAAGATGGTTTATTATAAGTACTAAATCATGATTATATGAAGTAAATAAAATCATTAAAGAAAGGGGTATGGGTATATATAGACAAATGTATGGGGCATCTGAATATCACAACCATGTAACCATTTAACTAGGTTCATACTGTTTTATCTTTAAAATGAGCAGTCAAACATTTCACTTACTGTATACACCATTAGTATTACTGCTATTTACACGTTAACCACGAAAACTGTATAAAACATGGGTTTCATGAGACATGTATCCTTTTTACACGTAATACACCTATCAGTTGTAAGACGCACTATACGACCCCCGGGAGTGGTGCGTCACTTTACCGAGGTGCGTCAACTTCTCATGTACCATGACGCACCCTGTGTCAAAAAAACGACGGACCATTGCCATCCAAATACGCACCCTCAGTCAATTTTTGGACGCACCATTGGTGGATTCTGACGGTCCATGACGACGCACCCCGTCGTCAGATATCGTTGACTAAACTGGATAAAACACGACGACTACTGAAAATTAAACTACTTTTGATTCACGGGGGATCTGCCCTTATTCGATGTTGTCAACCCTGGCCCTCGAATATATAGACCCCGGACCGGGACCGGGATGGACGGAACCAAGAGGAGAACTTTTATATGCACAGTAATGTCTGACTGGTCTAAAATTCATAACATATTTAACTGATTATCATAAACGTCAGGATGAGGATGAAACAATTTCGAGAACATTTCCCATTCATATTTGCGAACGGGGTCTATAAATGAAGCAAAATCCTTAGAAATGGGTATGTTTTTTATTTGAATCTCCTGCCGCACATCCCCGACCAAATTTAATTCCGGGGCCCTGTCCTCCTACCTCTGTGTTGTTAGATTGTTCTGCGCTTGTGCGGAAGAACGCCATGCTGATCCCCTATCTTATACGTGATACTGCTCTAAAAATGAAAGGTTCTTGGTCTACTGTCGGTTCCTTGGTGTGTTTTTTTCGTTTGCCAAACTCTTGTATTGCAATTGGCGATGATCGAGTGATTTCAGGCATTTTAGAACATGCGGTATAAAATATCGGAGTGATGTTTGCGGTATTAAAGTAGAGCCTGGTTGGCAGTATCAAGGAGTTATGTGGTATAGTAGGCCTATAGCGTATATTTAAAGGTCGTATTTTGTTGTTCGTAAACAGATGTACACTGTGACGCACCCATGTAAAGTGATGGACCTTGACGCACCCTCCGTCATTTTTTTGACGGACCAAAGGCTGCCACTGACGTACCCTCCGTCAAAAATTATTGGTAAACGACGCACCCACGACGCACCTCTCCCGGGGGTCGTATAGTGCGTCTTACAACTGATAGGTGTATAAACTAATATGGAAATATGTTTGTAAATGAAATACTGCCTAGTTTCCGTGCTGTCTTTCACTGATTTCTGGAACATATAGGACCAGTTACCCCAATGATGGGGAACTGGTCCACGCCAAGAAAAGTTTTTAGTTAGTGGTAATTGGCCTTTTGTTTGGATATTTTTTAACATTGATCATATGTTATATGTAAACAGTTACATGGGTGATATTTTCATAGCAATTCCATAAATATTTACACGAGCTTTAAGCTTTTATATCATGAAATATGCTTAACCGGACCAGTTGCCCCATCCTCCCCTATTGTTTTTAAATAAATATTTAAATATTTGCGTCTCTAGTATTGACATATTTTCATTGGCGATAATATTAAAGCCAAATTCGTCCGTCATTCTATAATCGGCTGCTTTTGATAGTATCGACTACCAAACTCTGCTTCAGTGCCTATATACGTCACCGCTATTGAATAAGTGAGACAACTTATGAGTGGTTCTCTTCATATCTCCGCGGACGAGTTCACACAATTGGCATAAACGGTGTGCAATCTGCTCACAGAAGGTGTTCCTCAAGGATCGGTCGCTGGTCCTCCAATCTTTACAATGTACACCGCACCCATTGGTGACATCATAAGAATGCATGGGATCAGTCATATGATCTACGCGGACGATACACAGCTGTATCTTGTCTTTAGACCCATCCAACAGCGATAATGCCATACAAAGACTGGAAATGTGCATTGCAAACGTTAAAGCTTGGAGTGTGCAAAACAAACTTATGCGGAATGAATCAAAAACAGAAGTTCTTCATCTTACTTCCAGGTTTAAGAAATCCCCACCTTTTCAAGATATCTCTATCTGCGGAGCTGATATTTCTCTTTCTGTGGTGGTGAAAGATCTTGGAGTCATCTTCGACAGCACTCTCCAGATGAAAAATCATATTCAGTGATGTCGCTCGGTTTGCATCTTTTGCACTGTACTAGTTTGGTAAAATACGGCACTTTCTTGATACGCAATCAACCGAGCGTCTTGTCCATGCATTTGTGACGTCTCGTTTGGACTGTTGCCATAACTTGCTCTACGGACTTCCTTCTCGCGATATTGCATAAAGGTGCTCAATCTGACAATTGCGCAAATAGCAATAAATAGCAACTTGACTACTAGTATGACTTTTATTGCTAATATAAATGCTAATAAACGCATAATTGCGCTAATAGCGAGCGTGTGCTAACGAAGAAACTCAAAAGCTCGAGACTTTAGAGCCCTTTTTCATAAACGCATAATTGCGCTAGTAGCAATCTTTGCATGCATTCGAAGGACAAAACTGAATACAAATCACAAGTACCTTTGGTAATTGCGCAAATAGCAGATTCTCATATTAGCAATAGCAGTGCGTTTTTGGCTATTATGAATGTCTTTGAATGACATAATTGCGCTATTAGAACCCTTGCTATTATAAGCGCTATTAATGCTATTGTCAGTTTGAGCACCTTTCTCCAGCATATCACACCTGTTCTCAACGATCAGGGGCCAATTTACATTACAGAACTCTTACTACGCCATTCACCATCTAGAGCGCTAAGATCCGCATCTCGTGCCTCGCTCATTCCTCCCATGAACACTAACACAATGTTCTACGGACATAGCGCTTTTGCAATCGCAGCAACTTTTATTTGGAACAAGCTTCCGTTAAATATCAAGACTTCTGCCACTGTCTATATTTTCAAGAGTCGCCTGAAGACATATCTTTTTAACTTTTAATATTTTAGCTCCTTCTATAAGGCGACTACGGCCTTTAATTATGCCATTGCCATTTGAATGACTCCAGGTTTAAACCGTGATATGTGACATATCCAGTGCTCAAAATAGATTCCGGAAGGAAATGATTTTATAACCTGCAATTCTGAAGCCTGTCATTGTAATATTAATTTGTAAATAGTGCAAGTATGATAGTACAAATATATGCCTACACCAAAGCAGGTCGGTGTAATTTGAATACAGATATTATACCAATATATGATCTCCTGCCCAGGAGATTAATATCTACATTCATTCCATTTTATTCCGGCGAGCTTTTGTCGCCCCCGGATTTTAGATGAGGGAAATCGCCGGCTACATGCGACATGTAGCCGAGAGAGTAACCGGTTATTATAAGGTATCACAATTTTCAAATATATCATTGTAATTTCAATTTACATGTAATACGAGTTTATTACATTTTGTAAACCCCAATGAGATTACTTCATTAATTTTGCCAATTTTATGACGAAAATACAACAATTTGAGGCCTATAACGACCACCATAAGCAAAACACCCCAACAAGACCCTAAAGGGGGATTGCCCCAAAATAAAAGACGGGACTCAGCAAAAAAGATGCCCTATTCGCGCAACGCATTAGCAAAACAATACTATCACGCATTACTATCACGATTGCTTTTTGTTCTGCAGTTGCACATTTTCTTTGACGTTTGATCAACCTTGACTTTTGCTTGTACGCGTATTGTGGGATCTTAGGAAGCTGTCCATATTAGGCATGCAACAGTAGCTAATCTTCAAATTATTATTAGCGAAATGTTTGCTGATCAGTTTAATGAAGTGTTCCCCCTACATTGGTTTAACGTTCATGCTGTTGGGGGTGGGGTTGAACCATACTACTTTTCTCTTTCTGCTCTTTGTCTTACGACTGTCCCTCTGCGTATTTGTTTGCTTATCTACCTCTTTCATGTCTTTGTTGAACTATATATATAAATATATTCCTTTACTACTATTTACACTTTTGATCGTATCATATTACTTTTCTTGATTACTGTATGTTTTCTTGTTAAATATTGTTATATACAGGGTGAGCGAAAAACGGCAATAGTGGAAAGAAGCCATCATGTTTTCAAAACGAAGTTGATGTTTGAATTGTCTTAAACGTTAACAAGAATAACATATTTGTTACTAATTTCATGTGAAAATATGAAGTCAATCGCATTTTTTTGGCCTTTGGTGAATCTTTTTACCCATGCACCCATGTCACATGGTTGTCCACGAAACACCCAAACAAAACATGCATAAGATTGCAAAATGCGTCTCTCATTAAAATTTGAAAAGTCAAGTAAATGTGTGACGTAATTGGAATGTAATGCATCCTTACATCTGAGATAAAATAATCAATTTACATAACCCATGCTATGAATTGCTTATGTTCTAAATTTGAATACAAATAAAGTTATTCCAATTTTTTTTTTGCGGGATATTCAAATGTGATAGCCCTGTAGGGCTCATTCAAATTGGACCCATTAAACCGGAAGGTTCTGTTAAGTCGGCCCTATGCACCTCGGCCCTCCGGGCCTGCGGTTCTGTTTCTTACTAGCGCTACCGCGGGTTCCCGGAACATGAAATGTATGCAATTTCAATTGAAAATCACTATGCTCGTGGACAAACAAATAAATCGGGTTGTGCAGCAAAAAGGTTCACTAAAGATAAACGAAAAATGTGATTGACTTTATATTTTCACATAAAGTTAGGAACAAATATATCATTCTTGCAACGTATAAATATCATAATTCAACTTGGTTTTGAAAACAAGATGGCTTCTTGCCACTATTGCGGGTTTCTTTACTCGCCCTGTATTTCGTTGAATAGGTGAATGAATGAATGAATGCATTTTGGCCTAGAAGACTGATTTTCCCCTCAAATTTGACCCGTTTTTCTCCCCTGATAGTTTAATTAAGAGAAGCACATCCGGGGAGTTAGGGTTAATGGCTATTCTGAAAGGCTTAGGATTCTTCAATTGTACAGTAAAAATAAATGTATTGCATACGAGACATTACAACACTTATTTTGTACAAAAAATATGTTGCTATAACATGTTAGTTTTCAATACTGATTTCAAAAATCTTAAAAGTGAACATTGAGATTTGTCTTACAAAAATATATGTCTACAAAAGGCATGTAATCTAAAAATTTCCTTTTCTCATTGAGGGGAAATATCCTCAGTGGAATGCATCCCATGCAACATTTTCAGGAAAATTGGAAATAAACCAAACTATAATTACACTATTTCCGCCATATCAGTCAACTATTTTATGGCAAATAACTTGTATAAGTATACTGTACAGTACATACTGAAATTATATTGGTGAATCCTATAAATCATAATTGGAATCTCAAAAGCAGCTTTTTCAATTGAAAGCCCAATTCCTGATCAAAAGTGGCCAAAGTGGGAGTCACAATTGTAACTGGACTGATCATATCTCGGTGGTAACTTGAATGTCTAGTAGGCAACATCTCTTACTGATATTGTGCTATGATATAGATGAGGTGACCGTTGTTTACATCAGTAGTGTTTACAAATTGATTAGCGCCTGGTCTAAAGACATGCTAGAGGTACTAGTCCATGACTACTGCATACATCATACTATTTGAAAGCAAAACACACATCACTGAGCGCCAATTTTAAAAGCACATGCCCTTATGGTGCGTACGCATACTGCCGGGCAACCAGATTTAGTACCTGGTCTCTCATTGTGCTTAGGGATGCAGACCATGACTACTGCACTATTACGCCGTAAGCATGGTAAGTATTGATCAATCAAGCGTGAATTAAAGCACATTCCCTGTAGGTGCGCACACATACTGCACGCATACTGCCGGGCACTACGTCACCGGTCACACCATCTATAGTTCACTATCTTATAGTCCACTTCCAACGTCGGTCTTTATTGTTACGTAATCTTTGTTGTGTTATTGCACAGCAATTTTTTCTTGCTTGTCCCAGTGCATAGCCGTGTTTTATTGTTATTGTTATTTTTTTTAGTGCACCACAACAATTCTCATTGCTTGCCCCAGTAAAAATATCGCTTTGTTTATCCCTTGTTAATGCTTGTTTCCCCACACCCAATTAGCATATCTTGTTTTTATTCTTTACATTTTACATTTTCGAGATATCCTCCTGTATCAGTTTTCTGATCCTTGGTGTATAATTGTTCCTGCGTTCTTTGGATTTATCTTTTTACATTTGTTACATATAGGATCTAGGATCTAAGGGGTGATACGTGTATTAGATAGAGGACTGCTAGTTATAGGATGTATTTTTAAAATTATTTTGGCCCCCATGGGACACTATCTTTTGGCACGCCCTATATAGTCATTATAGTTACGAATGATGGGACTTTGATCCTATGCAGTTGAACAGCGTCACAGATAACGTAGTACAGACAATTTATAGAAGTAAAAGCCTTATATCTTGTGTGTCTGTCAACAGCGGTTTTTAACAGATATATTGATTTACCTTTATCGATCCGACTTGACAATTCCTGCATGGTAATAGGGAGAGCATTTGGGTAGTCCGTCTTAATGACCTTTTCTGGTTGACTGTATAGGGAGCAGTGGCGTAAATATGTTGTTGGCATTGGGGGTGGGGGCGATTGACTAGTGATGGAATCAGCATCAACATTTTCAGGATGAAAAGGGGGGAGAGAAGAAGAAAGTGTAGGTGGAAAAAATCGCGAATAGCGCGCGATAATATTTTGACAAAAATGTTTTTGGTTGTTGTAAAAATTGCCTGAAATTAGCTTAATTTGTTCTGAATTAGACATTTCTATTACAGTAATCATTGTATCATGTATAACATTGCGAGGCAGATAATTACATAGCCCCCCCCCCCCGGTCAAATATTGAGGGATATACCACCACCCCCCCCCCCCCCCCCCACCCCCTGGGATTTAGGCCTATGTTAGGGAATGTTACTATTACAATAGACGTTATTCATAATTGGCGATTCCAGGCTAAAGAGGGAGACATGCTCGATGTGACGTCACTAATCATAACGAAAGCGAGGCCAACAATGGTAAATTACGTCACACGACACCAATGTTTACGTAATTTACCATTGTTGGCCTCGCTATCGTTATGATTATTGACGTCACATCCGGTATGTCTCCCTCTTTAGCCTGGTATCGCCAATTATGAATAACGTCTATAAGTTCACTAATTTGTCGATCCGACCATCACGCTCGCATTTACTCGAATGCTGGACGCACTACTAATCCGCTGTGTAATGACGCACTACAATTCCGTATCGGGCGCTCCTTTTCAACGCGGATTGCGGTTGTGCACTAGTCGCATAGGACGCATGGGAACTGTTTGAGATTATCGAAAAATTAAGGTCATGGAAGCGAAGTGAACAGAAAAGCGGAATCAATATGTTGTTTACCTGTTATTTGAATAGTTCAGAGTTTCACCGTCGTCATAGATAAACGCGAATGAATGGTAACTAAGGTAAACAGAAATAATTGTGGGGGATCAAAATTAGCCCTATATCATAAATACAATTAAGTTCCTCGGAAAAGGAATCGAAACATAACAAGTGGTCGTGTCTTAGTTGTCGAGGAAACATTGGTTATACGAGTGGGTATCAAAAAGGTTTTGAAATCACCCAGAAGAGAAGGAGCCAGAAACTTTGTTTTGATATGTGACCCTTCAGACATCTTTAAAAAGTCACTGTGCAAAGTCACACATTTCCCCCACTATTTATTACCTGTCCACGACCTGAAGGGTCACATATCAACAAAAAAAAGTTTCTGGCTCCTTCACTTCTGGGTGATTTCAAAAACTGTTTGATACCCCCTCGTAGATCGAGGATTCATATCCAACCAATGTAACTCGGTTTAATATCACTAAACATATGGGATGTAATCAGGCAAACTGAGTTGGAAGTCGCGATTGATTTGGAATAAAACCAAACAAAGGCTTTGAGATTAATTGTCCATTCTTTACGGGGTTTACAGCAAAATCTTGCATCGCAAGTACGTCATGTACGTATAGTCAATACAATCAATTAGCAAAACATGTGATATTTTCGACTTTAGACTCATTTTGCTTGATCGCTTTACATATCATACTCAATGGACCTTGACCATGAATGTGCGGGGGACCATAACGTACTTGTTACAGTCAGTCGTGTTTCTCATAATATCGCCATTTTTGCCTTTCCAGTGAACACATAAAATCAATGATATCATTACAGTTAGGAGTTTGTCTAGCCCTTGCCTTGACGTTCCGGGAAGACTACTTAGTGACGGCGCAAACAGTTTACAAGCTGGCTTTTCTGCCGATCTTTGTCTGACACTGGTGAGTTCGTAATTTGTGAAGTAGAAAACTGTTGGACCAGATCCGCCCCTGTTATCATGTGCCATTCATATCAAGCGCTGTAACTCTTGATCTAATAATATGATGTACATAAAAGTATACATTTTTGGAAAAGAATATAGTCATAGATTCCATACATCAGTGCCAGACATCTCATTGAATGCTGCCAGGTTGGTCTATTTTCCACATTAATTGTCATCTGTACCGTATTGAGATTACGGGTTTGTGAAGATAGAAAATTGGTGATTATTAAGCACACACACCTATTGCTTGAAAGTCTTAGGAAACATTTGAAATCAATAGCAGGTCATTGCTAGGCCATTTAAAAATTAAAAGTAATTTGTTTCTCATTTTCCTCCCTCCTCACTTTCTGGGATAAAACTAAAAAGGTCCAATTTAGTAAAATACAAATAAAGGCCAGTGCTACGCGAAACTAATAATTAATTTTCAGTGGCCTAAATACATTGTTATGAGAAAGAATCCACATATTTCCTTACTTTGTAGTACCTGGTTGCTTGTCCTCCGATGTACTCCACAAGGAAGATTTAACAGGAGGTGGGTGGTCACGAGGGGGTTAAGATATGGAGATGCTCTGTTTGTAATGCTTTTCCTTCACACTCCCCACAAAATACAATGGTGCTCTATTTGTTCTACATTCATCACTACATTATCAATTGATATTTAACATGTTTAACAGTTGAATCTATAAGCAAATTGTGTTCATGTTATTTATTGTAATTCTTTTGTCAAGAGATAAAAGTTAAATATCAGCTTTTTATGTACTTAGCAATGCATCACTTGTGATACTTCTAGACCATTTCTTTTCGCCCAATTTTACTGTGCTTTCCTAATTTGACCAGTGTTAAGTGTTGGCAATTTATGCTTATTCTTATTTTTTTTCTTCTGAATCTGGAGGCTCAGGACCCGGACCCAATGGTAAGTCCAGCCCTACCTCCAGTTTCTGCACATGGCAAATCTGGGTTTTCCCTTTTAAAGGAAATTGTTATCAATTGTTATCCTGTGGATTTCTTATGTTCTGCCCTAATACTGAAGAGTATGTTATATTGGTACAGGAAAAGGTAGCTCATTAACGTCATCGTGTTGGAGCATGCGGTTGGTGTTGTAGCATTTGTCCTCCTCGATAGGAATACCGCTGTTGGTAAATTAAAAACGTGTGCTAATTACCCAAATTAAGCTAAACAGAACACGGAACCTACACTTAGTTATAGCATACTAAATCAAGCATCTAGATTCATGATAATGTTTTAATTAAGGGGGGACTCAAGGAAGTTTTTGCCTTGATTTTTCTAATTTTGTGGGTGCTGTATTTATTGAACTTTTAATCAAATCCATATAAAAGTATACATTTCTGGAAAGGAAATGGATCAGAGAATTCAAATTTGGCGTCGATTTTGACAAAAAAGTGCTACAAATGTAGATTGGATTACAAAAAAAATCATCCCTAAGTTAGTGTCCTTACATCATAATCAAGCGATTTGGGCATTTTTTACCCAACATTATTTTTGTTAGCTTTTTCAAAAAATGTGGGTCAAAAAAGGTTTGTTTTTGTAATTTTCTCAAAAATAAAATCAACATTTTTGGTCACATTTGATATGAAATTTGGATTTTCTAATCCATTTCCTTTCTAAAAATGTAGTACATTAGAGTCATAGTTCAATAATTACAGCACACACAAAATTCAAAAAATAACTTCCTTGAGTCCCCCTTAAATGTATGTCAGACAGTAATTTTATAGAGTGACGACACAATTAGCCTACGAAGCTCAATTGGACTATAACCTGATAAACACATCACATAAGATATGGTAAATATCTATATTGATATACAGGAATTATTAATACCGAAACAAATATTGCCGTCCAGATACAATGCTTGAAATACAGTGGCCGTAACATGTTTTCTATACCCTTATAATTTCATCAAGATATCTGTATATGAAGTAATATTGCATGACATCGGTAAAAACCTGTTTTTCACTTTATTTCAATTGATAAAATCCATAGCAAACTTCGAAACTGCCGCATGAGAACTGTTGTTATAAATCACTCAAGCTGAACAATTCCCTCACACTATTCAAATAGTGTTAAAAACATCACAAACAGTTGATATATGGCCATGTGTTTTGAACTCACCCCTCAAAAAGGGTTGCGGCGTTGCATTTTTTGTTGACGAATCAATCATCTCTTTATATTAACTCACCACCTAATGTGGACGAGCTACGGTTTAGGTGTCATTTCATTTGAAAGCCTATTTATCTAGCGTCATTGTGTGAATAAATCAGGTATTTCTATAACTGTTTGGCTGAGATATGATTGATTATATTTCGAAAGTCAGAGGTGGCGGCGGTGGCGATGGCGGCGGTGTATGTGGCACTGGGTTCAATCTCTATGGGGAATATATGGTGCAAACATGATTCTATGTTGCTGAAGTTTCTGTTTCAACCAACTTGTCAACTATAATGTAACAATTGTGATCATGAATCGATTTCATTGTCCTTGGCTTTCTCCCTATTCGCTACACAGTGAACTTGCCCTAATTCATCGGTTTTACCAAATTCATCGGTTTTACATACCTATTTTACATATATAACATATCATAACAAAAAAATATTCAACCAGTGATATCAAAAGTATACACTTTTGGACAGCTCTCAAATAGGGGAATACAAAAATGCCGTTTAAATTAGGATACCCAAAAATGCCGTTTAAATTAGGATACCCAAAAATATGAAATGTAAATGTTTGGGCTTATTCACTTCCCGAAATAGTATATTTCAACAAGTTACCCTTGACAACAATTATGTTCTGATGGGTAATTGCACGAGGAACTAATATACACAGTAAAACTATGATTGGATAGGTATAACAATATCGTCGCTGTTCCGACATATCGGCACATCACTTTACTTATTTCTGTTGTGTCAGAACAGCGACGATATGAATGAGCTTTAATCAGAATATGAAAAGAAATCGATATTTTGTTAACATTCTTAATCACAACAATGTAACCATTAGGTCCTATTCAAATTATAATAACATAATTATTTGGATTCCTTGTGAGATTACCGTTCAGAAAATGGGGTAGAACAAGTCGTTATTGCGATATGCTAATTCGAATCTCAGATGGTGTCAAATGTACAAATCAGGACTTGCAACGGGAAGTTCAAAACACATGACCATATGTGTTTTAACTTTGTAGTGGATATTTTAAATTGAGCTTTGTTTCGGACATGGACAATGAATTCACGCCAGTTTGTCCGAGTTTATTATATTATTTTGTAAAAATTAAAATTAAAAAAATGAGACAAATTAATGAATTTTATATTGTGGAGCTATATTTGTTTAGAGTTACGAGCAAATGCAGTGGCTTAGCTAGGATTTTTTTCGGTGGGGGGGGGGGGGGGGGGGGGGCAAGATTTCCAAAATGTTTGGAAAATGATGCCCCGATTGTTTTTGCAGTTAGCTCAGACAATTTGAGAGCGGGAGGGGGTTAAGGCATGTTTTACACACTACATCCGGAGAATGGGGCGGGGGCACAATAGGACTTGGGGGGCCGGACACAAAGGGAGTTTTAAGGGTTTTTTAAGGGTTTTTTAAGGGTTTTCTGTCAGGGGGCCCCATGCAACCCTCTCTCCCCTCCTGCACCACTGAGCACTTGGTAAGTTAGTGAACTATAATCGCATACAGAACAATAGGCTTCCATTACGTGTCTAAGGGGCTGTCATTTTCATCGGTAGGGGAAGGGTCCCATCCCAGGGTATAGTTTTTTACACGGAGTTATGCAATTAATACCAATGTAATAGGGGGTCACGACGTTTTAGGTAAAGGTATATTATGGGATCTTTTCCAGGGGACGCCCTCAATCCTTGCGGATTTACTTTTCTGATCATAAATCATAAATATATTCCAAGTTACAGAGCGATGCGATTCTTAATAACTTCAAAATCATAGTTTTAGAGTGAATTTAGAGTAAATTTGAAGAAGAAAAAATAGATTGTACCGCTCGGTACACTCTATTTTCAAACCATGATTTTGAAGTAATTGGGAATCGTATCGATCTGTAACTTAGAAGATATTTATGATTTATGATCAAAAATGCAAATCTGCAAGAAAATCTGCTTTCATAGTAAAAATCAATGAGAGAGGGCGCTACTTAGAAAAGATCTCATAACAGACGACGCTGGACACGGGCGTATTCACGAGTATTTAGGTTAAAATATGCGAACGAGGTTACGTGATCAAGTGAATGGGACGAACGCTTAACAACGGTTTAAATTCAAAAAATGATACTGACAGCGCGGGTGGTTAGCCACCCACAACGGTTTTGGATTGGAAAAGTTTTCTTCTAACCTATATATGATGAATTTTTCAAAATGATTAGATCAACATTCGCGATTACGTGCTATTCCAATACGAATTCAAAATTTAGGTTTTCGCGTGTCCATCGTCGTCTGTCTCATAATATGCCTTTAATAACTGATTTTGTGTGCATCATTAACATCTGAAGGAGGGTGTGTGGGTTTTCATAAAAATAGTCGTTTTTGTTAAGGGGGTGGCGTCATAACAAATTACGACGATTAATAACATTTTCCCAATCCCTACCAAAGAAAATGACCACCTCCTAAGCATTGGAAAATTATACGTTTCTGAGTAAGAAAACCTGAAAGTACATCGCCTAGAGAATCTATCGAGACTGGCAAACGGAACCTCGCAGTAACAATGAACCGGGATGAGGGGGGAGGGCTTCAATATCAGCCAAACTTCTATGGTTAATTCCTGAATATTTCTGCAAAAAAGGTAAGTTTAAGTATCCCACGTGAATTGGATCACCATACAGCACGTTAACGCTGAAGACAAAAAATCAAATAATTCTAGTTATATTATTTTTGCTTTGTTTGTGATTCCTCAGGATAATTGTCCAACATTGTGTTGATCAGTGATTGTGAAAAACAAGGTATCCCTGAAGATGGCCGATCCGATTGCAATTGTAGAGAAAATCGCTAAATTGCCGGTTTTTATACACAAAATCGTTAAAGAAGTGAAAGCATTCCCAGATCTTTTAAAGAAATTGGACTATAAAATTCAGCTTATGAAGCCTGATCTTGATGCCTTGTCAAATTTAGGTCATCAAAGAGATGTGCTTCTCAAGGATTGCAAACAAGACCCGCAATTGCACTTGTTTGCTGATTCATTATCCAAAATTCATGATTGCATCAGTGAAGTTCATGATTTCATCGTGGAGGTCAATGGAATGAAAAACATGCAAAAAATGACTAAAAGAAGTTGGGTTCAGACAAGGTACGAGGAACTAGACTGGAAGCTTGACGAACTGCAGAAATCCATCCAGTTTTCGGTGATAACAGAGATCAGAGTAGATTGCAACAAGGGAGTCGATCCAATGCAAGCCCTTCACAAACACGCGAGACACAGTGGTGCTTTCTCTAGAAGACCCGCGCAAGAGCATCAAAGTCCCGATACCGTAACAGGTGAGATCATGATTACGATAAATTCATGCTTCGATATTATTTATTCCAAAACACCTGGAACTTACTTATCTAAGAAGGCGCCGACGTGCAACTATAAAGGTGTCTACTTTTTTTTTCTTGGTCAATTTTTTTGGACCGCTATGGCGCAGGCCTTCAAAATGGCAATTCTAAGGAGTTCCAAGAGCTTTTTAGGTGGTCCAGTCACATTTGAGTCACTTACAAAAATCATGATTAAAAGCATTGACCTTGCTTCATGACCTTTCATATAAACTCGCCACCCTTCGCGTTGCACTTGCAGATGTATACATCTGAGATTCGAATTAAGCATATCGCAATAACTACTTAGTCCACCCATAAAAAGCATATATTTTTGAACGGAAATCTCACAAGAAATCCAAGAACGCTATTGGAATTTAAATTGGACCTAATGCTAACATATTCTGATTAACAATGTTTAAAACATAATATAGAAATATTCATAGTTTTGATTAAAGCTCAATAATATATTTATACCTATCCCAAAATAATTTACTGTGCATGTTTGAGTTCCTCATGAAATTACCCATCGGAACATAATGGCTGTCAAAGGTAACTTTGTTGAGATATATTATAATGGGAAGTGAATGATCCGAACGTTTACAGTTTAATATTTGTTAGAGTTGACAAATGTTTGTTTTTGGTATGCACATTATCCTAATTAAAACGTGCCACTGGGATGCACATATCGGTCTCCATCGTCAAGAGCTATATTAGAGTTTCTTCAAAATAATTGCACGTTTTCTAGGCGATGCTGTTTTTCTTAGATTATCGCCACATGGGGGGAATAAAAAACCAAACAAACATGTCCATGGATTGAAACGGTCCTCGACTTTTAACTATAACATGTTAGTTATTTGTAAAATGCGTATCTAGTATAGTTCTTTTTTGAAGGAATAAAAGTAATCGACTGAAAAATAAGCTTAAAAGTGATACATTTTGTAGCTTGGTAAATCTCCTGGAGATGATAATATTCCCGCAGAACCCCTAAAGGAAAGTGATAAAGAAGGCATTGAAGTGATCCCCATACTATGCACCAAGATCTGGAGTTCAACTAAATGGCCTACGGACTGGGAGAAAGCAGTCTTCCTCCCTCTCTCAAAGAAAGGGGACACCAGAGAGTGTGCTAGCAACCGCACGATAGCCTTAATTTCACATAGCAGTAAGGTTCTACTACATATCATTGCAGAAAGGATCCGACAACACCTGGAGAATGAGTTTCCACCTGAACAGGCAGGTTTCAGGAAAGGACGAGGTACAAGACACCAAATAGGTAACCTGAGAAACCTGATGGAAAAGAGCTTGGAATTTCAACAACCCCTATAGCTATGCTTCATTGATTACTCTAAGGCATTTGACTGCGTTCAACATTTGAAGCTATGGTTGGTAATGCAAGAAATGGGTTTCTCTCTTCACATCATTGAGCTGATTAAATCCCTCTACAAAGATCAAGAGGCTACAGTAATAACAGATAATGGCAATTGTGAGTGGTTCTCTATTGGACAAGGCGTTCGTCAAGGATGTATCCTGTCACCTTACCTATTCAACATTTATACAGTACTTCATGAGGCAAGCTTTTGATGGAGTGGAAGGAGGTCGCACCATAACCAATCTCCGATATGCTGACGATACCACCCTGATAGCTAGAACTGGAGCTGAACTTCAAGTTCTAATACACAAAGTGAAAGCAGCCAGTGAAAAGTTTGGACTCTTCCTAAATGTTAAGAAGACTAAAGTCATGATTTGCGGAGGAAACAGCAACCAACAAGTGAAGGTCGATAATGACACAGTAGATTGTGTAGATAACTTCAATTTTCTTGTTTCACTTATTCTTAAAGATGGTGGAAGCTCCGGATAAATTAAAAGACGTCTGGCAATGGCTAAAACATCAGCAAATGCCCTATCAACCATTTGGAAAGATAGAGGAATCACAAAGGCCACAAAAACACGTATTATGAAGGCACTAATCTTTCCGGTCGCAACATATGGAGCTGAAACATGGTCAGTCGGAATAGAAGATTCAAAGAAAATATCAGCTTTTGAAATGTTGGGTTGGCGCAAGATGCTAGGAATATCATGGAAAGAGCATAAGACAAATGAATTTGTCAGAAGCCAGATTGGGAACCAAACTTCTCTGTATACAAAGATCATGCGCAACAAGCTACAATACTGTGGACATATTGCTAGACGAGAGGGTGACAATCTAGAAAAGGTGATAATACAAGGAGCTATCGAAGGAAGACGTAAACGTGGCAGACCAGAGCTTCGTTGGAGTGATGGCATTAAAGAAGTAACTGGTCTATCTCTTATCTCTGCGCATCGCATGTCACAAAATAGACAACGGTGGCGCTCCATCATCAATATGGTCACAAAGAATCAGCCATGATCCATAGAACGACGACGATTTTGTAGCTAATATTAGTTTTTAATACTGTAACGAACTAGTTGCACCGTTCATTTACAAAAAGACACGCACCAAATATGGTATTCATTTAGATTAGCCTAACCTTTATGTGCCTATATTTACGTTGTCAACCCAGTAAAGTATAAACGTAAAAAGATGAATCCAACGGAACCAGGAACAAAACACACCAATGATCAAAACGATCAAAACTGATACAAGAGGATATCTCGAAAATGTAAAATGTAGAATAAAAGCAACGGGGTCAGTAGCGTATTCAGGGGGGAGGGGGGGGGAGCAGGCCATGCCCCCCCCCCCCCCACCATTGAAAAAAGAGTTTAAAAAAGGAGGAAGAGTAGAAGGAGGAAGAAGAGAAGGAGGTAGGGGAGGAGGTAGGGTAGAGACATATGCGGCATAAATGGGGATGGGGGTTACTGGGTCAGGTCCCCATAATTTTAATATGAGGGGACCAGGGATAGCACTGGATCAAACATGTGAGATATGTGAAATTTGAAAAGTTTACATTTTTACGGACAGTTTTAATGAATTTATAATTTTAGCAAAGGATGGATATTTAATTTACAGAATTTCTTAAGGTTTCCATTTCCATACATCGTCAAATTTAAGGGGTCCCTTCAATTTTGATCGGGACCCGCAAGTCTTTCCAATTAGAGATCTGACGCGTCACTACAAGAAAGTGAGAGGTCTAGGACGGGCAGACGCGTCAGAATGCGACCCTGTGAGGGACATTAAAAACGTTATACTAGACCGAATTGGTTTCACTATTCAAGCTTAACAATAGGGCTTCCGGAACGTTTTTTCTGGACCATTTTTAGTTCAAAAACTGGTTTTTTTGATCGAATCGCGCTCACTTTTTCAACAGGTTTCAACTTATAATGGGTCTCAAAACACAACAAATATTCTAAATTTTATGTGGGGACGTTAAAAAAGTCATACTTGAAAAGTGTTATAAATGTCTATGTTTGCATACATCGCGCGCATTAGTTTGAATGTTTCATTATTCAAGCTTTTAAGCTTAAACTGCAATGCCATCTTATTAAAATAAGATGGCATTGCAGGACAGTGTTTCCAATGATCATTTTAGGTCAAAACTGAAAAATTGTGCACGCTCCGCGCGCATATTTTCTACAGATTTTAACATTATAATGGCCCTCAAACCATGCCAAATATTCTAAATATTATGTTGGAGACGTTAAAAATATCATACTGGACCAATTTTGCGTACTTCGCGTATCTGAGATTGATTCCTCCTCGTCAATTAAAAACTTAGGTGTTAAATTTGATCCCCATATGAAAATGGATTTACAGGTTATTTCTATGTGTCGTACTATTAATTTCCATCTCAGAAATATTGCTCGTATTCGTCGTTTTATGGATCATAATACATGTGCACATGTAGTGAGGTATTTGGTCCTTTCTAGGCTGGTCTACGGTAATTCCCTTTTAGGCGGTATTTCAAATTCAAATGTCAAGCGCCTGCAAATACTTCAAAATCGTGCTGCGCGTCTTTTCTGCGTTAACAGACGAACCAGCGCCGCGCCACTATTGCGTGAACTTCATTGGCTACCCGTCCAGCAGAGAATCGACTTCAAGATCTTTCTGCATGTGTACAACTGTGTAAATTTATTAGGCCCCTCATAATTATTTGTCTGATGGGGTGTCTTTTTATCAATGTGCTCGTGCTGGTCTTAGGTCTTCTAAGGACACAACTCGTCTCGTTGTAAATGCTAACAAACGTGCAATAGGCAAAACAGCATTTTCGCACTTAGGCCCTAAGCTATGGAATGACCTCCCCATTTTTATTCGCAATGCCTGTAGCGTTCATACTTTTAAAAAGATGCTAAAAACTCACCCGTTTCCATCAGAGTACTTGGTATTTGTATTTTATATACTTATATATCTTTTTAATATTATATAATGTTGTTATTTGTATTGTGTACGGCGCTTTGATCTTTTTTGGAAAAGCGCCTTATAAATGCTCTGTAATAAATAATAAATAATAAAATTAGTTTCAATGTTTCGTTATTCAAGCTTGATAGTTTTCCATGACCATTTTAGTTCAAAAAGTCAAAATTTTGTGCGCTCCGCGCGAATATTTCCAAATAGGCTATTCTAAATATGTGTGAGACGTTAAAAACATCATACTGGACCAAAGTTTTAATGCGGCAAAAACCACACCAAAAATTGTAAATATTATGTGGGGACATTATTATCAATTATCATTCTGGACCATTAGTGTTAGAAATGCAATTTTTTTCGCGCTTGGCGCGCGTATTAATATTTCATTATTTAAGCTTAACAAGGTGGCTTCAGGACAGTTTTCCATGACTATTTTAGTTAAAACTTAACAATTTTTGCGCGCTCCGCATGCATATTTTCTACAGGTTTTACCATTATAATGGCCCTCAAAGTATACCAACTATTATAAATATTATGTGGGGGACGTTAAAAACATCATTATGGATAATTTAAATGTTAGAAATGCCAATTTTTGGACGCTTTGCGCGTATTAATTTCATTATTTAAGCTTAAGAAGGACTGGTGCCTTCAGGACAGGACAGTTTTCCATGACTAATTTTAGTTCAAAAACTCTAAAATTTTGTGCGCTCCGCGCGAATACAGGTTTTAACATTATAATGACCCAAGCCACACCAAAAAGTCTAAATATTTTGTGGGGGACGTCATTATCATACTGGACCAATAGTGTTAGAAATGCAATTTTGTGCGCGCTTCGCGCGCGTATTAGTTTAAATATTTCATTATTTAAGCTTAACAAGATGGCTTCAGGACAGTTTTTCATGACCATTTTTGTTCAAAAACTCGTAATTTTGCGCGCCCCGCGCGCATGTTTACTAGAGGTTTTAATATTGAAATGGCCCTCAAACCACACCAAATACTTTAAATACGTTTTTAGTGTTAAAATCAAAATTGTTGCGTCTTATATTCAACGTTTCAATATTCAATTCAATAAGATCAACAAGATGGCTTCAAGTGTTTTTTGCCCCCCCCCCCCCCAATCACAACAGTCCTGGATACGCCATTCATTGTTCCTAGGGACAGGGTCGACCTATAAGCCATATTCCCGTAACTATAATCACACTGGTTTAAATGTTAATTTTACACACTGTGTTTCCATGTGTCCAATATTTTAGTGCAGCCACCAAATGAAGCTAAAAAATTGCCTACACTGAAATTCATTGATGTTGAGCTGATACAACCGCTAGGAGAAGGTGGATTTGGAACTGTGTGGGAAGCAAATTATCGAATTGTTGGGAAAGTTGCCGTCAAGTTATTCAACAATGCAAGGTATATGGTTTAAAGTAACGTTTATGTAATTGGTGCCATTGATAATCTAACATTTATACATATCGAGATAAAAGCGGATCTAGTGGTTTTCGAATTGTGCGAGTTAGTTTTAAGATATGCTAAGTAGGCTTCGTGTGACATGTTTTAATTTTTGGGAATATCAATCAATCAATTAATTAATTAATTAATTGATCAATTTATTAATTAATTAATTAATTGATCAATTTATTTATTTATGCTTGATACTAAATGTTAATACATGTACTCACGAATTACATTGGTCCATTTTCATCAAACTTGAGATATCCTAAATCTAGTCAAGAGTCTGAGTGCTGCTGTACAAATAGGGATTTAATACCAAACCAGGGAATTTAGTATTTTTCTTTCGTAAATAGTTCATACTTTTAATGAAGATTTCATCTTCATTTGCAAATTTTGGATTTGACATACATACAGGCTGTCCCACACATACAGGCTGTCCCAAAATGATTAGTACCCATCGATGCCCAAAGTTCAATAATTTGTGTCATCATCAAAATCGATGGGATTAGGTCCATTGTTTTTACATCTTCTTTGTCACACTGTACTATTTTATTAGAATTTTAGATAATGAATATCGAATTTATCAAACTCAAGATACACTCCATTATGTAAAACATGGTGATTTCACCTTTTTGACAAAGTGCTAAAAATGTGTGTGCTATTACAGCTTGTTTGAAAGAAACTTGTGTATTCTCATAATCTCTTGTCTACTCAATATAATCTTGTGTGTCTTTCTGTTGTAACTGCTATTAATTATGGGTGTTCAAATCATTATTAATTCTTCTCCTTAATTCAATTTAACGGGTAAAAGAGGTTTGTCACACTTGAGTGACCACATGCATTGTTTTATTTGACAAGTGTTTAGGGCCTTCTAAATGAAGTGGTATTTGGTGAATCACCAATGCCAATTTGTTGAGGTGCAATCAAAACCAATTGCCGTTGCCTCCGTGCACTAAAGTTGCCAGATGGTTAATTCCTGGTTCGCGCGGTTTTCACACTCTGCTTCCCCATAACAATTGATTGGCTGTTACAATTTTCGGAATACTCCCCGGGCGGCCGCGATCTGTTTACGCAGGCGCTTTTCCTAGCTCACTTTCCTCCGGGACATGGTCGATGTAGGTAGATTCTTCTGTTCCTGATCCAAATTTATTTTCATCAGGCGACATTCTTCACATCATATCGTATCTTATCACCATATTTCTGGCATTTTGGTGGCTTTTTCTCATCTTCCCAGCTATTTGCGTGCTATTTATATTCTCTCACTACCACTTCCAGCGGACAGTACCAGTGCCAGAACTTTGAATTAACTTTTGCTTGGGCTTTCGACCAGTGTGGTATATATTATTATTATCGTGAGTAGAATTGCATCTAAAACAATAGAATAATGGGAAAACGACGCGGGACAAAAAGATCCGCATCTAATGCCAATCTAAGCCAACCTGACAATGTTAGACAAACTAGAAATCAAGCTCGGGCAATGGCCCAACTAACCACCGCGGTTTCTGACGGTGGCGGTAGGCCTACCCGGGGCCGTGGTGTCCAACACACATCGCAAAATGCAGAGGGAGGGTCGTCACGACCTGTAACCAGTGTCAACAATAATGGTAACCAGCCACGGCATCAGCAGCGTAGCAACAATACTAATAGTACTATTTCAGCCCCGCCAGTTTCAGCGGCAGTTTCTCGGCCCCAGTCCACCGCCGTGGAATTGACTGGTCGGGATTTGATGCGTGCTGCGGCCGGTTTAGAACCTGCTGTGGAAAACCCTCCGTCAAATTCATCTCGTCGGGAGACGCAACGTGAACTTGATTATGCAGAAAGTGTCGAGGCAGGCCCCAGTACTAGTCCGGGCGAACCCGGAAGTAGCATGGGACAACAACAACAACTGGCCAACTTGAACGGGAACCAGCGAGGCCGGCAAAGCGGCGAACCTAGTATCCTCCAAGCATCTGTGACGTCATCAGTATTGCAGAATTCGGAGCAGTTGCAAGGTAGCAGTGCTGTTGTACCCGTGACGATTCAATCCGCTGGTTTGATGCAAGGATCGGCTGTGGGTGAGATTGATACGAATAACTCGAACTGTTTTCCTAATTTTAGTGTTCCCCCTCGTGTTGTGCATCCTAGTATTGAACCCCTATCATCTGTATGTAGCCCCTTGGGCGATCATTTGTCTCATGCCACAATTACCAAAATCATCAATAGTCAGTACGTTGAATTCGGTAGTCTGACCGATAAGATTGATCTAAATTCAGGCAATGGGGGGATGGTGTTATCAGTAAACGCAGACGGGAGTATGGTTTGGACAGATAACAAACCCAAACGCACTATAAATTCAATATATGGTTGGACTGATGCTTTCCTCATTTTTTCATCAGTTTTTCTTAACGCTCACCCCCATCGTGTCTCTGAGCTATTGAAGTATGCTAGTCTTATCCGTACAGCTGCTTCTAGATATACTGGGTATGGGTGGCGCGCGTACGATACTCATTTTCGCATAAAGCAAGCCCGACAACCTCATAGGTCATGGGCCACCATAGATGGTGAACTCTGGACCCTTTTAGTGGTCTCTTCTCCCAATCAGCGTAACTTCCAACCCCGTGTTCCACAGTCTCAGGCAGGCGGGACACAGCAGTCCTTTCGGAACAAGCCAAATTCTCAGCAAGGTCAAGTCCCCCCAGGTGCAAGCAAAAAACAATTGTTTTGCTTTTCCTTCAATGCATCAGGATGTACACGATCCCAATGCAAATATCCGCACAAATGCGCCAAGTGTCAAGTCCTTGGCCATGCAGCCCCCAACTGCAGAAAATAGTCTCATTCTACCTAAGGGTTGCTCTCATAGCCCCCCTTGTATTTCCTGTAAATATAACTCTCCCATTATCCTTGAACCTTTGTTATTATGGTTAAACAAATACCCTAATAAGGCTGCGGCCGAGGTTTTAAAATTTGGCTTCACATTTGGTTTTAAGTTAGGGTACAGTGGGCCTAGGGTTGCTCGTGACGCGCCAAACTTAAAGTCTGTTCACCTTGATCCGGCAGCTGTGGTTAAAAAACTTTCAAAGGAAATTGAGTTGGGCCGGATTGCAGGACCATTTAAGTACAGACCATTATGTAAGCTTATTGTATCTCCAATTGGTTTGGTTCCCAAGTCCGAGCCTGGAAAATTCAGGCTTATCCAGCATCTTTCCCACCCAAGTGGTTCATCAGTAAACGACAGTATCGACCGCAGCTTGTGTACAGTTCAGTATACTAATTTTGACTCGGCCGTTAACTTGGTGGCAGGTTTTGGTTCCAGCGCTTTAATGGCCAAGGCGGACATACAGTCTGCTTTTCGTCTTTTGCCAGTGCATCCGAGCGATTTTGAGCTGTTGGGCATTTTTGTGGCCGATCATTTCTATGTTGACAAGGCTCTTCCGATGGGAGCTTCGTGTTCTCCGGCTTTATTCGAAAAGTTTTCTACATTTATCGAGTGGGTTGTAAAGGAAGTTTCTGGGTCTGACTTATTATGCCATTATTGTGACGATTATCTGATTGTAGGCGGTGAAGGTTCTGGTCCGCACTCTTGCAGCTACTTGGTTAACGTCTTTGAGCAGGTGTGCAAAGTATTGGGGGTTCCCCTGGCCACCGAAAAATCAGTGGGTCCATCTTCAAAGATTGTCTTCCTGGGTCTAGAGATTGACGCCGTCCAGCAAGTGGTGGCGATTCCGGCTGAAAAGCTTGTAAAAATCAAGGCTAGGATTGAGTTGGCTTTGCATTCTTCAAGTCTATCTTTACGTGAGCTCCAGTCTCTCATTGGTTCTTTGTCTTTTTTATGCCGTGCAGTTTCGCCGGGTAGAGCGTTTCTTAGGCGTCTCATAGATTTGACGTGCGGCGTTAAGAAGCACTGGCATCAGGTTAGATTAACCGCAGGTGCGAGAGCAGATTTAAAGATGTGGGCGATTTTTGTGGAAGACTTCAATGGTGTAGCTATCATCCCTGATCAGTCTTGGGTCGGGAATGAGGACTTGGAGTTGTTCACTGACGCCAGCGGTCGATTTGGTTTTGCAGGTTATTTTCAGGGGAGTTGGTTCCAGTCGAGTTGGCGTGGCGATGTTGGGTCTACATGTTCAATAGCATGGTTGGAATTTTTTCCAATCGTCGTCGCCCTCGTATTGTGGTGTCACTTGCTAAAAGGGAAGCGGATTGTGTTGAGATCAGATAATGAGGCGGTAGTAAAAATCTTGAACAAACAATCTTCCAAATGTCCTCGCATCATGAAGTTGGTCAGGTTTTTGGTACTTCAGTGTTTGAAGTTCAATATACAGTTTTGTGCTAAACACATTCCAGGTTCAATTAATAACATTGCTGACGCTCTCTCTCGTTTCCAGATGGAGCGTTTCTGGAAGGCCGCCCCTCATGCAGATCTCGCGGGCACTCAGATTCCAGATTTTGTTTGGACAATTTAAACTCAGAGGCTGAACGTTTGCTACAGGCTTCTTTGGCTCAGAGTACTCAGGTGAACTATACCCGTTGTGTAGACAACTTTATTGATTTTAGAAAAAATTGTGATCTGGATCGTCGCTGGCCCGCTTCTCGTCGTGACATAATGGCCTATATTGCCTTCTTGTCTCTGGGGGGTCAGGCTTCTTCCTCTATTTTTGTCCAATTGGCTGCCATATCTTATGTGCATAAAATTAACTACTGGTCAGACCCCACTGACTGTTTTGTTGTAAAGAAATTGAGAGAAGGGTGCAAGCGTCAAAGCGCTCGGTCAGATTGCAGACACCCCATTACGCATAAACTTCTCTGTCAACTATTACAGATCCTTCCATCGGTATGCAAGTCTGAGTTTGAGGCGAGCTTGTTTAAAGCTGCCTTTCTCTTAGCCTTTTTTGGTTTTTTACGCGTGGGAGAGTTCGCCAGTCCGAGCAAGACTGCGGACACGTCTCGCTTGATTTCCCCTGGTGATATTTCTTTTATAGATGGCGGGATGGAGCTGGTTATCCGTTACTCCAAAACAGACCAGAGGGGAAACTCCACCCCCCTGTTTTTCACCAGGGCCCTTAATTCAGCAGTCTGCCCTGTCCAGGCTGTGTCTGAGTTTTTGTACATACGAAATCCTGTGGACGGTCCCTTGTTTTTGCATTTCAATAACTCTCCCCTCACCAGGCAGCAATTTTCGTTTGTTTTAAAAGCCGGTGTCAAAGTTTTAGGCTTATCCCCAATTGAGTATACTCCCCATAGCTTCAGGATCGGTGCTGCTACATCTGCCGCCATGTGCGGGCTTAGTGATGTTGACATTCAAGCTCTAGGTAGATGGAAGTCTGGCGCCTTCAAACGTTATATCCGTCCTGACATGTTACAGTCAAAATATTAGGTTCTTAGGCATATTTTATTCATTTTTTTTTTGCGCTCATTTTAATTAACATGAACATACACATTAATTCTTAAATTTGGGCGGTGTGTGAGAAAGAAAAAACAAAAAACAAATACAATTTAAAAATACAATTACAAAACCTTTTTTCTGGTTTTGTTTTGTTTTTCCTTCTCCTCCCTCGCTACAGGTCAATTGCGGACCTTGGTCATCGGCGACAGCTATGTCGGCCGCATGTCTGGTAATAAGATCCAGCTGAGGGGTGGTGGTGAGGTGACGTGGCATGGCTCTGGTGGGGCCAGGTTAATGGATCTTAGGCGCTTGCTGAACTGTTACTTAAATAGGCGTCGCTCACCCACTACTATCATTATCCACATTGGGTCTAATGACATCTTGTACACGCGTTTGGCCCTCCTTCGCGTAAATGTGGGCATAACTCTTAGAACCGTTAGACAGTTGTTCCCTGCGTCCAGAATCATTTGGTCCGATATCTTAGTCAGGGCATTTTATTTAGATAAGACGGGTGTCACTCCCAAGGTGGCTCAAAGTGCTGGTATCCGCGCCACCGGCGTCATCAATAGGCATGCCCACGGTATCTGTCAGTCTTTGCCTAACACATACTTTATTCGTCATCATCATGTATTCAAAGCTCTTGACCATTCCTATTACATCTATGATGGCACACACCTTTCCGAGAAAGGTAAGCAGTGCTTGATCTCCCATTGGGAAGAGGCACTACTTGTTTTCAACGCAAATCCAAGCGTCATCGCATATCCACCTCATGTCTAGGTCACAGGGGGGGGGGGGGGGGGGGGGGGGGGGGGGGGGGTGTTGGCAAGTTTTCCCTTTCGGCTTGCCTACATCAATCCTCGCGTTCAAACTTGTTTGGCATTGTTCTTTTTCGTTCTAAAATATTTACACCAAATTATTAGTCAGTACAAGTGATACTGTCTTGCGTCATGCCTTTTTTGGAGTAAAAATGCTATTATGTTTATAAATACAAAAATATGTACATGCACGATTCACAGATTACAGGTTTATGTGTCTTGTAATTATATATATCACGTCATATTATTTCATGTACATCAATTACAAAAATTTAATTGATCAGCTTAAATCAATACATTTTTAGTGATCCCCTCTTTTCGGGCTGGCTGCCTTTAGAGTAGGGGGCCAGCACTACTCGTCAGAGTCTGCGGTCCCCATGTAAGCTCACTCGATTGTTCATGATTCAGCGGAGTCAGGACAATCTGATATGCGAAATTATTTGATGGTGATTGCCTCTGTGGTCGGCTCGCTGCGCCGGAGTAGGGGATTAGCACTCTGCAATCCCCAGTCGTATCACAAACCGCATTCTCTATGTAAAATTTGAGTTCAGATAAATTATACTTGGACAAATTATGTTAAATTGAGTTATGTTGTAATCAAATTGATTACTGATTGTTTACACAAATTTATGCTAATTTCTTGGCAACTATGATTTCACTTAGGTGAATAAATTCTAGAATCTACCTCTCGTATCTCAGAGGCAATATCAATTTCTCTCTCCTTGCGTTTCTCTTAGTGTCCGGGGGCAATGGCTACGATTTCATTTTCACATTGGAGAATTGATTTCGTGAGGTTAAACACTAACGGACTATATTATGTTTAGCAGGTTTGTATGAAATTGCATCCCCAATATGAAAAAGAAGTCTAAGCCACTGCTAATTACCCATGAACACGTCTTTACCTGTTTAAATGTCCCTCAAGTTTAGCCTCAAAACTAGCTCATTGCCCCCAGACACATACATGTAGAGGAAAAGCAAGGTATGACAAGAGGTGTGCTATTGCCTCCGAGCAAACGAAAGGTAGAACATTTTATTCATTTAAACAAATCAAACTTTTTCAAAATAATAGAACACATTAGTGTTACACACATATACCTTAAGAAATCAATCGGTGGAAAGAATTTGGAGGCGGCTAGACGCCGAACTCCTACCCCGGGGCTATGACACGACCACACTAAGGGATCAATTCCGATATAAGATTTCTGAATTTTACAACAACGACTGGTTGTCAATTGGTGGAAATGAAATTGGAGGAGGCAAAATGTAGACGCCGAGCTCCTACCCCGGGGCTATGACACGACCACACTAGTCTAAGGGATCAATTCCGATATAAGATTTCTGAATTTTACAACAACGACTGGTTGTCAATTGGTGGAAATGAAATTGGAGGAGGCAAAATGTAGACGCCGAACTCCTACCCCGGGGCTATGACACGACCACACTAAGGGATCAATTCCGATATAAGATTTCTGAATTTTACAACAACGACTGGTTGTCAATTGGTGGAAATGAAATTGGAGGAGGCTAAATGTAGACGCCGAGCTCCTACCCCGGGGCTATGACACGACCACACTAAGGGATCAAATTCCGATATAAGATTTCTGAATTTTACAAAAACAACTGGTTGATGATATAATTCAATTTATCAATAGAAAATTTCTGACATTTACAATATTAACAATTGTTTGATATCAATTCTACATAATTCAATTTATCAATATAAGATTTCTGAATTTTACAAAAAACAATGGAGATGATATAAGGACAAGCTAATATTGACAATGCTTGGTCCTTGCGCTAGGTGGCGGCAGGAGAATCACCTCTAAATACACCAATTTATCCATATGATTGGTAATTAGATGGAATGATGTGACATGATTTACTAATAATTTGTACTAAATTTTTAGAAACGAAAAAGAACAATGCCTGATTTATCTAAAATTGTTATAGCATTTGTGAGCCCAAACACATGGAAGCTGTAGCATTATTAACTAGTTTGACAAAAGAAGAAGAAAAAACAAAACAAAAAAACCAACTATGCATACCTGCAAATCATGCAAATAGCAAGGACGTTGAAACCTCTGAGGGGTGAGGTGCAGGGATGGAAATAAGACCCGCCCGCCCGCCCGCCCATAGCGGGTAACTTTCGTGTCGGGCGGGTGAAGATTCAAAGGTACCCGTCCGACTGGCGGGTAACATTTTTGAAGCTCAAAGTGTAAGTAACAGTAAGTTCAGGGTGATTTCATCATCAGATGATCGTGTGTCATGATGATAGAGGACATCAGGTTGATAGGAGATTAAAGAGAGTATTGGATTGATGAACATGATGAATACGAGGAGCTGTTACGGGCTAGGTTTACAGTGGAACATCGTACAATAAAGACAAAAACATGTAAATGTAGTTTAAAAGTAGTCTTGCATTGTTTGCTGCAAAATGTTATGAAAAAACCTTGGGCTGGTAGAATTTTTGTCGGGCAGGTAGATTCTGTGAGTTACCTGCCCGACTGGCTAGTTGAAAAAAATCTGAAGTTCCATCCCTGGTGAGGTGGGTGGGAAAAAAATAATTTATGTCCCAGAAGAGAACAACCTCTTCGAATGCAGACCAAGGAGGATATGAATCAGTAAGGAAACCGAGTGCCGCTCGCAAAGCACGCAGGGAGGGACGTACACAAAAGGAATGGCTATCAATTGTTACTGTGGAATCAGGTGAGGAAAACGCGCGAAACTGAAACTCAAGTAAACAGAGGGGGCTATGTGCAGTGAGCAAAAGCGATTTATTCAGATTTCAGCTGAACAAATCGTCATTATAGAAACAAAGCTTGGGGTCGTTCATGCGTGACGATACATTTTTAATCAAAATGAAGAAGTATTAATGGTTTGAACAACAATATGATACAACAGCAGTTTAAAATAGAAAGGAACCAAAGATATTAGCTGACAAGATATTAAAAGAATGTATTAGTTTCTTTCAAACAAGCTGTTTAAAAACATTGTTTTTTTGCACTTTGCCAAAAAGGTGAAATCACCATGTCTTACACAATGTAGTGTAACTTCATTAAAATAAGTCCGATATTCATGATTTAAAATTCTAATGAAAGGGTACAGTATAACAAATATGATAGAATTCTTGAACTCTAAAAATATATAACCTACCTAAAATAATTGAATTATAAAGTTGTTGAAAAAATAATCTTCATTAAATGGCATAACATAATAAAAAGGAGGGCAGCAGAGATACATGAATCAAGCTAGAACATAATTAAAAAACAAAACCCGGATTTTCGATTATTTTAAAATAAGATAAAATATAACACTAGATCTAGTTCTGGTCTGAGACCAGGGCACCTTGATTTTTATGAGAAAATGATCCCTAGTGACCTCTTCTTGACCTTTGACCTGGTTATGATGATTTTCTTTTATTCTTGCATGATCGAACCAAACAAGATAAAACAGGTCCGATCTAATTCGGAGCATGTCTTGCAAATCGGAACATGTTTTTAACTTTACCCCTGTATAGGTCAATGACCCCTAGTGACCCCATACGACATGTCAATTTTAATCGCTGAAATACTGGTATGGACATGGACCTAAGGAATATTTTGACCAATTCTAATGCACATCAGTCATTTCCTCTGAGACGAGAAGCATTTTAGGTGAACGGATTGAAAATCGACGTTTTGACTCATAGTGACCCCTTCTTGACCTTTGACCTGATTAAAATGATTGACTTATTTTCTTGGCTCATCAATCCAAACAAGATGCAACAAACCCGGTCCAAATCTGATCATGTCTTAACTTTTACCTCTGTAAAGTTCAATGAACCCTATTGACCCCTTCTTGACCTTTGACCTGGTCAATATGATTAACTTATTTTCTTGGCTCATCAATCTCAAGATACAACAAACCCGGTCCAAATCGGATCATGTCTTAACTTTTACCCCTGCAAAGTTCAATGACCCATATTGACCCCTTCTTGACCTTTGACCTGGTCAATATAATTGGTTTATTTTCTTTGCTTATCAATCTAAACAAGATGCAACAAACCCGGTCCAAATCGGATCATGTCTTAACTTTTACCATTGTAAAGTTCAATGACCCGTATTGACCCTTTTTTGACCTTTGACCTGGTCAATATGTTTGACTTATTTTCTTGGCTCATCAATCCAAACAAGATGCAACAAACCCGGTCCAAATCTGATCATGTCTTAACTTTTACCTCTGTAAAGTTCAATGAACCCTATTGACCCCTTCTTGACCTTTGACCTGGTCAATATGATTAACTTATTTTCTTGGCTCATCAATCTCAAGATACAACAAACCCGGTCCAAATCGGATCATGTCTTAACTTTTACCCCTGCAAAGTTCAATTACCCATATTGACCCCTTCTTGACCTTTGACCTGGTCAATATAATCGGAGCATATCTCACGTTTTACCACTGTATAGGTCAATGACCTCTAGTGACCCCGCATGACACGTCAATTTTAATCGCTGAGATCGCTGTATGTGCATGGACCCAAGGAATCTTTGACCAATTTTGACATTCATGAGCCATTTCCTCTGAAACAAGAAGCATTTTAAGTGATATGATTAGAAAATCAAAATTTTGACCCCTAGTGACCCCAAATAATTTCTGATTTTAAAAACCTACCTATTGTATATGCGTACGGTCATAAGAAATATGTTGACCAATTTTGACGATCCTAGGTCATTTCACTAAATTGGAAATGCATTTTAAGTGAAAATCACGTTTTGGCCCCTAGTGACCCCCTTGTGACCTTTGACCCCAAACTGTGAGGTCCTGTAATGAAGGTCTGGTAGGGGTCCTACTGACCAAATTTGGTGATTGTAGCATGTAAACTGTAGGAGAAGAAGCATTTTGTAGATATTGCCAGAAGAAGAAGAAGAAGCAGCAGATGATGATGATGATGATGAAAGAAACGGCAGAGATAGAGTACCTCGATTTTTGAAAAAATCAAGGTAAAGAAACGGTAGAGATAGAGTACCTCGATTTTTGAAAAAATCAAGGTAAAAATCGAAGTATTACCCATCCAGTATTATTGTCTTTTAAACGACATAATGTAGTTTTGTTATTTCTTTTTTTAATCTTATTTCCCCAAAACATTTTCAGCAACAATCAAACGATTTTAAAAGAAGCTCGCAAGATGCAACGTGCAATAAATTCCCCGCACATTGTCAGACTGGTCGGAATCATAGAAGAACCTGAATGCCATGCCATTGTTATGGATTACTTCAAAAACGGCAGTATGAAATCCTTCATGAAATACATGGATTGTGACTGCTGGGCAAGACGAGTGCACATGCTCTGTGACATCTCCAATGGAATGAACTACATGCACTCCCTGAAGCCACCTATCATACACAAGGACATCAAAGCATGCAATATATTCATTGACCATGGATTAATGGCAAAGGTATGTAAATTGATGCTGTTTGGTTTATAAAGTGCAGCACTAAATATCATAATAAGTTGAGAAACAGTGTCCTCCGTCTCTGTTAAATGAAGTCTGTTCGAGCCACGGAGTAGAGGTGTGAGTGCTTATATCGTATGTGTAAAAGAGTGAACGATCAATAATGTAAGTGAGCCCCTGATGAGAGGTGGCATCTACCTCTTCGAAACAAATTTGTCGGAAGTTGGAAATCACAGAATGAAATAGTTCCATATTATTTTTTTATGTAATTCATAACTTGCACTAATTAGGCCCATACTTATTAACATACGAGGGGCATTCAATAAATACCCGCAACCATTGTTGTTCTCCACACCTGCGTGATTCTGTGAAATCTAAGTGGGTACATTATAAAGTATGAACCTTAATCTATCATTTATCACAATCTGGATTTACTGAATATTCATAATTACGTAATAGCATTAGCATAAAATAACCCATATTTGGACACTGAAAAACATGCCACTTTGGCAGGAATTTTGAATTTGCTTGATAGCACGTGTATTGAAATGAGCAGAACTTTGTTCCGGATTAGTGTCCAAGTCTAACATTTTGCATCAGGAATCCAGAGACCATGTTCAACAAGGTCCTAAATGGAGAGGTTCTGTCAACGACAAATTTTGGAAATACACTGCATCTTATCTTGGTCAACATTAGGCTTTGACAGTGAGCCCCAAAATGCCGAAAATCCAAAGAAATGAAAATGATAGTTATAGCAAACAATTGGGATTTCCTGAAATACCACAGCAAATGCAGGATTCGTTATTGTATAGATGACAGGGTATCAATAAATACATTGAGAATTGTTGAACTTGGAATAAAAATCTGCGCATGCGTAGAACGCACGGTGGTCAGAAAGCGCTCATAATGAGTAGAAATGTTAAACAATCACTGCAACCAACGTAAAAGTTACAGATAAGGAATTGAATTTAAGAAAACAAGAACTGTGGTGAACTTCAATACATATACAAAGTTCAAAAATGTAAACATCTATTTGAAATACAATTCAATTTAATGTTATGGTCAGTATAGTGAATTTACTCAAATTGGGTAAAAAGAGCTTCATTGTATAAAATTTTCTCTGCAGAAAACGGTTTCAGATATTGTCTTTGTAATCTCCCATTTAAATCTAGAACAAGAGGTTTAAGACAAATCTTGCGGTTGGATACCTTGACCTTAACTGTTTATTCATTAAAAAATTTCTTTTAAGCTATGACAAAAAGATGACGTTTTAATGTTACATAATAAGTGTTTTTTCTTAGTTAGTAATGTTGAGCACATAGTACTGGTCTATCACTGTTTCAAACGGCAACTTATTCCATGCATCGGTTCTTGAGATATTTTGAAAAAAGTAACTGTGCATCAAATTGCTTGCAAATATTCTCCGCCCTGATCAGCTATTTTTCATGCAGTGTCCAGAGAGTATTGATTTTACGCATGTGCCATTACGTAATCCCACAAACGATATTGTTCATTCATGCATGCGAGGAAAGATAAAGACCCATATTTCAAATTACCCTAATTCTAGTTGGCATATTTCGCGCATGAGTGGAGAAAAACAATGGTTGCAGGTATTTATTGAACGCCCCTCGTATGTATGTTTTAGCATTTTTAAATGATAATGTCATAAACATTCTTTCATGCATTGATCATGTTGTAAAAGCAATTCAAACTGGTTAAATTACTTGATACCCTATACACACCGCAACATCCTCACAACATTGATCATCTCCATCCACTTTTGACTAAGTATAACTAATTGGTGTACTCATTGGATATTATATATTATTCATGATACTTTTAGGAAGTTAATTGGGACCGTATTCTCGTACTTTAAACGACGTGTTCAACAAAACACGATTTTAAACTCTCCAAATCTCGTTCCCAGAGTGGTCCTAATGGGGTCCTAATGAGGCCCTAATGGGTTACAATAGATATCGACCGAATGCCTTAAATAGACGATACTTTTAAAGACACGATCCGCACGTCAGTTTGCACCGGGCACGGTTGAGTGATCATTCAAGGCATACAGTTGGTGCGCGAGTTTAGTTAAACGGGCATTAAACTACCCCGTACCCGTGTTTAAAGTTAGACACATTTCGGCGAGTTAGACGCGTGTTTAAATAAAACAAATACATACGGCCGTAAGTCTAAATTTGGACATCTGCTATGATAAGTTAAATTAAAAAAAACCAAGTATATGTAACATACTACAGACAATGTGCACATCCCCCTTTTTTGGGGTGGGGGGAGTGGGTGACAAACTTTTAAAATATGACCAAATAGATGGTGGTGGGGCATATTTCTGAGACTGGAGTATGCCCACACATGTTTGCCTTCTCACCACAAAAGTATACCTTCCTCAGTTTCATACTACAGACTAATACCGTAGATATTCGATATCTAGCCATGTTTCTGCCAACTTTGAAACTCTGAAAGAGATGTCGCCCTCTCGCGATTAAAGCCGGCTTTTAAAAAGATCATTCTAACAAAATAATTTCGGCGGCGCTGAAAATGACGTAAGTAATGTCGCAGTATATAGTCCGTTTAATATAATTTTCGGATCAAGAATCTATCCCGGGACCTATCCAATGACTACATGTATACGAGTGTGAGTGTCTGGTAACGGGGTAAAACAGCAGACGTACAATACGGAGAATCGAGGGGCGAGGTCTAGACTCTGGCAGGTCATATTCGACTTAACCAATGTATCTTTTATTGTTCATAAATAGTATTTGTTGCTATTCGATATTTTTAAGGATATATTATTAAGCAGCTAAATTCAAAATTATTTTAAAAACACTGACTATAGAGAAAATATCCCAAAATTATCAATTTACTTTATTTTGTCACCAGTTAATATTTTTAGGAACCAGCCTATCCTAAAGAAGAAAAAAAAGAAATAAAATCTTTATACATGTATGATTGATTTTTATTCGAGTGGCGTAGCTAGGTTTTTTATAATGAGTTGGGGTGGGGTGGGGGTTGGGCAAAATAAAAATGACTTTGCCAAGCTGGCAACTTTTGAGAATTCAACGAGTCACAACAACTAACTTGAGAGGGATGTGTGAGGGGGGTTGTGACAAGCACCCCACCCCCCCCCCCCCCCCCCCAGCGCGGTAAATCCGATAAATTTCTCACAGTGCCAATTACACATGTTGATAGATACTCGATTCAAAATAAAAATAACCCGCCAAATGTATAATAGGTCATTCTTTGAAGGTCGTGCATTGAATCGATCTGAACAGCGAAAGCGGGTAACCCTTTGTTACGGGGACGCATAAGTATAGTCTCTATTCTATCTGTATTCTCTATTCAATAACCAGAGAAGTTATTACGTAACACATCTTTTGGAACGGTAAATATTTCCTCTGGGATGTTATTCATTTCAATCGTTGAATCCAAAGCGTCTAGCCATTATATACTCCTTGGTGTAGCGTGATAGTTAACACGGTCATCAGATTAGACTAGCAGTTGGGAATACATGGAATGTACATGTACCTATAATGTTATGGTTTGAATGCGAATCAGAGACCTATTAATTGTTATTTTAGAAAAGTTACAAATATTGGTTAATTCTCATTGTGCGCTCCGAATCAGATGATATAAAAAATGATAATTATGTTAGCAAAATCTTATAAATAAATAAATAAACAAATGAATTAATTAATTAATGAGGAACACTATGAATATTTTAATGTATAAGGTTAAAAAATGATGAACAATGTTTCACACTAATTTGTTGCATGCGTTTTATATCAATGATGCTTGGCAGTCAGACGCCAAACGTGAAAATTAACCGGGGAAGATTACGTCTTTTGGTTGGCCTGCGCCACGATTATCAATTTTGATCAACTTAGGTTCATTTGAAGGGAAAGTCATATTTATCCAGGATGCAATTTCTGTTTTAATAAAATAAACATGGTATTCTGCAGGACTCGAACCCAGGCGGGGAGAATTCAGCAGATTTCTAGTCCATAGTCCTAAACCACTCGGCCATGCCTACTCATTGAATCGTCTATCGTGTGCACTCAATAATGAACTAGTGGTGAACTGTTGAGTTATTCGACCCAATAGCCAAATCGAACCCACTTTCTAAGTCGTATTTTAAATGTAAAATCGGCGTCTCAGCAAGTTAAATTGGGTATCAACGCGAAGAACAATACATTGATGATCGAAAAAAGTTAAAGCCTAATAAAACAAGATTCAAGGCCGACAAGAGTCAAGGCCACGGCAAATAAACCGTCATTTTTTCGGTAAAGAAAAAAACCCATATTTTATAGAAAATAGCATTTTCGAGCATCGTCCCGGCAAACACGACTTTAGCCAACTTGTTATAGCACCCCTTACATGTAGTAAAAATAAACCTAGGCTGCAGGCACATTGCGTTGAACCTAATTGAAATGCCTTATTATTGGCACTGTTAGACCTATAAGGCAAAAAAACAAAAACAAGTTTGTTTCCGCTAGGTGGTCTGAAAACCAAGATGCGAGATGCGGTGTGGGGTGGGTTTTTTTAGGGGGGGGGGGGGGAGAAGTGCGGTGGGATGACTTTCTAAAGGCAATTTTTGCAATTTAGCATACGCCTAAGGCTGATATTTTGTCATATGAATTGCACGACGACATCCTCATTCCACGTGAAAATAAAATCGTGTCGTCTACAATAGACCATAGATTCACTAAACTGTGGCAACTGCTGACACGACTGCTAATACATTAAGGCTTGTCTTGTGGTGCTCACTTGAACATAGTCTCCGTGTGGTCTAGTGGGTAAACCCCGGCCACAGAAGCGAGAGGACGCGGGTTCGAGACCGTGTATATTTCATGGTAGTCTTCATGTTATTTTTTATTTCCCCAAACTGTTTATAGTTTCCTGACTTTTATTCATTCCAGTGGACACCAATGAATTCAATATTATTTATTACATGGCACGCTGAATACTGATTCACGCTTGGTTGCACATCGCTTAAATACCCATTGAAGAATGTTGAGCTTGTCATTCGATCATTTTGCTGCTGAGCAATTATCGATCTTTAATGTCATTTTTAGAAGACGATTGATAATGACAACGAAACGATTACATCTATGCAACTGATTGTGTCACAACAAAAATACACCCCGTGTAAAATAGGAACAATTTGGGTTGTAAATGGGCCCTAAACACTTTCCATGCGGCTGTTGCTTTTATTGTATATAAACAGCTTGCAAGGTCTATAACAACTCTCTGGTCCAATTAATCCAAAGGATTAATGAAAAAATACTAGGCATGTATACTTATTTCAATTTTTGAAATATTCTGTGAAATTTTGGAATGTCGTCTGCAGACGCCTGGCACGTGGAGAGTGTTTAAGTGTAGCACCTTAATATTTCAAACTGATATGAAAATAAAGGAGTAGGTCTAATATAAATAGAAAACATATTTGAATAAAAACCTTGCATTAACACATTTATTGGAATGTAAATGTTTTAAAGGTTATAAGGTTCCCGACATTAAAATGTGAAAAATCTTGGTAAAAATGCATTTAAGATACTCTGGTGTGTGTCTGGAGGTAGGCAATTACATCCATGAATGAAAATGTGTGGAGTAAAAATATACGTCATTTCATTTCCCAATACACAGAGACTAAATCGCTTTTTGTAACAAAAGGTATTTAGCAGGATTCGAACCGACGCGGGGAGAATCCAATAGATTTATAGTCTAAAGCCTAAACCGCTCGGCCATACTACTCATTGAAGCAACCGTCGTGTTCAATGAATAATGAACTAGTGGTAGTCTATCGAGTTATTCGACCAAAAATCAGTAATTTTAGGAAATTTGGGGGGCGTATATTTTATTTGAAATATACATAACGTGATAACACACACACTGAAAGCTAACAATCAAATGTATATCGTCAGAACTGTTGGAACTCTTGCCCCATATACAGTAAGATGGACTATAGAGGTAGACAACTTTTAGGTCAAGCGTTCTGGGTTCTATAATTTCGATGATAATTCATTAACGTTAACACACTTACAAATTTCGATCTCCGAATGATTGAGCATCTAATGCAACATAATTAACTAGGAGAATCTACAGGATCTTCATAACAGAAAGAGCTTATCTCTCTAGTTTTAGTGATCGCGCTAATGACTGACTGAACTGACTATATACTACGAACATTAGGCCTACGTACGTAATTTTCAGCGCCGCCGAAATTATTTTGTTAGAATGATCTTTTTAAAAGCCGGCTTTATCGCGAGAGGGCGCCATCTCTTTCAGAGTTTCAAAGTTGGCATAAACATGGCTAGATATCGAATATCTACGGTATATTAATAGTTACCTGGTCACTAAGGCAGACTAATATATTAATAGTTACCTGGTCACTAAGGCAGACTAATATATTAATAGTTACCTGGTCACTAAGGCAGACTAATATATTAATAGTTACCTGGTCACTAAGGCAGACTAATATATTAATAGTTACCTGGTCACTAAGGCAGACTAATATATTAATAGTTACCTGGTCACTAAGGCAGACATGTGTGGGCATACTCCAGTTTGAAAAATATGCCCTACCCCTCCCCTTGCTCCCTTCCACACGTAGTGACTGAATATCAAATACACACTATTACCTAATAACATCTTAAATGTATAACTAACAATGTAGACACTAAAATTACCAATTTGTCAGGGATGTATGTCATTTCAACAATGCTAGCTGTAGGTTATACAATTTCCTATGCTTTTATACAGTGCAAGTATGTGTTTGTTTGTTTTTTTACATTTTTTTTAATTTTTAATTTTTTTATATTTATTCATGGTATACAAATGCCAGCAAAACAGCACAGCTGACAACACTGGCTTACAAATTACATATCATACATAGTAAAAATATAGAAAAATATATATATATACATACATAATATTATAAACAGTTAACATTGATTTAAAAGACGAATGACATATGGGATTCTTCTTCTTCTTCTTCGGCCTCCGTCAGATATGACGATTGGCTGCCATACGATCACATCTCCGGATCATCTTTCTCCAAGCTACTCTGTCTTGTGCCAGACGCTCGGCCTTTATAAGACTCATACCAGTCCATTCCTTGATGTTGTCAAACCATTGTTTCCTTTGACGACCTCTTTTCCTGCTGCCTTCCACTTTCCCTTCTATGATGTGGAGTGCCAGTAAGCTACCACTGCCTCTAATGATGTGCCCGAAGTAGGCCAGCTTTCTTTTGATAAGCTCTCCTAGCAGTTGTCTCTTTACACCAAGTTCTTTCAGGATACTTATGTTGGTTCTTTTCTCCTTCCAGTTAACTCTTAACATTCTTCTCCAGATCCACATTTCAGCAGCCATTATGCGATTTTCATCTGCTTTGATTAGAGTCCATCCCTCCAGACCGTAAAGGAGCACGCTCCATACCAATGATTTTACAATCTTTGTTTTTAGGTTTGTTGTGAGGTTGCGGTCATTCCATAGATCCTGGAGTTCTATCATCCTTCCCTTGGCCATTCCGATTCTAGCTCTTATATCAGCTGTGCAACTGGCAGATGTGGTTTTCACAGAGCCTAGGTATTTGAAGCGACTGACTTGTTCAACATTCTCACCATCGATTGAGATATTATGCACAGGCTGTTCTTCTCTAGTTGATAGAAGTTTTGTCTTTTTGACATTGAGCTTGAGGTTTAGCTTCCTGCCTGCATCATTTACGGCTGTTGTTAGCCTCTCGATGTCTTCTTCAGATGTTTCAAAAAGTGCAGTGTCATCGGCATATCTGAGATTTGAAATTGGTGTACCGCCTACTTTTATCCCATACTGGTTTACATCAGCGTCTCTCATGACTTTTTCTGTGTAGGAGACGAACATGTGTGGTGAAGCAATGCATCCCTGCCTGCCTCACACCTTTACCTAGGTTGAATTCATCTGTGTTTTCACCATTCCATCTGATCTTTGCCTTCTGATTCACATAAAGGGATTGAAGCAGTGCTACAAGATGTGCTGGAAATCCCATCTCTATCATTGCAGAGAAAAGCTTGATGTGGCTCACAGAGTCAAATGCTTTAGAATAATCTATGAACATGATGAAAGCTTTCTGACCTATTGCAATGATTTTCTCCATCAAGATCTGCAGACAAACCAGCATATCGACAGTACCCCTGCCTTTCCTGTAGGCGGCTTGCTCTTCTGGAAGTTCTTGATCTAGTTTGGCTTTCAGGCGTAAGATAATGATCATCAGTAGCACCTTACTTGTATGGCTGATGAGGGCGATTGTCCTGTAGTTGGAGCACTGTTTGCGGTCACCTGATTTGAACAGCATGACAAATTCTTGCACTTTCCAGTCATTTGGCCAGTCGCATTTCATTCAGATGCATGTACATAACTGATGTAGCGCTTTAATTCCGTGCTGGCCTGTTGATTTTATGAGCTCAGCAGGAATCCCATCAAGGCCTGGTGATTTCCCATCCTTGAGTTTCTTGACAGCATACATCACTTCATCCATTAGCGGTGGAGGTTCCATGTCATCGTCAAATGCTCTGTTCATTTTTGTCAGTGGTGTTTCTCCATCTGGACTTTCAAAGAGTGAGGCACCGTACTCTCTCCATCTGTTCATGATATTTGATGGTTCACTTATCACTGCTCCATCTGTGTTTTTTACACATGCTTGGTTTGATGGAGTGGATTTATTTCGGAGTGATCTGATCTGATTGAACATTGCTTTGGATTTTCCAGTTGCATCAAAGTCCTTTAATTGTAGACATTGCTCTTCAAGCCATACTGCCTTATCCCTTCTGATTTGTCTTTGAATTTCAGCACGCACTTCTTTATCTCGCTCTACTTTGGCTGGTGAGATTTGCTTGCGTAGTTGACTTTTTTCCTCAGCTAGTTTCAATACTTCTTTGCTGATCCATGGTTTCTTTGGGGATCTTTTGACTCTTCCAAGTGTCTCCTCAGCTGTTTCAGATAAGATGGTTTTGTAAGTCATCCATAGTGATTCTGGAGATATGTTAGATGGGTCTTGAAGGAGAGCTTCTGCTTCAAATCGCTTTTCTGTCTCAGATTCAAACTTGGCTTTCGTAGTTGGGTCGTTAAGCATTTTCACATCCAGTTTGCCTTGTTTTCTCTTGTGTTTGTTACAGACTGGTTTTGCTCTCATCTTTCCTGCCAGTAGTAAGTGATCTGTGTCACAATCAGCACCAGGGTAGGATCGTACATCTGTTATACTTGACTTCCATCTTTTGTTTATAAGGATGTAGTCAATCTGGTTTCTGTAGCAATCACCAGGTGATTTCCAGGTGTATAAATTCCTCTTCCGGTGTTTGAAGCATGTATTCATTACAGCCAGGTTGTTAGCACAGCAAAATTCAGCTAGCCTGTCTCCTCTTTCATTTCTTTCACCCAGACCAAACTTTCCAATTCCACATCTTTTGTCTTCTCCTTCTCCGATCTTTGCGTTCATGTCTCCCATAATTACACATACATCCCCTTTCTTTATGGTCTCCACTGCATTTTGGAGCTGCTCGTAAAATTCCTCTATAATGGCATCATTTTGTGTTGAAGTAGGAGCATATACCTGAAGGATGGTGATTGGTTTCGGTTTAGCATGGAGTCTTACAGCAAGGATCCGATCAGAGATGGGGTTGCAGCTTGCTAGTGCTTTACGTGCTATTCCTTTTAGGACAACAGCTACCCCACTCTCTCTTCTTCCTTTGGTTTTTCCGCAGTGCAGAATTGTGGTGTACTCGTCTGGTTGGAAAGATCCTTCACCTCTCCATCTTGTTTCACAGAGACCAAGGACATCTAGATGTTGGCGGTGTGCTTCTTCCAATAGAAGTTCTAGCTTTCCCTCCTTGTTCATAGTCCTTACATTCCACGTTCCGATATGGAAACATCTCTTCTTCTTACTCATCAGGTTGACCTGAGACTGTTCAGTAGTGCTGCCGTCAAGCTGTACCCCTCTGCGTGTAGTCCCGAGTTTCGGGTACCGCCGTCATCATTGACACACTTCACAGACTCTGCATCCTCTTCCTCAGTAACATCTCGGATGGGTACCCTAAGGGGCCCAGCACCCATCTGCTCACGTATTCTTTCTGATCTGCGACTCATATTGGCATTCTCGGGAAAGAGTTTAAGACAGTGGGTTCCCGTTACCTTCTGTCCCAGTGCTGACCCGCTAACTGGGCTACCTGTGGGTTCTACATAACTGATGTTATTTGTGTATGGATGTCCTCCAGGTTAAGTTGCAATGGCACTGTCAAGTACAACTGATGCTAGATGGCCGGTGGCTTTGTAGCTCTTTCGCCCTTGGATTTATCATAAAAATCATGGATGCCTAGCCATCCAATAGTTCTTTAACAATAAGTTAAAAGTAATATACGAGATGATAATGCATCCTACTCAATACTCTATGATTGGGAGAAGGAAAAGGTAGAAGAGATAGTCACAGCACCAGTTGGCACCCACACTAACACCGTGTGGTGTTGCGCCGTCACCATCAAACTGAGGATCTGTATCCTGTACCTCAGAAAGATATCAGTTAAGTCTCGATCTTTCCAGGGATTAGACGCCTATACCCTATATGATGGATAAGAACCTCTATCCTAGACAAACCCGAAAATGGGATATATGGGATAGTCGATTTGTAATATCTGTCAGTTCTTGTTTTTGGCTCCTGGTATTTTTTCTGGCTCCTGAGGAATACTTTGTTGTGGTTTTCGCAGGGAGCAGATGTTGGTGGCGTTCCGAATTGAGGAGCTTCTGGCCGATTGTTTTCATGTTTAGATACACAGAAAAAAAATACCGAGTCATTTGACTCATTTCGACCATTTTGGAATGAGTCATCAATAAGTTGACTCATTTGCTGAGT
Source organism: Ophiura sarsii (assembly GCA_035610835.1). Classification (NCBI taxonomy): domain Eukaryota; kingdom Metazoa; phylum Echinodermata; class Ophiuroidea; order Amphilepidida; family Ophiuridae; genus Ophiura; species Ophiura sarsii. Next base: position 66,221,127 of record CM069449.1, on the reverse strand, counting down.
CAATTGACTCATTTTAAGTGAGTCACATACACATTGACTCACTTATTGCACTAAGTGTATCATAGTTGACTCACGCATAATCTGTTAATGAGTCAAAGTTCAGGTGACTCAGTACAGTATTGCCAGATTGACTCACTTGTCAGGGAAAGATGAGTCAAGATCGACTTTTGACTCATTCATAAAAATAATGAGTCAAATACGAAATGAAAGCGAGGCTGTTTTTATTTATTAGCTCTGCCATTTTGTTTTGCACATGGACTGGTGACTATATAGCGTATGTTCATGATGTTAGTGATTGAAGACACAAATTGTGTCATTTCTTTTGGACTTCTTTGTTATTAAACACTGCATAGACTCATAAGTAATATGTGGAATTTCTGGAGCTGATAGAACAGTAACTTGTTTGCATTTCGCGGTGTTTTTACATTCAGTAAGCTTACAGTGTTGGACCTTCGTCGTTACACTGCAGTAAGCTTAATGGATGTATTTAACTTTATTCAATGCTATTCTGAGGCTCAACTGAAAATTCCAGTCTGAGTCAGTTGACTCATCCAACCTGAGTCAATTGACTCAGTAAAACGTCCAAGTGTCTCAGTACCCGGACAAACAAAAGACTCATCAAAATGAGTCATTCGACTCAGTTAATATTATCTGTGAGTCAAGTGACTCATTTAAATGTGTCAAATGACCCAATTTGATTCATTATTGAGTCAATTGACATGTTACAAGTGAGTCAGGAGGCTCAATTGACTCATTAGTATTGAGTCAGGTGACCCATTACCGAGTCTGTTGAGTCACTAGTGAGTCAATTGACTCATTTTTGGTGAGTCAGAAGACTCACTAATTGCATTTGTGAGTCAATTGACTCATTATGGATGAGTCAAATGACTCAGTTTAATTTCAAAGTGTCTCACTACATGGACAAATGAAAGACTCACCAAAATGAGTCATTTGACTCGGTAATTTTTTTCTGTGTAGGTCAACCACATATTTTGGACAGGGTTAAAAAAAAACCTATAATTTTGTGAATTACTTCCCCCTAATGGACGCACGTCACATGAGGTTGAACTCGCGTAAATTACGCGAGTCAAAATGGTGGAGAATCATCAACATTCTCTCTGGCAGAACAGCTCGATCTGAGATCCAAGTGATTGATCATCAAAACGTTACCCACATCACAGCAAGGGACAAGGCTGAAGCTTTTTGTCAGACATTTGCAGAAAAATGCAGACTCCAAGGTGCTAAAGATCAGGCTCCAAATGTTCATCCTTCAACAAACAAATCTTTTGACAAGATAGTCTTTAAACCCAAGGATGTGAGAAAACTCCTAAAACACCTCAATCCAGATAAAGCCACTGGACCAGACCTTATCCCAACCAAGGTTTTAAAGGAATGCTGCGCTAAGCTCGCCAGCCCGCTCTGCTTTTTACCTCTGCTTCAAGCATGGTGTGTTTCCAAACCAATGGATGATAGCCTCTATCACTCCAATTCACAAGAGAGGTTCCAAGGCTGACCCAACAAAGTATCGTCCCATCTCGCTGTTATGCAACATCAGTAAGATCATGGAAGCTGTAGTACAGACACAACTACAACGCTTTCTTCTAAGCGATAACCTGATCTCCAGCAGACAGTTTGGATTTAGAGCAGGCCACAGTACAGCTGATCTCCTCAACATCCTGTCACAGAAGTGGAACCACTCCATAGACCAAAGCGATGAAGTTTGTGTCATCGCCCTTGACATAAAAGGAGCTTTCGACAAGGTATGGCATAATGGACTCTGCTCGAAACTGTTGGCAAAAGGTGTTACTGGAAGACTGCTTTCGTGGATAGACAACTATTTATCTGATAGATATCCATCAACGTCGTAATGTCAGGTCAGGCATCCATCACTGCTCCAATAAATGCTTCTGTTCCACAAGGATCTATCCTTGGCCCACTACTGTTCTCTGTTATTTATTGATGACCTTGTAGATGTTTGTGACAACGAGCTATATCTATATGCCGACGACTCAACACTCTTTGCGCCCATTAAGTCATCAACCGATCCCAACACAGTAGCTGCTAGTCTCAACAGAGATCTAAGCAACGTGATAGCATGGGCTGATGAATGGAAAGTGACCTTTGAGCCTACCAAATGCAAGACCATGGTTGGTAATCTCTAGGAAAAGATCCCCATCTGGACTTGATATCAACTTTGGAGAGTGCAAATTGCCATCTACAGAAGAACTGGATATCCTGGGCGTAACCATTGACAGCAAGCTGACCTGGTCAACGCACATCTCAGGCATTGCAACTAAAGCGGGTCAGAAACTTGGAGCTCTACGCAAAATTGCAAATTAACAGGAGGCTAAACGCAGATACACTGTCTACAAAATCTTAAATCCGCAGCATTATTGAGTATGCTTCATTAAGCTGGGCGGATGCTTCACCCACCATCCTAAGCCAGCTTGACAACATCCAAAAGAAGGCACTTAGAATAATTGGAGTCAATGCAGCTACTGCTCGGTCACAGCTCAAAATCGACAGCCTGCTTCACAGGCGACAGGTAGCAGCTACGGTCTTGTACAAGATGCATACTACCAACTGCCCACAAGATCTAGCAGGGTTACTTCCCACACTATAATTATGTCCAACGCCGTGCTACCCGTCCGAGCGTATCAAGGCCAGTCCATGCTCTTTCTCTGCCGACTACCAGAACTCGCTGCTTAGACAGAAGCTTCATTCACACGGCTGTTCCCTTATGGAACAGTCTTCAAGACGATGTTGTTGGCAACATTTCAGCGGCTGGAATTCAGGCTTTCAAGTGCCGTTTGCACAGACATCTTCTCTCCAAGTCTTAACTTATCATAGCCTTCATACTCTTTCATGACACCCTTCATTCAAGTCCTTTGAACACCTGATTGTTACATTAGCATGGTGGTCATGGGTTAAGTGTAGGTTAATGCTTGGTTGGGGAGATGGTGGATGGTCGTGTAAAGCATGTAGCCAGCTGGGCTGGTGATACGGCCACGCCCCAACAGGTGACAACAGGCAGTTCCTAAGTTTGTTGTGTAGGTTCTCTTGATGCCCATCAGACCTCCAGATATTATTAGTTTTTCTTTTATTTATATTTGGATGTTGTTCTTTATATTTGGGCTTTTATCTTATTTGTATGTCACTTTTATTGGCATTTTTAACCCCTGTCCATTTGTGTTTCTTGTATTATGCATATTTTCTGAGTTGCAGTGAACCAATTGATTGGCCTTTCAGAGCTCTCTGTGTCGAGAGTTACAAGTTTGATTTCTAATCACTAAGTTCATTAACCTTGTTATATGTCTGTTGGGCTATTGTTCACATTTGATCTCTATAATTTTTTTTTTTAAATGTGTTCAAAACAATGTATGCTCCCTAGCTATCAAGTTCTTATTGAGACTGTTTAAAAACAGTCTCAATATATATAAATATGCCGGGACTAAAGGCTGATTCATGATTTCGTGACTGGCAACAGCAAAAATGATTATTAATGTTCATCCTGATTTCTGAAGTAAATTACATTAAAAAAAATCTTCAACACTACAGCGTATCCCTTTAATTCGAGCTATAGACGTTGGTGCGAGACTGGGTTGAAGTTGAGGTAGACAACAGCGTTATCCGTTACCCTCCTCATACCTCTTTGTCCACATATCCATGAGTTCCGTAACATTAGATGGACCCGGTTTAAAACCATGTTGTTCTTCACAAATGATGTCATTTTCCTTTTGTTGTTAACTTTATTGTTTTCAGCTGGGTGACCTTGGACTATCATCGAGTAATACAGTAACAATGCGTACTGGCGACAAAATCGTAGGAACGGTATCACACCTCCCACCGGAATCATGGAGTGGCCAAGTAAAAAAAGCAACCGCATCATGGGACATCTACGAGTAAGTCAGTGTTATAAAATGTACCAACCGGGATATTCTTTCATTATGATTTAGAATTTTAGATCATCGAATTAACTCCATGAGCACTACTACTTACATTGTTTATGATTGGTTTTTTCTAGACATTTTTCTTTTGAGAAACCATTTAGAATAGAGCTTCTAAATATGTTCAGGTCAATCGTTTTTTAACTTTGCAATCATTCCTACGTCAGCGGTGATTGGATCAATATGTTATTTATCAATATAATTATTTCAGCCAATCGGCAGGTAGATTTAACGGGGCATTTAGTTTGTCCAACATGTCAGTTTATATCCAAGATTAATTAAAACTCATGTATGTGTCGCAAAGCCTGAACCCAGACTATGTCCACATATGTAGGGTAACAACTTTTTCTCGCGAAGTGAGGTTGTTACTACTTGTACAAACCTGTACTGGTACAAGTTCAGCACGCTCGTTGCAGAGATCAACTTATTTTCTGGCAAGGTCACATCATTGGATATATTGCATTTGGTTCTCTAGGTACAGTATAGTGTTAAAATAATGCCACTTAAACTGTCAAGTACCCTTGGTTTCATTTGTTCACACTTTCACCCATACAAGTCAACAAATAACCCTGTCAACCAATCATAACCATGATAACAGCTGATTATAACTATTTCCAATTATCCATACACAACCTTTTCACAATTTTGCAGATATACTCATAACACGCAAGGACCACATCACCGTGTTTGTGCACTTATAATATAATAGTCAGTCCAATTATGTGGGGTTAAAGCCCGGGTCAAAGAGCCTTCAAGATATTGACCTGCAATGGTGTTAATGGCATATTGTACAGAAACATATTTGGAGCTAACTAAACTTAACTCACTGCAAAAACCCTTAGTTTAAAAATAGAACACTGCACAATCTTAAAGGTTCCAGAAATGTTCCATTTAGAAATTATATATAGGCTAAAATGTGGTGAATTACTGCCAAAGGTGGTTAACATGCATCAGCCAGTTTGTGTGCTACTCAATGGGCAAAATTATTGTGATCTTGTGCTTCTAAAAAAGAACCATTGGAGTTATGCAACTCAAACATTGGAATGTGACCATTTTCAAAATGACTATTCATGTAAAATAGAATCAAGTTGAAAATCTACTTTCAAGTTTTAATAAATTTAAACTGTTGAACAGTGAAATATTTTATTTGCAAGCATTTAATTTACAAGTACTTCAATCTATCTAACACCAAACTCTACATGTGCCTTTAATGGAAACGCTTGCCAAAGTTTCTTGCTAATTCCTAGTCATCTGTCTACACAGCAATTACCAGGCCAATAATTCATTTCACACAAAATAATATGGGCATCTTTCTGCAGCGCTTTCTTACAAAAAGAAAATATAAAATGTTTATTCCAGAATAGGCCTATACAGGGTGACTTAGGAAATATTTAAAGTGTAACAAAAGAATGATTACAAGGAAATGTAATTTACTGTAAATATCCTAGGTTAGGGACGCACCATTAGATTTTCAGGGGGGGGGGGGGTAGGAAGTTTTTGGAAGAAAAAAAATTCACCCTCTGTGCGGGCAACAAAAAAAAAATTCCCCCCCTGATGAGTAAAAAAAAAAAAAAAATCTACCTCCACCCAATTCAATATGAATGGATACATTTATTTTTAAAAAAATCGCCGCCTTTCGCAAAAAAATTACAATTCACCACGTACGGCGGCCAACAAAAAAAAAAAATCACCCCCGAACCCAACTTCCTACTCCCCCTGAAAATCAAATGCTGCGTCCCTTATCGTAGTAACTTTAATTAAGAATAGAACTCAAGATTTTAGAATCCAAAGCCAAGGCCCTTCCAGTCATGGTGGTCGTTGTTAATTGTCAAACAAAAATACAGGGTGATCAAAATGTGTCAAATCTTTTGTTTACATTTACAGGGCTTGTTGTTTGTTGTTTGTGCTCAGGGCCGGACTTACCATTGGGCCAGATGGACCCGGGCCCAGGGCCCCAGATTTGTTGGGCCCCAAATTCCGAAATATAACTATGACTCTATTATATATTACTAGATTTCGCGGTTCGTGGGTTGGGCGGTTCTCGGGTTGGGGATTCATGGGATGTGTACTCTTACTCATAAAATCCAGTTATCACAGGTGCCCTTAATATTCCAGATACCCCATGATACAGGAACCCCATGTGCCCGTAAATCCAGGTAGACTACCCCATGCACATACTATCCATATAATTCATTAGGCCTATAATATGTGTAGGCCTAGGGTTAGGGTTTTATAGTGGGGTCTTATTTCAGAGGGTTTTTAGTTTTAGAGTCAGCGGAAGGAGGTGTCTATCGTCATGATTATCTGTGCCCAGTCTTGAGAACTGTGCGTGCAATATCCGTAAGTTATTTTTCTGCCTATTAACATTAATTATTCCCGGGATTATTCCTCCATATTCCTCCATGCCTAAACGTATAATGTATTAATGCGCATACCGATATCCATGTAACACTCCCATTTATATAACAGACATCCCATGATTGGCCTATTGCAATAGTGTAAAAATACAACACTACACACTTGCACGCTCACTGTCTGGGTTTGATTCCCAGCGCATACAGACTGACCGCCCCCCCCCCCCCCCCCCCCCCTTCACCCGTTTCACCCTTTTCATCCTGATCATATTCATAGTTTAACTCATAAAAAAACACGCCCGGGAGTTAAAGTTAATTGGAATCCTCTTTCTATCCTGGCTGTATGATTTACTTTGTATTCTCGTAGTGCGCCGTTTTGTAGGTCTACTGAACGGTTTGCACTGCGGAGACACGGTCCTTTTACCCGCCCAATAAGACCCAGTTTGCACCACGAACGCGTACGCATCTTACGGTCTGCGCCATTACGCGTGCTCCATGTTTGGTTTATACGCGAGCGCACAGCAACAGTGCAAGCGTTTGTTTACATATAGAAAAGTTCGTAAAATATTTTATTTGTCGGTCGTATTATCCTGTATAAATGTTTATTGCGATGCGATCTTTAAGGATAACAAACAGCCACATATACAGGAATGTAGCTATGTCCATAATGAAAATATTTTGGGTGAAGACCATTTGTCATCACTCACTCCGTAAGCCACAATTTGAGTCCAAATAGTAGCTACCGGGGTTAAAGAAAATCAAAGTTTCTGTAGCGGGCCGTGCGTGACACTTTCGTGACTATTGCGTGGCACTGGTTGCTACGTGGGGCGAAGATCCCTGTGCATAGCGATTGCACGGACAGATGGGCAGGAATCTACACTCGAAGTCATTGGACAGACAGAATCGCCACAAATAGTATTTAGATAAAAACAAATCTTGAACACTTAATTTCAAGAAAGAGAGTGCCCTTTTTGGCATGACGCAATTCTCTTCATGATACGCTTCCTTTATTTCTGCTTGCATTCGAACTTAACCCCCTCTAAGCGAGTTTTGTCTTTTTTAAGACTCTTCTTGTTTAAGTTGTCAATTCTTATTATTTTCAATAATGAGTATTTACAATACATACGTATTCTGATTGAATGAAACGTATTCATTTTTAACTCAAGACTGTATTCAGTAAATTTAAGGTTGAGGCAGCGATGAAAAATTAGTACGTCTGACTCATACATATTTAGTGACTTAAGACTTAGTAACGATCAGACGCTCTACCCAAAACGCACCAACGCCTGCCTAAAGTAAATTGTGAATCCACGAAATTGAACTAAGACCAATTTCATTTTTTGCATTTAATAGAGAAATATTTCCATTGCTCTCAGTTCAATGTTCGTAGGTGCGTGATGCTACATGTATATACACATGGAAAAAAGTATCGCACCACTGTTTTTTGTTGAAAAATGCAAATGTGGCCTCGAATTTTGCCACCATGGTGTGATATTAAGGATCATTTGTTTGCGTAAGCTGTCCAACAAAATGTTGTGCAATAAAAGGGCCACATTTTAGTTTGTGACGTAATCGATGTAATGTTTTTTCAAGGCCAAGGGGAAAATGCATGTTTTTGTCCAAAAGCATGCATGAAAAAAAGTTTGGGTATAACGCGATATTGAGAGGCCCGATGATTAATCTGTAAAGTTGTAATCTTTGGTAACACAATTAAGTATTCCAAGGTCAAAGGTCATCTGGGGTCAAATTAAACAAAAAAACTCCTTTTTTCGTACGCCCAACGGTTATGGGGTCTAAAGTCAAAATAGGTCAAATTTTAAAGAAGTTCAAATGACAAAAGCAATATTGCGAAGGTGTTGACCTAGGTCAAATAAACAAAGACAAAATCAACGGTGACTAATATAATGACTATTTTAAGTTTTTAAAGTCTATTCAATATCGCGTTATACCCAAACTTGTTTCATGAATGTTTCTGGACAAAATCATGCATGTTCCCCTTGGCCTTAAAAAAAACATTACATCGATTACGTCACAAACTAAAATGTTGCCCTTTTATTGCACAACATTTTGTTGGACAGCTTACGCAAACAAAAGATCCTTAATATCACACCATGGTGGCAAAATTCGAGGCCACATTTGCACTTTTCAACAACAAAAACAGTGGTGCTATACTTTTTTCCATGTGTATACATATTGCTTTAGTACCTATCGTAATAGTGTTACGTACGTTAGGAATGTCTGCATTTGAAAAATAAATTAATACATGACACTTTATCGTAGATAATTTCATTTTAATGTTTTAGGTTTGGGATTACTCTTTTCGAAATCACTAGTGGAGATAAACCCTGGCCCACGGGTAAGTTATTGAAATATGGTAATATGCCACATTGAAAAACATTCGCTTGAATAAACAAATGCTTTGCATGGAGGTGAAGTGTTAGGGTGAACAAGACAAACTCTTATAGTAAGAAGACTAGGTAGGAATTTACGTTTCATATAAAACTAAAACCAATGTCATGCATTTTCTCTACTTGACCTATTACTGAGCTTATTAGTGAATGTGACGGTTGATGATTACAATAGGAAGACAACAAACCACCCCCTAGCAAAATGCAACCCCCATTAGACACAATTGGAGCTTTCTTAAGACAATTTAGACAATCTTAAGTTGCTAGAGGATAGATTGAGCGTTGAAAAATAATATCAACAATCTTGTTTATTTACATTTTGTTTTCCTTTGTATAATTGCGAGGAAAATACATACATACTGTAGAGGATATGTTTCCTTTTAAGGAAACATATTTAAAAATATGAAAGAAATGTTGTAAAGGACATACAATTTCAGGGAACTCCTTGTGCCAGCAAATAGGGACCCCGTGTGATGCCGTCTAACTATACACCTGGAGAAAAGTATCGCACCGCTGTGTTTTTTGTTGAAAAGTGCATATGTGACATGGCACCACGAAACAGGAGGAAAGTCGCGGTATCTGAATAGGAGATACAGGCCGAACAATGAAAAAAGTCGATAGGGGGCGATTTTTAGTTATCGGTATTTTTAGTTCCAAGAAACATTCGTTGAACATTTCCCAACGTTTTTCGCGCAATTCTGTCTCTAAACATCAATTTTTGGTAATATTGAAGACTGGGGGATGTAGTCTAAGTATTGAATTCGGCAGCTGTTTAGCGGCGTAAAGATAAGGGAGGTAATTAATTGACTATTATGTTAAATTTTAAGATATCTATATAATTGAAACCTTGTTGGTATAATGTTGTCCATAATGTAACAATCATCTGTAGAAAGTTTCATTGAAATCTGAGTAAATAAACATGCTAGTTGCTATTAACGAGATATTGATCCATCTCAAGTGCCATTAATTATTTACACACGTTCGCGTTGTTACACTTCCCTGACTTTGACGGTCAATTTCTCAAAACTGGATTTCTAGATAGTGTCAACTTCTTTTGCTCATATCTATTGATAGAAACAAGCTATAATAGTGGTTAATATATCATTTTAAAGCTGAAATATTACATTTTAAGAATATGATAAAAAACTATAAACACATGTTTGCGACTTTCCACCCATTTTGTGGTGCCATGTCACATATGTGGCATCGAATTTTGCCACCATGGTGTGATAGTAAGAATCATTTGTTTGCGTAAGCTGTCCAGCAATCTATATAATAGCCACTTGTGGATCAATAATTTTGATAACTTAAGTATAGATAATTCTAACAACAAGTGGCTACATTCTGCTATGACAAAATCATCATTAAAGGACTATGTATTATTCAAAACCAAACCTGGTTTGGAAGATTACTTATTATGTAAATTAGATTTTTATGGTGCAACGATGAAATTCAAAGCTCGGTCCAATACCTTACCCCTCAATGGCCGTGCTCATTCATGGAAACCTGATGTAAATATTTACTGCCCATTATGTGATAAAGATACTGAGGATCTTAGACATTTCTTATTTATTTGTAGTGCGTTAAATCATATCAGAGTTGATGAATTCCATAAACTTGAAAATCAACTATCACTCCATAATGTAGAAGAGTTTTGAAGAATATTTATATCTGGTAATTTAACTATTAAAATGTGTCTTATGCTAGGTCTTTCAAATGATGTTGTTACAGTATGTGATGACTTACCCGTACTCCAAATATTTGATGTGTTCTGCAAATCCTACTTAAAACGTGCATGGACCGCATGTAGCATTCAACTTGTATGATTCTATGTTATCATGTAATTATTTGTACTAGCGGGCATCCGCACTTCGCGCGGACCCGCTAGAAGATTTCACGGGGAGGTAAGTACATAAAGCGTAAGAAAATTGGATACAATATCAAGAACATGTCCTACATGTATACATAATCCAGACGGGCCCTAAATAATCCGAATATTGCAGGTGCTTTTGATAATCCAGGTATACATGTGCCTTAAAGTAGGTAGGCCTACCTTTGTCTTTCCAGATACCTATATGTAGGCCTCCCATGTGACCTAAAATGCAGGTACCCGTTGTCCCATGATATCCAGGGACCTCATAGACCTAAGCCCTACCCCTAATCCAGTTACCACAGGTGACCTTAATGGCACCGGATACCACATAATCCAGGTACTGCAGTATGCCGTTATATCGAGATACCCATGTGCCCTTACTTTATCATTCAAGTAACTTGAATTAATCGCGGGTGTCGAAAATAGTGGGCAGTAATAGTCATATCACAATAGGCAGAGGTGAGTAATATCAAAGCGTTATAAATGTTTATATAAATATCAAGAGTATGTCCTTATTCCGGTACCTAAAGTGCCCTTGATATAATGTAAGTGACATGGTACCCTCAATACACCATGCGCCTAGGCCCAATGTGCTCTTAAATAATACAGATACCCATGTTCCTAATCCAAGTATTCCACGTGTTCTTAATACACCGGTTGCCCATAGGCCTAGGCCCTACCCCTCACACATGGCCTTAATAACCCAGGTACCGCATTTGCCGGCATTATATCCATACCAATGTGCCCGTATTATATCCAGTTTATAATTGAAAGCGCATGTATACATGTAGATGCCGAAGCTATAATAGCGTGTGGTTAGTCACATCAAAACGTATAAAGATGAGGGTATTGTAAAACAGCAAGAGTATGTCGTTGATACTCTATGTATCCTAGGTGCCCTTAATACTGACATTGGTACCACAGTGCCCTTAATAATCCATATATACCATGTGGCCTTAATAAATCCATGTATCCCATGCATGTATAATAACACATGTGCCCTTGATTAGTCAGGTACCACCCCATGTACTTTAATAATCAAGATTGTTTATTAGTGATCCAATATTATAGGACCTCCATGGACTATGTGGTTTATCTTGAATCGAATATTAAGGGCACCCGTGATAACTGTGTATGCGGCTATTAGCGGCCTATGTGGATTAATAAGGACACCTGAATGGTTATTCAGGTGTAAGAATACTTAAAATATTCAGAGTATCTGGACTGCCTTAATATCCCCTCCCCAAGTTACCCCTGTCAGCTCATGTCCCTACCGATTTTGTACCCCAAATAATACAAAAGTTGTATTTTAATGTCAAAACTGAAAGTAACTTAAAATTAGCTTTAAAATGTCTCCCCCTATTATTTTATTGCCCCGTCAACCCGTTTTCCTCCTTTAAAATGTTGATGCTGGTGCCGCCACTGCCCATGCACATACTCTATCCAGGTAATAGGCTGCCCATGCACATACTGTATCCAGGTAATAGGCTGCCCATGCACATACTGTATCCAGGTAATAGGCTGCCCATGCACATACTGTATCCAGGTAATAGGCTGCCCATGCACATACTGTATCCAGGTAATAGGCTGCCCATGTACATACTGTATCCAGGTAATAGGCCTACGTTTTGAGCGTTATATATGGGTTCTATAGTTTTATAGTCAGTCGTTTAGTTTTATGGTCAGCGTAGTCTATCATCAAGATTACTTGTACCATTCCATGCTTGTACTTAAACACTATTATGTGTGCCATCCGGGTTTTGTTTGGCCTATTTACTTAAAATACATTATTCCTCCAATAGGCATAGGGCCTAAACGTATGTAGTCCCTTTGTCATGTGTGCTGTGTTCTAAATAAGGCCTCCCGAGATACTACCTAAGTAATACAGCTTTAAAATCCAGTTATCACAGGTGGCACACCTGCGCATAGTATATCCAGGTAATTTGAGACTGTCTGCGTTTTATAGTGAACCTTGTAATCCAGATAACACTGGTGCCCTTACTATGCACCGCGGAGAAACCGTACGGACTGCCTGCTTTCACTGCATGCCCGTTCACAATGTACAATTTGCGCCACAAACGCGTACACACTTTGTCTGCGTCATTACGTGTGCGCCGAATCGCGTGCGCCATGTTAAACGCGGTCTCGCAGCAACAATCGCGCAGACAACATAGGAACCGTTGGTATGGTACCGCCAGTTTCTTTATCGGTATCAAACGTCGCGTTCGCCTATAGAACCAATGTGAAAGGTCACTTTAAGATCTGTGTAAGAGTTTGTTGTTTACATTTAGACAATTTCGTGAAATATTTTTATTTGTCGGACGTATAGTCCCGTATAAATGCTTGTTACTATGCGATCTTTAAGAATAACAAACAGCCGCATATACAGAAATGTAGCTATATCCCTAAAGAAAATATTTTGGGTGAAGACCATATGTCATCACTCACTCCGAAAACCAAAATTTGTGTCCGAACAGAAGCTACCCGAGTAAAAGAAATTCAACATTTCGAATTTTCACATGTGATCCTTTCTGCGCATGTCTGAAAACGGGGAAATACTGGCATTGAACTATCTAATTAGCTCGTGTATTAGAGGCGCAATTACCACGCTTTTTCAGTTGAAGAGGGACGCGAGTGTAAAATTATTATTGAACTATCTAATCAGGCGAAGGACCGAAAATTAGTATATAGATATATTCTGCCTTTTTATTTATACATGTGATAATATTGTGTAATATGTTTTAAGGGCGCATCAGTCGAGAAGACTCATGCCACTGTTTCAAAAGTGTATGTCCAAATAAATAAATAAAATAAAATAAAATATGCAATAAAAGGGCCACGTTTGAGTTTGTGACGTAATCAATGTAATGCTTTTTAAGGCCAAGGGGAAATGCATGTTGTTGTCAAAAAAAATGCATTAAACAAGTTTGGGTATAACGCGATATTGAGAGGCCCGATGATTATAATCTCTATAGTTGTAATCCTTGGTAACACATTCAAGTCTTCCAAGGTCAAAGGTCATCTGGGGTCAAATTTTAAAAGTGGCCCGATTGTCCTGAAAAAAACTCGTACGCATGCCCAACGGTTATGGGGTCAAAGGTCAAAATAGGTCAAATTTTAAATAAGTTCAAATGACAAAAGCAATATTGCGGAAGTGTTGACCTAGGTCAAATAAACAACAAAAATCACTGTGACCTCTTCGTATATGCTGAATGTATGAGCAACAAAAGACAAATGGCATGTTTGGACTCATTCACTGCATTGTAGCCTATAACGTCTAAATGGAACATATCTTGCGCCAAATACAGAACTAACATAATAACTATTTTAAGTTTTTAAAGTCTATTCAATATCGCGTTATACCCAAACTTGTTTCATGCATGTTTTTTTAAAAAAAACATGCATTTCCCCTTTGGCCTTGAAAAACATTACATCGACTACGTCACAAACTAAAATGTGGCCCTTTTATTGCATAACATTTTGTTGTACAGCTTACGGAAACAAATAATCCTTAATATCACACCATGGTGGTAAAATTCGAGGCCACATTTGCACTTTTCAACAAAAAAGCAGTGGTGCGATACCTTTTTTTAGAGGTGTATATTTGATGTGACACGGAGTATTGGAATTTTGTACTCCTCTCTTAATAAATCAACAGATTGAAAAGCCCGGTTGAAAAGTCAATGTTAAAGATTGTGCTGAGGAAAGTATCTTAAAAGATTGAAAGTATTCAACCTAATATGGAGTGAAATTTCAATACATCGAGCTGAAAATTCACTCTATTAGATTGAACATCCTCAATCTTTTAAGATCCTTCCCATGGCACAATCGTTAATATTGACTTATTAATCTTTTGATTAATAAGAGAGTGAATCTGTATATTTGGTGAAATACTGTTCTATCTCTTTGTGTGTTTGATTTCTTATCTAAGACTCTATACCCGCTCAGATTCGTGAGTGGGTGTGTACCGATAACAAAAGACCAGACGATATTAACAAGGAAGCTAAAAAGACCATCGAGGACAAAACGCCAGGAGAAATCTCCGAGCTTATGAGAGATTGCTGGCAGAAGTCTCCAGACAGGAGACCGACATCGCAAGGTAAATGTCATTGATTCGTTTTACCCTAGCAGGTAATTGTCGCTAATCATATTTTTTTCATCAAGAAGGTTTAAGTAACAAATTGTGCACATTTTAAAATAAATTACTCTAATAATAGACCCTACTCACAACATTTTGACCATTTCAATTTTTACTATGGGGTAACACAATCAGAATCTTCCTATGGATGTTTTCATAAGTATGTAGACAAATTAATTATTTTTCTTTACAACTACATAATTTGTCATGTATGCACGAAATTACAAATTATAATTTGTTATGAAAAAGTGTCTTATTTGACAAATTGAAAAAATAATTTGTAATGTAACAACATTAATTTGTATTTATACAACAAAATTTATTTGTATTGCACAAAAATTAGTTTGTTATGATAGCAGTGTAATTTGTCATGTGACAAACATTAATTTGTCACATTATTTACATCGTATTTCAATCGCACAATTACCAATCTCCGATAAGCTGATGATACCACCCTGATAGCGAGAACTGGAGACGAACTTCAAAATCTAGTATACAGAGTGAAAGCAGCTAGTGAGAAGTTTGGTCTCTTCCTGAATGTTAAGAAGACCAAAGTCATGATCTATGGAGATAACAGCAACCAACAAGTGAGAGTCGATAACAATAATGTAGATTGTGCTGACACCTTCAATTTCCTTGGATCACTCATTCTTAAAGATGGTGGAAGCTCGGGGAGGTAAAAAGGCAAATGGCCATGGCTAAAACATTAGCAAATGCGCTATCAACCATTTGGAAGGATAGAGGAATCACAAAGGCCACAAAAGTACGCATTATGAAGGCATTGATCTTTCCGGTTGCAACATATGGAGCTGAAACCTGGTCTGTAGGAATTGCGGGTTCAAAAAAAATATCCGCTTTCAAAAAGTGGTGTTGGCGCAAAATATTAGGAAAATCATGGAAAGAGCATAAGACCAAGTAATCTATATGTGATAACCAAGACATGGTACTATCAAATTTGACACCGAGATATTTAAATTCTTTAACCATTTCAATCATAGCATCGTTATAGGTGAGTGAAATTTCATTAAACCTATCTAACATGTGTCTGGTACCAAATAGCATAACTTTAGTCTTATTGATATTTAATGTAAGTTTGTTTGCCTTCAACCAATTAGCAACTAGATCTAGGTTTGATGTCAAAGAAGTTGAAAGTTCATTGGTACATTTTGATCTAAATAGTAAAGTGGTGTCATCAGCATACATTATAGATTTACAATTTACAGCATTTGGTAAACAATTTACAACAACAAAAAAATAACAGAGGTCCTAATATTGAGCCTTGTGGAACACCAATATTTATCTGCTCAAACTTTGAAAGATTAGAATTAACATTTACAGCCTGTGATCTATTACTGAGATAAGATTTACACCATAAAAGCTCAATACCATCAACACCATACCCTTTTAATTTATCAATAAGCACTTCATGGTTGACAGTATCAAATGCTTTCTTTAAATCAAGAAAAATGGCACCTGTGACATAACCATTATCCATATTATTGAGAATAAAATCTTGTACATCTAGTAGAGTTGTTGTTGTAGAGTGATTTGCACGAAAGCCAGATTGAGCACTAGAAAGAATCCCCTTAGTACTTACATACTTATACAGTTGGTTATGAACAGCTCTTTCAATTATTTTAGACACTATTGGCAGCACTGAAATTGGCCTATAGTTACCAACATCTGATTTATCCCCTGATTTATAAATAGGTGTTACCTTTGCCCTTTTCCAGTCATCAGGAAAAATAGAGCTTCTCAGTGACAAATTACAAATAAAAGCAAGAGATTTTGAAATATAGGGTGCACCCAATTTGAGCAACCTAACATTAAATTGATCTAACCCTGCTGACTTATCATTACTCATATTATTAATTTGATTATAAACAAATTCAGGTGTAATTTCATAAAACATAAATTTATCATTGGAAGTATTATTAATATCATTGTTAATCCCAGAACATGAATTATTACATGGACAATTATTATTTATATCATTATCAAACTTCTCACCAAGTTTTTCCCCTATAGAAGTATATAAAAGTGTGAGTATAGAAGTGTGAGGTGGTTGTCGTTAATAATCTGGCAAAGTGAGTTCTGGAGGTTACCACTTGGTACGATGCGCTCTGGTTCTTTCCACTCAAGGTTGGGTACGTTGAAGTCTCCTCCCAGGATGATGTAGGGTGACTTGGTAACGTTTGTTATCCATGACATCAATTGCCCGCTTAGGAGCGCTATTAATTCGGTCTGGTAAACCTATTGTTATCAATTACTACGAGAGGGTGGCTGGTTGTATATTTAAATTCGAGCGGTACTTCTTGCTAACTGCATGTTTGAGTTTCCTTCCATTATATTGCAAATACCATAACATGTTCCTCTTCGGTCAAATACCTAGGTGTAACACTCGACAGTTGTCTTTCCGGTGACTCCATTGCTTCAAACATAGTTAAAAAAGCCAATGGGAGACTTAAATTCTTGTATCGACATCAGGACTGTTTGAATATGAAAGCCCGCAAGACACTGTCCTCAGCTTTAATTATGTGTTATTTTGATTATGCCTGCTCTTCTTGGTACTCTGGACTTTCTCAAAAATTCAAAAAACAATTACAGGTTATCCAGAACAAAACTGTCCGTTTTATCTTAGGTGTTGGCCCACGCACTCACATTGGGCAAGATGAGCTTAATAAAGTCAGAATGCTCAACATCCAGGACAGAGTTGCCCAATTAAAACTTAACCATGTTTTTAAAATTTTTAACAATACGTCACCTGAGTATTTTAAGTCAAATTTTACACGAGTATCTTCATTTCATAATTACAGTACCAGGGGTAGCCCATTCAACTTTATTGTTCCTCACTCCAAAACCCATTCCAGTTTCACCTTTTGCAACACGGCCATCCATCACTGGAATTCTCTTCCAAACAACATCAAAGCCACTTCAAATTCCAATACATTTAAACAATTAGTCAGGAAGCATCTTGCTAGCCACTCTCACATTTGATTGTTTATTGTTTCCATTAGTCATTGTACTTTTTGTTTTCTTCCCTATTTCCCTTCAGTCTCTATTTTTATGTTGAGGACCCCAATGGAAATAAGCTATATATTTCTATGGCTTTCTTGGGCTATCCTTGGTACTCTTGTCCCATAATGTTATTTGTATGTCCTTATTGATGTTTCAAAAGTGCAATATTTTGTATGTCATTTTCTTTGTGTATCTTATGCTGTATTATAATGTATATATGTGCAATGTATGTTTGAGTACCAAATAAATTCAATCAATCAATCAAATTACATCCACGCTCGTGCGTTTAAACTACTCAATGGGCGTTGGTTGCACACGAGAATTAGTATGACTTGTATACGCTGCCGAGTGCTATAAGGAATTAATAGCACTCATCGACAGTACTAGTATTAGTGATGATTTATGTGGCAGAACTCTGCTGTACAAACCCATGCACATTAGGACACTGATAGAACTTACAAGTTTTGATTCAAGCAACACTAATCAAGATAAACAATCATCTACTAAACACACACACACACACACACACCAAGTTGGGATATAATTAATCAGGTTATTTACGATGTCAAATTTATAGAACTGAAGCTGTACGATAAGTGAAATTTGTGGAACTCTGGACTGGCTGTGTGTGCTATTATGTCATATAGCAACCAGCTTTGATGGAAGGCGAATATTTAAATTTGGTGCCGGTTTTTAGGGCAACAATTTATAGCGTCGCTAAGCGGGCCTTGTAGCGTAATGTTAAACAGGCTTTTTCCCAGATTCAATATGGGAGTATTTTTGGCTTCCGGTGGTCTGTAAAAACTGCCTATCAAGATGTCTTTGTTGGGGAAGAGATGCTTGGCACCACAGGAGCTCCGTATTTTCACCTCCAAGATCAGTACGCTCATTTAAAACATGGGATGTTTTTGTTTTGCAAGAAAATTAGTTTGTCATGATAGCAGTATAATTTGTCATGTGACAAACATTAATTTATCTCGGCCGGGCATAACAAAACATGTAACATAAATCATCTCGGCCGGGCGCCCAGTGAATGATTCATCTTTCACGCACTCTATTTTACATACAAGAGCATTACAATAATTACAACGGCGGCCACGAGGAAAGAAACGCGAATCCTCAAATTAAGTTGTCATGCAATTTGTATTGCAAGCAAAACCTCGGCACTTCTAGTCTAACTGACGATGTGTTTTTTTGTCAAGTAAGCAATGCATATGGTAGGGTTGCCAAATCAATCGAATTAGTTTTGCATTGTTTTAAATTTGTATCGCAATTCCAATAATTCGTATCCTATCTTGTTTGATTTGTCAGGCCACAGCAACAGAATCGTAACATGACAAGTCTCCTGCATTACAATCTTTATTTAGCCGTTTGACGAATTTTCCTCAACAAATGAGGAAATAATATTTTCAGTGAAGTAAACTTGAAACTGAAGACCAATTGTTACCTGACACACGTTCGTTCGATTGCAGTGGGTTTGGAAGCCGATCGAAGGCCTGCCGTTGCTGGTATTGCAACGGATGGACACATTTAGTAGATTGATTGGACTATAATAATTGAACCACATTTGAATATGTTAATTGACGGAAAGTTATCGTTTATTCATTTTATTTCTAGAATCACGCACACTGTCTTTAATTCACAATTCTAGAACATTATCAATTTAACAAAATAATATAGTGAAATTAACTGGAATGCCCTTACTTCTAGATTAACAATAATCAATGCCCTCTAGATAATGCCGAGAAATACATATTTAACAAGAAACATTTTGAACTGAATACAGTCTTTTAATATTTCGACTACCCACTAACTGATGACTTTTAAATGTCAAATCAGGGAAAAAATCAGAAAAATAAATCAGAATTCACAATCTCAATAAATTGTCCACCCGATCCCGCTATATACATGTACATGTACGTGTTTTGCATTTCTATAACGCAATTGTCGCCATTGTAATAGTATTTACTAAGTATGTATTATAAGCAATATTCCGGCGTTATTCAAGAAACAATAGTGAGATTTGTCAAACTCACAAATAACAATGTTGATTATATATCAGTTTTGTAGCCGATCCGGGTGACTTTTTCGGAAGAATAAATGTTGATATAGGTGCTTTTCAGTTAAGGGTCTATACGCGGCGGCGGGCGGCGACAGTCAATAGTTACGTCACCCAAGCCCTATATGAAAGCTATGAAGATTGTTAAACGGGGTCAGTCGTCACAAACATGCACAGACACAATAGTCAAACGACCTTGCTATTGTCATGCTATTGTCAACACTCCCTACACAGAGGTCTGCAGTGCAAATCATGTACGATTTTCGCCATGTAATCTCTATGGCAGATTTCATTCCGTGGTATAAAGCTATGAGGTTTCCGTGGTCTTCGCTATCTCTAAGCAGATAGAGCAATACGTACATTGACTTTTTTGTAGACGAGGGTTCATTTCATGATTTGGTGAGGTTTAGAATGAGTTAGGATTCCTGTAATTTTAGAGACGTTTCTCTGTTTTTGAGATGCCCAAATAGACCATTTTCCGAAGCTATTTCTAGCAAATATTCAGTCACTGAGACTCCATTGTTTTCTTGTGTATAACAAAATATGACATGCAGCGTGACCTCCCTACTGGCTGGCGATTGGAGCAGGGATGGGTATTTGGTCAGAAGTCACAAACTGGTCCAAAAACTGTTTCACTTCTAATAATGTTGAGAAATGCACCAATTCTGATTAAACGGGACAAAACTTAAGTTTTACATACTTAATGACCCACAAACTATATATTGTTGGAAAGCTTATGATTCAAGGTTTTTCATTTTTGCAAAAAAGAATCAAATTATTCAGGTTGTGTAAAATATCTATAGGGTGGAACATAAAAAAGTTGATCATTTTTGCTCCTCACAAAATATTTTGATAGTTTGTACAATTCACTGCAATTAGGGTTTAGCTGAAGATAGTCACCAAAATCAGAACAACCGCAGAAGGTGCTACCAAATTTGCTAAGAATCACTTGCCCAAAATGTACACAGGAAAAGTACAGGGTGTCTAAAATTATGATAAAATAATGCATAAAATGAAGGTTTGTACATAATATTCTATGAAATTAAGTTAGCATGGACAATTTAATTTTTAAAAAATGGTTATCAAAATGAACTACATGAATATCGTTAAAGTTCCTTTTATTTTAAATACAGGGTGGTCCAAAATAGGTCTAAATAGCAGATTTTCATAAATCTATGAACAATTCTGTGAAGAAACACTACTGGCATTTTTAGTTAAATGTTTTACTACCCAGGGTAGAAAAGGACCGAAGAGTCACACAAATGAAATAGAGAGACTGCGATTTGGCCATTGTTTCATCAATAAAATGAATAAAACTGTGTATTTTTTACATTAAAACACTCCCTGAATTGAACATCATATTCTAGTAGAGAATGTCTAGATAACAATTCAATATTATTATCCATAGTAGCAGGCACATGTTATTAACACATATGAGAAGTTTGAAAATTTTCCTATGTATACTTTTAAAATGGCATAAATTTCAAAAGTTCTAGTTTTCCGCTATTTTGTGTAGAAACCTATGGGCGCCACATCCACTGGCGCCACATCCACCGGCCCCACCCCTGACTCACTCGACGTTTAGATTGATAACTTCACTGTTGTTAAACATGTGGCTTTATTTTTATTTTTATTTGGTAGCTGGATAAATTGTCTTTAATATGATACCAAAAATGTTATGTTTTTTGACAACTTCTATTTAAAATAGAGACACGTATCACAATTTTAAGGATTTTTTGAAACGGCCCCACCTTATTTGATATACCTATTACTAGTGACCTGTGACCATTTGGGTTATTTGGGGGTGCGAAAGTAAGCCGTACTTAAATTCAAAATAGTTTTAAATATTATTTCTGTCAACTCCACGCGGCACCGGCGAACGGAGCGGAGAGGGGGTGCGGAAGTATGCTGAACTTGTATTTGCAATTAATGTCTAGGACATATACGCGGTGGTGGTTGGGCAGGCGGACAAATGGAGGGGGCTTGTGGATGGGGGGGGGCTGAATGATGTAGAACTTGAATTAAACTTTAAATGGCTTGAAACGATATTTAGTGTTAACTGCATCTTTTTAATTAAAGTTGTAGGAGTCTATACGCAGCGGCGGGCGCGAACGGAACAGGGATGGGTGGGTTGGTTGTTTGGGGGGGTGCAAAAGTAAGCAGATCTTGAATTCAAAATAGTTTTAAAATATTATTTCTGTCAACTCCACGCGGCACCGGCGAACGGAGCGGAGCGGAGAGGGGGTTGAGGAATTATGCAGAACCTGTATTTGCAATTAATGTCTAGGACATATAAGCTGTGTCGGTGGGCGGGCTGGCGAGCGTGCTGGTGGATGGGAGCGGAATGATGTTGAATTAAACTTTAAATCGTTGAAAATTATATTTGGTATTATTTTTAAAATAACCTTTTACTCTAGCGAAAATTAAACCCTCATATTTTGGCCATTACGATAAATATTCATGTTAAACTTGAAATCGCTTAAAGTATCTATGCTTAAAGCAATCATTTACGTCTATGGCACATGTCCGAGAAGTCATAAATGTCGCAGGATCTTGCATTAAAATACAATGGGGTTGAGAAAATGTGCTTTTATACAGAGCTCTATGGAGGAAAATTTACACTATTCGTCGATATCTCGAAAAGAAATAAAACATTTTTTCTTCTTCAAATAAACTTCTTCGGGGAGGTTTATTAGTAATATTTTACTGTACTGTTTTTTTCTTCTTTCCATCTTCTTTCTTTCTTTCTGGCAAACCCATCTACAAAATGCTTCTTCTCCTACATCTTACATGGTACAATCACCAGACTTGGGCAGTAGGACCCCTACCTGACCTTCATATAAATTCCTCACAGTTTGGGGTCAAAGGTCACACAGGGGTCACTAGGGGTCAAAACGTGATTTCCACTTAAAACACCATTGCAATTTAGTGAAATGACCTAGGATCGTCAGAATCTTGTCAACATATTCCTTATGACCGTACCCATAATAGGTCGGTTTTTAAAATTCCAACATATTTGGGGTCGCTAGGGGCCAAATTGTTGATTTTTTTAACATATCACTTAAAATGCTTCTTGTCTCAGAGGAAATAACTGATGACTGTCATAGTTAGTCAAAAGATTCCTTTGATCCATGCACATGTATATAAAAACTTCAGCGATTAAAATTAACATGTCATAATAAAGGTCACTAGGGGTCATTGACCTAAACAGAGGAAATAATTAAGGCATGCTCCAATTTTGATCAAATTTGTTGCATCTTATGTCTTTTGATAAGACAAGAAAGAGTAAATCACATGACATTGGGGTCAAACGTCAGGAAAAGGTCACTATGGGTCATTGAACTATACAGGGGTAAAATGTAAAACATGCTCCGATTTTGATCGGATTTGCTGTATCTTATGCCTTTTGATAAGACAAGAACAAAAGTGAATCATGACCTTGAGGTCAAAGGTCCGGAAGAGGTCACTATGCGTCATTGAACTATACAGAGGTAAAATGTAAAACATGCTCCGATTTTATCGGATTTGTTGTATCTTATGTCCCTTGACAAGACAAGAAAAAAGTCAATCACGACCTTGCGCTCAAAGGTCAATAAGGGGTCACTAGAGGTCAAAACGTTATTTTCATTTAAAATGCTCTTGCTCCTTAGCGAAACAAGCCAGGACAGTCAGAATTGGTCATCATATTCATCATGACCGTATACATAAATAATACTTAGGTTTTTAAAATGTAAAAATATTTGGGGTCACTAGGGGTCAAAAGGTCAATTTTCACTCCTTCCATTCAAAATCTTTCTGGTATCACAGGAAATGACTGATACCTGTCAGAATTAGTCAAAAGATATCTTGGGTCCATGCACATACAATGACTCAAGCGATTACAATTGACGTGTCGTGTGGGGTCTCTAGGGGTCATCAAATGGGTAAAACTCGAGACGAGCTCCGAATTAGATCGGACCTGTTTTACCATGTTTGGTTTGATAAGGCAAGAAAGAAAGTCAATCATCATAACCAGGTCAAAGGTCAATAGGGATCATTTTCTCATAATCAAATCAAAGTGTCCTGGTCTTAGACCAGAACTAGATCTAGTTTCTTCTTTTTTCCCCTTTTTTTTTACGAAAAATTATAAAAAATATAATCCTCAAATTACCCCTACTTTACTCAATGTCAAATTGGCTGGAATTTAATTTAATTTCAACATCACACCCATCTCGATCCTAAAAAAACACCATCCCCGCCGACACACCCGACGTTTTAACGGTAAGATTTAACGGTAAGTTTTTAAT
>CM069449.1:66072876-66196944 GCA_035610835.1 Ophiura sarsii | reverse complement strand
CATTAACATATAATTTGCATGTTTTAAGTTCCTCAATTTGTAAACCTTAGTAAATAACGTATGGCCATCGGAGTTCTTTATTTTCTTCTGAACAAATTATACTTTTTAGAAAAAATAAGTTTTTAAAATTAAATGTTTCATAAAAGACAGAATGATTCAATTTATCGTCACATGTTTTCATTGATCTAGTTTTACCCGATCATCATTTGTCAAATACCAATAATGGTAGGCCTACAGGTAGGCCTACATTTGTTTAGAGCCATACCACCAAAATAATAACCCTACATCAAATTGTCTACTACTATAAATCTAGAAAGGTGTGTATTTGTTTGTGTGTTTTTTAACCGTAGTACTCCGTTAGTTTTAATCAAACGGTGTCGCTTAATTTCCATGAAAGATAGAGTTTAGGCGTACTGTATCCCCCGGGGGGGGGGGGGGGTACTCGGATTTGGTTTGGTCGGGGTGTGCCGCTGGAGATTAAAAACCCCTACCCATTTCTAAGGGTGATTTTTAGGGGTTTTGCTTCATTTGAGACCAAATTTTCGCGAAAATAGACCTAATTTTGGCAAATTTTCGCGAAAATAGACAAACAGGACCCATGTCTAAGGATTTTTCAGTTGAAAAGCCTACCCATGGCTAAGGATGTCTCACGAAAAAACGACCCACTGGAGCGGCACGTCCCCATATGCCTTACATACGTGAGTACCCGGGACCCCCGTCTATAGGTACGTCAATGTACTTAATTAAGCTATGGCACTTTCGCAAGATATCTTCCCAGAAACCATTGTGTCCGATAGCATTACCCTGCCCCGTCTCATTAACTTGCATTCCGGCCATATACATATGGTTCCCTTGGTAGATAATCTGGGTAAACATGAATTAAAAGAGAAAAACAAAACATACCGTTGCAACTATTTCTAAACCCCTCACCAAAAGTATCGAGACACCAACACATGATCCAATAATTAGAGGCCCGAATTAAAACTGGACCTACGACCAACCATTGAAATGACAATATTAAACTCCGCTCCGCAACATCGTATTTGCAACAATCGAGGTGTCAAAATACACAGAACAAAATTATGCACTGGGTTATTTGCTTCGATTAATCCATACCCTTTCGGGCAGTTAATTATTGGATCATTTTCCGGGATCATTTTTAAGTGTCTCGATACTTTTTGTGAGGAGTTTAGTTGTACTCTTACTCTATTCATTTAGGTTATTTTTCCACTACCGAATTATAGAGGAAAATACTTCTTTTGAAAGATTCCGATTAAAAGCATAATGCATTGTGGGAAGGTCCTTTTCTTGCTGGTTATACTATTCTTCCGTCTATTGTCATCATAATGTTCATAGAGTCAGATAGTTAAATTAGGAGGTGTCCCGCAAGCATAAAAGTGTGCATTATATGTTCGAAAAATAACTATCGAGCCCAACTTTTGTAATTATAGAACAAAACACCACACTTATGACAAAAACAAATAAAAACCGTAATCTCTCAACATGCACTTTTAAAATTCGCGGCGATCGAAAGTCCCAGTGTCGATGATGTCATAGTTATACAATGCACATGCGCAAATTGAGCACCGATACCCATGACGTCATCGACACCGGGACTTTCGATCGCCGCGAATTTTAAAAATTGCATGTTGAGTGATGGCAGTTTGTATTCATTTTTGTGACTAGTATGGTGTTTTGTTCTATTTAATTACGTAATTTCGGCTCGATAATTATTTTTCTAACAAATACTCAATGTTGTGCTTGCGGGACCCTTCCTTTCAATATGTCCACATCGACAGAAATACTTACTAAGGCTTAGTAATCGATCCGTGGCTGTATGGAGCGTGTAACGTGCTCATAAACTCCGCACAAAAAGAAAGTAACCGCTTTTTTCGAGGCACCTCCACCCTGTGTTTATTTCCTAAGACCCTAAATAAGAACTAGAATTTTCTCCTGCGCATTTTGACATCTCATGTGTCACAATAGCACCAATATTGATGAAGCAGTGTTCATTTGAATACAAAATGGTGCAGATTCAATTGTGGCACTTAACCCTATATACCCATGAAATAAAGAATGAGTTCACATACGCAAATGATAAGGATGATAAAAGCAAGGTTTGTTTTTACTCATGGGTTTTGTTTAATCAAAACAAATAATGAAATTAAAAAGTAAAAAATTGTCAAAATTAACCACAAATCCATCAATATCGTGTGTGTTCTCCTCCTACAGGTGTTGGAAACAATTGACGAAATGAGATGTTCGGATTATGATTTTCTTTTCATGGAGAAAAGGAAGTACACTTTAGATTTACTGTTTTGTTTACGATCTTTTCATGGGTATAGGGCTATAAGTGCAACAATGGAAACTGCATCATTTCGTATTCAAATAGACACAGCTTCATCATTATTTGTGCTATTGTAACAAATGAGGTATCAAAATGTGCGAGAGAAAATTTCTGTTCTTTCCCATATTTTGAATTTATTTAGGGCCCAAGGAATTAAACACAGGGTGTCTCGAAAAAAAGTGGTTACTTAGGCTTTTTGTGATGCGTTTATAATAAACTGCTCACAAACGGACATTTTTTTCAAGCGCAAGATTTCCAAATATCGCGGGATATGATCATGAAGAAGTGTTATATGTCCATGTAAATCCGATGTGTTCATCTTTACAATGATACCAAATTTGAAGCAATCCCTTGCTCCAGTGCTCAGCTACTTGTTTGAGAACATGGGGAGGTCACAATCAGAATGTGCCAAAATCAACACTATTCCGTGCTCAAAAGAACATCTTTTGTCGTCTGTTCAATGAACTTATTACATTGACCACTACATAGTGTGATGATCTATTGATTTTAATTAAGGACAAAAAAAGTGTAGTGATTTTGGCACTTTCGGATTGCGACCTCTCCATGTTTTCAAGCATGTGGCTGAGCACTGGAACAAAGGATTGCTTGAAATTGGATATCATTGTAAAGATAATAATACATCAGTTTATGATGTATTACACTAAATTAACATATCCCGAGATATTTGAACAAATTGTGATTGAAAACAAATTCCAAACTTTTTTGAGCAGTTTATTATAGACAATTAAAAAGTGAGTTTTACAAACGGGTTCTCTCACAGGTCCGGTAAAGTAGAGGATTCCGGACTGGACAGAAATCAGAACCTTCCCATGCATTATACCGTAGCCTATGTCTATGTTTTTAGAGCATTTAAAAATTATAAAAAATCTCTCTATAACATGTATCGACAAAAAATAACATCAAAGAATGGAGCAGAACCAGAATTTGTCAATGGTGCGTTTTGTTATATTATTATGATTTTGTTTAATTTCAAATTGCAGATTTTTAATTATAAAAATGTCACCTAAAATGGACTAGCACTAATTATTAGAGGGGTATGTTTTAGAGACATTTCTTATAAAATTCGAAACAAGTTGTTCCGCAAAATGCCCCCATCCCTAAATTGTTAACCCCACAATTTTATTTTAGAAGAAATTTACAATGCATATAACTGTGTATGGATATACAGATTTCACAGATTTTTAAAACAAGTTCAAACTAAAAAATGAATACATTTAAAGGCATGGTGATGTATCAGACGACGGTGGACACGAACAGCCGTTAATTTTAATTTCCGTTGGTTTCAATGTAACAATGAATTTTGATTATATGACCCCGTAAAATTCATCACACGTTGGAACTAAATTATTTCATCCTAAAACCGCTGGAGTTGGCTAACCATCCACAGTGTCAGTATCATTTTTTGAATTTAAACCGTTGTTAAGCGTTCGGCCCATTCACTTGATCACGTAACCTTGATCGCATATTTTAACCTGAATATTCGTAAATACGCCCGTGTCCAGCGCCGTCTGGGTGATATTATTCTCATGGAACACCATCTATCAATAATTTTTTCCTAAAAATGCAGTTTTTGTCAAAAGATGAAACCAAAAATAAAATAAGCAGTACGTTTCCTAATCATTTTGAAATAAGTTGTACTGGTACCAGGACAGAGTATTTTTTTCCGGATCGTAAATAGAATTCCATGGTTTGATTACTATTTTCCGGTTACGACCTCAACTGGAATGTGCACAAACAAGTGAATACATCCCTACAGAATGCTTTGTGATAAAAATCGAAATCAAATAATGTGATCCTGATGTTTCCAAATTTGCATTTTCAACACACTACGGGAACAGGAAATGCTGTGTATGCACTGCATGACCTGGATGACCACTGGGGATATTGATCACACATGCTTCACTCCATGCACGACAGTTTGAATTTGAATTAGCCTGAGCCTGCGCAGGGGAAATGTGCAGTGATCAATATGGGACACATACCGGATGTGCTTGGTAACATTCAGTCTCCCGCGTACAACTGCCCGCGTAGTATATTGAATATATGCGTTTAGAAACGTCACAGATTTTCATTACTGATGCTAATCATGGCTAATCTTTGTTGTTTTGTGGCAAATTTGGTACCAAATTGTGCCTAAAAGATTTATAGAAACACCTCAAAATGTCCAAATTTGTTGACCTGTTTGGTCAAAAAATAATTGGAAGACACTCTATAGGTCAGGTGACTGTTCTTTGTTAATGGATTGATTTATGCTAGAATCAGAAATAAACACATCAATATACAATGCACCAATCTGTTATTCTTCAGATGCATTTATTAAATGTATACAAAAATAACTCATCACAATTATTGACGGCTTTAATCAGAATAGCCTATGTCCATTTTACAAAACAAAGACCATAAGATGTATCATCCAATTGCAGTAACTTATTGCTGGAGAGATATTTGAAAATAGGCAGATCTGTTTCTTTCATTATAATAGCCATAAGTCAACATGTTAGTTACCGTTTTACTACCATACAGTGTTCGAAATACCACCTGCATGCATGCATGCACATATGCAGGTAGCTTTTTGGCTGTGCATGTAAGCTTTCAATACTTACCTGCACATGTGCATGTACAATTATGGTCATAATGTTGTATTTGAGAGGGATGAAATGCATCTGAGTAAAATAAATATTCTATTCCATATCAATTGTGAGGGTTAGTCTCAAAGCATGATTTTGCCAATTGTTTTGACCTATAGGCCTATGAATAAAATGTTCTGTGCATGCATAAATTATTTTGTGCAGGTAACTATTCAAAGCTTCATGCACAGATGCATGTGGCATTTTTTTGTTTGTATTTCGACCACTGCTACCATAGACTTTATAGAAACACCTCAAAAAGTGTGGACATTGTCAATTTCCTGTAATTTGTGAATTCAACGCAACTGCATCATTCAACATGTACATAGATACAAATCTTGCGCAAAGTGTTGTTACACTTAATTCCGTCATGGACTTGTATAAAGCTTTTTAAGCTCCTCCAAACTGTGTCAAATGCCTTCGGAAGTCCAAGGAACCCATGTAAGCTTAACATCATCACGCCTACTCGCCACTATATTTTAAAGCTAAAATTGTACATACTGGGGCTTTCTTGGACTTCCGGAAGGCATTTGACAAGTGTGGAGGAGCTCTAAAAGTACACCCAATAGTACATGCTGTCTAAAACGTTCATAAGTTGCAGTGATTGATATGTGACCCACTATGATCATGCATGGTATCGCGTAATACAGTGGCAAAGCCATAGGGGACAGGGGCGATCAATCCCCCATTATATTCAAGTCTGTTGGTTGCGTTTGGCACTTACATGTAAGTTAATTTGACAAGGGGAATCATGGAATTATGACAGTCAAATTAGTACAAAGACAGCAATGTTTCTGTAATAAAAAATGTTTCTGAGGACAGACACACAATGTTTCCGAGTACTTTCATCTAACGCCCCTTACTTTGCTACATGTGTGCCTTTTAACAAAGTCAGAGATTCTTATGGTAAACAAATTTCAACACACATTTTGCTACATGAAGAAAATATGAAGATTATGATTTCAAAGATATTTGTTATATATTGTGGGTTCTACTACATTATAGTCTATTTCAGTGGTTCCCAACCTCTGGTCGCGGGTTGGGGTTGCGACGCACTTTTTGTGGGGTCACGGACTAGCCTAATTTAACCAAAAAATAAAATGCTACATGTTTTCATGAAAGTGTACTGTACTGTATAGTTATACTGTAGCAAATATATTGGCTAATATAACCCAATGTAACTTGTGAGGGGTCGCCAGTGGCGGCACCAACCTCATCATTTTGATGGTCTATTTCACTTCCACAAGACAATGATGTCACTTCACTTACTGATAGCAGTGAAGGCGTTGGCATATATGGTATATCCTTAGTGTAAGACATTCATTCATAACATACATGTAGAAGATTGTATGTAAATACCCCACCCCGGAATAAAACTGTATAACCCTTTAATCCGTCAATAGAGGATTTTGTGCTAGGTTAATTATGTGCTGTCTTACACCAAGGATAAGCTGGCATACACACACGCATAAAAAGAAGGAAGATGCACACTTATGCGTAAATGCTGCGCCTGTAGAGTTACGTCACTGTCCAGAGGAAGGGGAAACAAGACTATAGCAGGCTTGCTGACAGTAAGGCTATATTAAAAAATCTGTTATCTCAAAGCTCTTCAGTTTTTCAAAACCTAATGTGGAATGTGGTTTTTTTTCAGGTTTTTGTTTTTTAAATATAAAATATTGAAATCCTTGTAAAAGTGACCTTTTATATTTAAAATGATGTGATCAATAAAAATCGGTGAAATTTGTTGGTTTTTAATTTTGTTTAACCCCCCCCCCCCCCCCAAAAAAAAACCCCAACTTTCTAACGCGCATCAATTAACTAACGCGCGCGGGAGCTTTGAGACAAATGATTTTTTAATATAGCCTAATACAAAAATGTATAAATAAGCATTTGAGGTAGCAAACATCACCAGTAAAATTTTATTTCAGTGGCGATGACAATTACTTACAGTTTCATGGATTTTTATTACGGGAATCATTTCTTGGAAGGATAGTATTTGAGAACACACTACTTCACAAACGCCTTAAAATTGAATGAAGATTTGCTTTAACATAGCTACTACATCGTTTAATAGAAGCTGACTGGCTATCGGGCGCTGAGCAATTGGCCCATGGGCTGATTGGCTCAGGGTCCCTTGGTTTGGCATTGAACAATGGGGTTCCGTGCCTTGTGGGATGCTTGCACTTTCCGCTCAACGATTGGATGAGAGCTGGTTCACCGACATTTTCACTAGGTATTTGTCAACAACCACAGTCAAAATCTGCATTGTTTTCTGTTACTGGATTGTCGATTCACAAATCGTACACGTTTTACTCCACTACAGTCTACAGGTTATAAAAATGTTCATGGATTTCAGAGAATGTCCTTAATTCCCAGTCTCTAATCTAAAGAAAATGAACTCTGTGCTTGTGCTCCACAATTGTAGTAATATAGTATCCAGATGTGAATCTAGGTAGAATCAGGCGATTGATAGTTCAGTGACTATCTAGTATCTATTTGTGAGCGACTAGGTTTGCTTGACTCTAAAGCTTTAACTCTGACAAATTAGTTCAGCTTGATGGATTTTCTGCGACTTGTCACGACAATCAATGCTAGAATATGTGTCACAAAACTGAAGCAGCAAAGAGAGTAGTGTCATTCACAAATAGGCAGAATTTCCCCTGACCACCCATTACCAGTTCTCAAAGAAAACATTTTGTGGGAAAAAACACACTTGTTGTATACAGAAGTTATTAAGTATCTTGCATTTCAACAATACTACCACCACCTGATCTGGATACTTTATGTACAATAAAACTGCTGTGCATTCTTTTGTTGTAAAAAAAATCTGTCCCGAAGGACATCTACTTTTCACTGCCCACAATTTTTTCCATGAATGTTGCCATGGTAACATCCAGGCTGGATAATCCTCCGACATCGTGGGTACTGAGGGTGACGTCGACCTTGTTGTACACGTTAAACCATTCCGGGTGATGATTCATTTTCTCAGCCAAAAGTGCTACGCGAGACATGAACCCAAAAGCCTGGAAAGAACACATAAAACAATGGCAATGTGAGTTATAAGGTGATAAGATTTTTTTTTTTAAATATGTGACCCGTCACATCAAAATGGACATGTTGGTGGCCCAAGTCAAATCTTAGTCATTGGTATTACTTGAAAGAGCATTTAAAGCTTTGAAATGATACCATGTTGAAGGTAATCAGACTTTGTAATCACATGATAGGATTTGAAGAAACAAAAATGTGTCTATTATTTTCTTTATATTTCACCAGATATTGGCCTCTATCTCAAAACTGTGTTTGCCGACAACATGTTACATGTCCTTTTTGACGTGACTGGTCACATATATGCATTTGACTCTGTACAATGTATGTATATTTGTGTAGATTTAAGATCATTGCTGTATTTTTGCTTTAATCTTTTATTCATTTGTTGTACAGCGCTTTGAGTTTAGATATCACTAAAGTAAAGCGGTCTATAAATGTGTGTTATTATTATTATTATTAATCTTTCCATCTCAACACAAGATAGAATTTATCGGGATTTAGTTTGCGAGAGGGGGTAAAGGAAGATATATTAGGATTGTCAACAAGCTATCATTTAACAAATATGGGGCAAAAACTGATTAAAAACCAATCTGATGATCTGAGCAGAGACTTTTTCTTACAAGCAGAGACTTTTACCAATTTTATCTTAACAAGAAATTGCGACTATGATTTTTGAGGTTTTAGGGTCGGTCGCTGAGGGCAACACAACATCATGTGTGTGCAAAATTCTGCTAAAGTCGGATTTATAATTGAACGAACACATTGAAGCAGCGTAATCTCTGGTATTGTGTACATTGCGCGAAGCACGCACAACCATAAGCATGATAATTTCAAGCGCGATAATCTTTGTGTTGTGTGCGACTGTGCATGTTGTTTGTTCAATTATTAATTGGACTATAACTAACCTCATTGAAGTCAGAGAACATGAATATTTTCTGTAGTGCATCTCTGCCATCGACCTCAATTATTAATTGGACTATAACTAACCTCATTGAAGTCAGAGAACATGAATATTTTCTGTAGTGCATCTCTGCCATCGACCTCAATTATTAATTGGACTATAACTACCTCATTGAAGTCAGAGAACATGAATATTTTCTGTAGTGCATCTCTGCCATCGACCTCAATTATTAATGGACTATAACTAACCTCATTGAAGTCAGAGAACATGAATATTTTCTGTAGTGCATCTCTGCCATCGACCTCCTTCCAGCCCGCCGTCTTAAGCCCCTCCAATTGCTGGCTCCTGTCGTCTCCACTCAATTTCATTCTCTTTGGTGATGATGCCTACAGGTGTGAAACATATCATCAAGTTTTTACTTGGGGTATCAAAGTAAAACCTTTATAAATGGCCATATCTTAAAGAATTGTTCTTTTGATTGGTTCACTTTTAATAGAGTCTTCTACAGGGATATACCAATGGTGCATACAGCATTCAGTTGTCACAACTATTTCTTTGACTAATAGCCTAATAAGAATTCATTTGTACATGGTATGGAGATGGTGCCATTTGTAAAAGCTGAACAAAAAAATATTACCTATACAAATGTTTTCCGCCAACTTCAATTGATGAGCATGATTTGTGGTTCAACTTCTTATACTCACTCGTAAAAATAAATATAAGATCTGCTGTCTTAAGGAGTCATTTGCAAACTGTGCTGAGTATAAGTTGTGGTTAACTTTGAACTGTCTCAAAACAAAGTTAGTTCCCATTTGCCTCCATCAAGAAAGACTTGTGACTAATGATTGGTTTAGTGTGACGTGAGTACTATATCAATATCATGAGCAGTGCATAGGCCTGTCAATAAACCAAATCTTTGTTGTTTGGGTATATAGAACAGAAGTTCTTTTCGAGTCTATCTCTGTAATGGGTTCTATAGTTTTTCAATTAAACATTTGACTATTTTTATAAGCTATTATATAACTAATTTCACATAAATTATATGTTCATTTATTGTAGCACAAGTTTTGGCAACGAACAACTCTGCAGTTTTGTTCTTTACTTGACAAACAAACATTTAACAAAAATCAAAAGCAGTTCTAGTTCCGGGCTACAAAAGGGTAAAAAAAACACGTTTTCCATATTGTATCTCCATCCAACAACCACATGGGGAAGGGGGTGGGGCTTGCATGATGCAGGTGTCTGAGGGGGATCTGGGCCCCCTCATACATTTGAATTTGTATACGAAATAAAGGCCCAATTCAAGTCATTTGGTGCACTATTTTGGGTTAATATACCATGTATACGACCATAGGCTACAGGTTATAAGGTGGACTTTTTTAGGGACTTTCTGTTGTTCGTTTGGGCTGTTTGCGCCCCCCCCCCCCCCCCCCCCCCCCCCACCATCTGGTTATGGGCTTGAACAACCACAGCCATAGTGGTTACCCTTCCCCTGATATTAACAGTGTATCATCATAATAGCAAATCACCTGATGATCATGTTTACACAAAGTCATGGGACATCAAGGCAATTATTTATGCTCAATTAGGCTACAAAATGAGGGTCTGGGTCAAGCTGCCATAATTTACATTCATTCGTGGGTAAATATAAAGAAATGGCTTATCCAAAATGGTTTAATAACGGGGCATTATATATTTTATTATTTTGGCTTTTCAGTTTTTCTAAGTGACCATTTTTTTTTTTTGGGGGGGGGGGGGGGGCAATAGGTTTGGTTGAAGTCCACCGATTCTCTTTAATTTGATATATTGCCCCATTCCCCCTTCCCCCCCCCCCCCCCCCTTCACTTTCACTTTCACTTTTTAGTGAAATATATTGCCCCTTTCCCCCTTCCCCCCCCCCCCCCCCCCCCCCCCCCCCCCCCCCCCCCCCCGCCCCCCATATGAAACAATTAGCTAAGCCACTGATTATTTCTGAAACGGCAGGTTTTTCAAAAATCACTGGGTGGGCTAATAATAGCTACTCCACTATACCCATACAAATTTGGAAGTGCGTAAAATAAACAATTGATGAGGGAAATCAGTGTAATTGTGTGAAATAAAACATCCATGAGCATAGTAAAAGAGCATCAGACCTCAGAGCACCTGTAAAATATAGAGAAAAGAAGAGACAAAATACATTGTATTAATAGTTTGTTAGCCACCATCACCAATGATCAGCATAATTATATTTTGTTACATGGGGTCCAAAATGTATTCACACATGCCTTATGCTGCTCGGGGGCGAAATGTGTTTAAAGGGCTATTTCGAGCAGCGCTACACTGGAGTCACAGTGCGCTGTATACACACATTGTGTAAGAACCCTAAAAATACCTAAATTACACCTAACTAAAAACCTATTTACTGTACATGAAGTGCTCAACAAAAGCAAGTCGTACACTTTGTTTAGGTCTAAGGGGAAGGGCTCAAGGAAGATTAAAAAGTGAAAAAATAATTGGAAACTTATTTAATTGGACACTTTTTAGTGAAAATTTCAAAAAATATTAGATCAGGTTAAAACAAAATTATCCCTAAGTTGGTGTCTTTACATCATCATCAAGCGATTTGGGCACTTTTTAGTAGTAACTAACTGTAACTATTACTTCTGTGGCCGTTCTTCCTTTATGGACGGTCATTTCCCATCCTCTTAATTTATTCTACCAGCCTATGTTTTACCTAATGAAATACCGATGCTAAGTCAAGAAGGATTCCATGTAGACATTAGGGAGCGATCATTTAATATGGCAGGGGTGGGGGGATGGCATTTTCCAATTTTTGTATCCATTTTTTGGGGGATTCCCCACTATTTTCTTTAACAAGTTTGTTTAAAATAAGGCAAAAAAAAGAAATTGTTTGTTTGTCCATTAAGGGTCCTCAAAAGGTAGGGTTGGTAGGTCAGATTTTTTAAAACAAAATTTTATACCGATATCGTATTCTGGGAATATTAAATTTGGCATGAATACTGTGAATTCAAGTCCAAACACAAAACACATCACTTTTATTGCTGCTTTACTCTCGGCTACCTTCACACTGCTGATTTCGATCTCCAATATTGTTGCATTGGTTGTGTATCACTGCAAACTCGGTCAAATATAATTTTTGTACCGAGTTTGCAACGCGCATCCCTATACATGGACAAAAGTTGATACCATTTCTTATTATAGGCATAAGAATTGATTCAGATACCTATTTAAAAAGTTTCCAGAAGTTCATAGATCGAGAAATTACAAACTTGTTATAAGATGTGATATTCTGTAAAGCAACCCTTCCTCTGCCGTTTCACCTATTTCTTTTCACTGAAAATTTCATCCCTTAATTCGATCAATTTGA
Source organism: Ophiura sarsii (assembly GCA_035610835.1). NCBI lineage: Eukaryota > Metazoa > Echinodermata > Ophiuroidea > Amphilepidida > Ophiuridae > Ophiura > Ophiura sarsii. The sequence goes on along the minus strand of CM069449.1, from coordinate 66,184,633 downwards.
AAATTGCCAATGAAATATCCTCTTTGTAAGAAATTTTATCATTTTTTTAAACAGTATAAATACTGACACAAAACACCTAAAAACCAATTACATCGTACAATCAGCCTTCGATTGCACATGATTATTATCACTTTAATTATTTATAGGTTCCCTCAAATTGTGTTTCAATGCTTGTAATGATTGTCAAACACGAGGTCTGCAACCGGACATTTATTCGCACTGCCCTCTATTTTGCAAGTTGATAGTTTTTATTAGCTGTTAACACTTATCTATAAATTAATCGATTGCTACCGACCTCTTCAACGAACTTCAAAATGCCTTTCCTTTGTACTCAAAACAAATCGATATCACTTGATCCATGACTGTATACCTTAACTGTAGCCCTGTTGCAGCAACAATATGTCGCTCTAAAATTCCAGCCCATGAAATATTTTAATATATTTATTTGAATTTCTTCTATATTTACTACAATAAAAGTATCAAACCAATGTATTCCATCAATACTGTGCGCCGCAATGCGTCAACTTAACATTTCTGCTTATAAAATGACAAATTTTATAAAATTAATAAATAATATCACAAATATTCGACGATCGACACATATAAATGGTCTCCTGATTACACTATTTTCCGTTCATTTGCCATCAAAAATGTTTTTAGATTTAAAAACTTAAATATTTAGTTATCCTAAAAATAAAATAAAAAGTTTGGTAATTTAATGGTACAAGTCTGTATTTTGCGCCTGAAAATTACTTTAATACATATCTTTTTGCGAAAAAAAACCTTCCAAATAAACCGATATATCTTGCCTAAATGAACTCCGATTTTGATCGGGTTTGGAACATGTCATTGCTTTTAAATTACGGTTAAATTATAGAAACATTACGTAGTGCCAAAGTATCGTTCTTGATGTGCAAAGTTCATTTTAATATCAATTACGAAGGCGATGACGTCACATCTGAGACCTATGTGGATGCTGCCACCTAGTGTCGAAATCAGAAAATGTAAATGGCGACAAGCAATTACGCGGTTGAGTAATCACGAATAAGACGACACAGTGCCTATGGCGATCGGCCCTCGTGCAAAAGGTATTTCCAACAGCATATTGTTAACTGTTCAGATGTATTTATGATGACTTATGACATTATTTATTAACTGTTGAAGATTGGATGACTAAGCATTTAATTACTGCAAACAAAATAAGCCAATATTGACTGGACTCGGACAGGACTCTGGCACAATTCCCGAGTCCCTAGTGCCCGAGTCCGAGTCCTTCACCTCTGAGTCCGAGTCCTTCAAAATAGGGACTCGAGACCGGTCTCGAGTCCGAGTCCGGACTCGAGTACTACATCACTGTATAAAATATAAACAAAATCTATTTTTGATGGTGTAATCCATTTGTTGAGTTGGGGTGGAATGACCCTACATGTAATTGTAATTAGTCTAACTATCGACGCGTTGTAAAGCTGTAAAGTATAAACCCATGCACATGTAAGGGTATACCAAGGAAGCCAAAAGTTCCAAAACCATCACCTTTTTACATTTTTTCAGAACCATTTCACCAAATGCGGAAGGATTTAGTGTTATTCCCCATAAAGACAGAAAAAGCCCTATTAATATTTCATTTCCATAGGATAAAATTAGTATGGGTGACGAGCTGTATATACTATTATTTAATTTCAATATCAGACTTTCAGTTTCAATCATCGAAGATTCAGTCTCCAGTTCAAGTATACTTTTTAAATACGGCAATATCCTCAAATAGGTCTTATTTACGGAATAAAGCACTCAGCAGCTATCATGTTTACAATGCAAATCAACTGCAAAACAATTGCTGCCTTAAACTTTATTCTGTATGTAAGACCTATTTGAGGATATTGCCTTAAATACTTTAATAAGGCTCTCAATTTGTACCGAGGCCCGAGATCATCAGTTGCCGTTTGATCCATTTCAGTTACACTTTTATTTAGTATAGACTACTACCTACCAGTGCTACAACACGCAGGCACAGCGAGAGAGAGAAAACAATGTCATGAATTGAATGAACTCACCTGTTCCTGCTCCAGCTCGACATCAAACAGTTCGCAAAGCTTTAAAATACGATTTGATACCTCACTCAATTCTGTTCTTCCCGCAAAGTGTTCATCAGCCGTAAATCTACCAATCTGAGAAGCTAAAAGAAAACTCAACAAAACATAAGAAGAGAACGTTTTATAACCTACCATTTTGCTCGCGGTTCTGTACATGCACAATATCCTTGAAAATCGCATTATTATTTGGGTGGTACAGGTATTCTTTTATTTGATGTTTTTTTCATCCGTTGTTCCAGAAAAATAGAGCTGCCAACTAACGGGTACCAAATGATTGATGCGATATAGGGTGCGTCAAAATCACGGAAATATGTACATTACATCAGGGATGGTTACATGGTGGAATCGGGGGTGGGGTGGGGGGGGGGGGGGTAGCATCCAATTGGGAGGAGCCTGTCGAACGAGAGGGTGTGGGTGGGGGATTCCCCATCCCCTTTTATGAATGAGGTATCAAACTACGGAGAAGAAATTTGCTGCATAGTAAATGTATATGGCCAGTTTAACTCAGATTCACTAACATCTCTCTGGGTATATTATGTGATCTTTCCAGGGAACGCCCTCAACATCGAAAAAAAAAGTGAAAGCAGATTTTCTTGCAGATTTACATTTCTGATCATAAATCATGCATACATTCCAAGTTACAGGGCGATACGATTCTTAATTAGTTCAAGAGTCGTGGTTTTAGAGTGAAAATAAACTGTCGGATTCCGACAGTTTATAATTTTCACTCTAAATTCACTCTAAAACCATGATTTTGAGGTAATTAGGAATCGTATCGCTCTGTAACTTGGAATGTATGTATGATTTATGATCGGAAATGTAAATCTGCAAGAAAATCTACTTTCTAAAAAAAATCATGAATAGAGGGCGCTCTCTGGAAAAGATCACATAATATGCCTGTGGTGGAGGCAGCGCCCTCAATTACAAAAATATATGATAAAAACTGGGATTTGTTTATTTTTACAATTGTATTACATGTATGAACTTACTCCTATATAAGGATTAAGAAAAATCAGCCTTCTTTGTACAACAAAACGTCGATTCAAAAATGCTGGTAGAGCTGCAACCAGCATTTTACATGGTTAGGGGTGGTATTCCAACATATTTAAAACATTGTTTTAATCAAGTTTTGCAGGTGTTTTTTTTTAGAAGAAACAACAATAATGACAATTTTTAATGTTCATCTTGAATTGGCATTAATTGGGTGTATTTGGGGGCATTTTTTGTGTAGAGAGTCACATTTTCGACGTCCGGCAGGCACATCCACGTACGAAGTTTGGAGAAAGTAACCCCGGGATTTTAGTATACATGCAGGGCATGGGACCTGAAAGCGGCCATGGCAAAATTATTAAAGCGGACCTTTTGGACCATGTCAGCGTAGTAGCGAAGGGGGGGGGGGGGGGGGGGGAGGACAAATTTGAGTCCAAAATGGCACGAAAAAAATGCTTTACAATGGGAAGGGCGAGTAACCGGCCCCGAGAGGCCCAGAACCAAGCGGCCCATGTGGCGATCCCCACAACGCCACAGTGGCCAGTCCGCCCCTGCATGGTAGGTAGCCTACGTACATACAACATAGAGTTTGTCATTTTGAGAGGAGGGGGCAAGCCTTCTGGCAGGGAGAAATGCACGGAGCGGGTCGAGCTTGAAGCTGTGTGTATCTATAGGCCTAAACAAAGTGTCAAAAACCGTAGAATCGTTTTAAAGTCACATTTTAAGGGCACAAACGTGGAACTTACCCTAATTGAGTAATTTACATGCGCGAACATTTAAAAGCTATAACTGATTCCAAACCGCGTAAAATATTCATAGCATAACCACAACGTAAGCGGACAATATCCTGCTCGGTTTTGTTTGTTAAGGTTTTTTTAGTGATGTTCGCTCATCCGCTTGTTTGGTCATTTATTCATTACATCATCAACTCATCTTAGTGGCGCGTGTCGAATTTCCCTGGGGAGGTTGTCAGGACCATCAGGACCGTCAGGTTCTCAATTCCCCCATGACTCGACATTATTTTGGTGTTTTACATTTTATTTGTTGAAAACCATGGACGCTTGCAGACGCTGGCAATGATATTTTCGTGTTGCCGGTGTGTTCTTATGACTAGTACCCAGCTAACCATATTACGTTGTTAGAACGTCGTGGCAAGGTTTCACTTTCGTTCTTGGAACGTTATGATTAAAAGTTCAAAGAACGTTGTGAACGTGATCCAACGTTAGGAGAACGTTTATTTGTCGACACATTTTTACGTTGTATGAACGTTAGTCATGAACGTTTTCACAACGTTATCACAACGTCCTAAACGTTTAAAACACTTTCTTGAAATTCTGTTAGTTATACCATTACGTCCAAATGACGTTTTTATACTGTCTTTATTACGTTATCGGAACGTCGTGACAACGTTCATGGAACGTTGCGATCCAACGTTAGAAGAACGTTTATTTGTCGACACATTTTTACGTTGTTTGAACGTTAGTAATGAACGTTTTCACAACGTTATAACAACGTCCCAAACGTTTAAAAAACTTCTGTTAGTTATACCATTACGTCCAAATGACGTTTTTATAACCTATTTATTTCGTTGTTGGAACGTCGTGACAACGTTTCACTTTCGTTCTTGGAACGTTATGATTAAACGTTCAAAAAACGTTTATTTGTCGACACATTTTTATGTTGTATGAACGTTAGTCTTGAACGTTTTCACAACGTTATCCCAAACGTGTAAAAAACTTTCATCAAATTCGGTTAGTTACACCATGGCAACCAGGGAATGGTAGTGGTATTATAGAGGGATGGGGCGGGCATTGACCTTTTCATGTGTACTATGTTCTTGCTCAATGTATATGGCATTAGTGAACAATGACTTGCCTTTAGCTATACATATGAGAACTTACGTATACAGATCAAAATGCTTTCTATGGTGTTAAAAGCTGTTAAATGTATGTATCGACTTAAATTTAAAAAAAAAATAGGTTTAAATAAATAAAAGTTGCAAATTAGCTCATTACCATAATTTAAAGGTTACAAACGAGCACCGGTGCCAATTTTTGTACCATTGAAATTATGCTAATGAGCTATTTCCACAATTTACTCGACTCATGTAAGGCCAGGTAAAATATGCAAATTAGCGATTACAGCCCAGGTAACATAATTTGGTTGTGTAAACGTTATATGAACGTTATATGAACGTCGTGATGAAGCCAGATTCTTTTCAAGCTTAAAAGACATAAATAAATATATTCCACATAAATTATACAGGTATTTTGTCATGAGTTCAAGTTCTATACTCTTTTTCCATGTGCAATACCCACGAGGAACGAATTCGATTCAAACTTTAACGGATTTACACGCTTAGAAAAGAGCATATTGCGCTTCTTACAAGTTCGTAATCATAGTTGTAATTAATGCAAATTGGACCAAGCCGATTTTGCTTCCTCATGTTTGCTGAAGCATATCTCCCGTTCTAAATAACCAATTGGAACGCAATAAAATGCAAATGAAAGCTTATTTACTCAGCTTTCATAATACATCAAGATTAGACCCGTGTGTTCCTGTCCTTTTAAGATATCTTATGTGCCCAGAGTGTTAACATTTTTTGGGTTATACGCCTAGATTAGTACATCAAATTTGTAATGCCAAATTGTTTTGTATTAAAATTTTGATTCGTAATAAACCTTTTTAAATAAAATGTAATTCATTATGTAATTAGTCCATGGAAACGTGAGCAAAATGTTTTCTGAACGTTGCAGTTAAGTTCTAGTTTGGTTGCACTTAGGTTGTGGTTAGGTTGTCATTAAAACGTTTCTACAACGTTATTATAACGTTGCGGTTTGGGTGTGATTTGGTTGTTTTAGGTTGGTCAATGGAAACGTGAGCAAAAAGTTCTCTGAACGTTGCAGTTAAGTTCTAGTTTGGTTGCGCTTAGGTTGTGGTTAGGTTGTCATTAAAACGTTTCTACAACGTTATTATAACGTTGCGGTTTGGGTGTGATTTGGTTGTTTTAGGTTGGTCCGTTGAAACGTGAGCAAAACGTTCTCTGAACGTTGCAGTTAAGTTCTAGTTTGGTTGCACTTAGGTTGTGGTTAGGTTGTCATTAAAACGTTTCTACAACGTTATATATAACGTTGCGGTTTGGGTGTGATTTGGTTGTTTTAGGTTGGTCCGTTGAAACGTGAGCAAAACGTTCTCTGAACGTTGCAGTTAAGTTCTAGTTTGGTTGCACTTAGGTTGTGGTTAGGTTGTCATTACAACGTTTCTACAACGTTATATATAACGTTGCGGTTTGGGTGTGATTTGATTGTTTTAGGTTGGTCCGTTGAAACGTGAGCAAAACGTTCTCTGAACGTTGCAGTTAAGTTCTAGTTTGGTTGCACTTAGGTTGTGGTTAGGTTGGCATTACAACGTTTCTACAACGTTATATATAACGTTGCGGTTTGGGTGTGATTTGGTACTTAAAACAAACAACCCGCAACGTTATAATAACGCTGTAAGAACGTATTTAATGACAACCTAACCAGAACCTTAGTGCAACCAAACTAGAACTTAAACTACAACGTTCAGGGAACATCCTTTTCACGTTTAAAGGATTAAACTAAAACAACCAACTATTTGAGTGTTACAACGTTGTTAAAACATTATGTAAACGTTTCCGATGATCAACATGCAACGTTCAGAGAACGTTTTAATCACGTTTCCAAGAACCAACCTAAAACAAACAAACCGCAACGTCATAATAACGTTGTAAGAACGTTTATAATGACAACCTAACCACAACCTAAGTGCAACCAAACTATAACTAAACTTTAACGTTCAGAGAACGTTTTGCTCACGTTTCAACGGACCAACTTAAAACAACCAAATCACAACCAAACCGTAACGTTATAAAAACGTTGTTAAAACGTTTTAAATGACGCAACCTAACTGCAACCTAGGTGCAACGTTGCGGAAACGTTCTGTGTTTGCTGGGTAGGCCTATGCACGTGCGCCGATAAACATACTTTTACTGCAATTTCCTAGATAGTAGATAGTGTTGGTTATATACTAGCAAAACACTTCATTTCAAACTAGTGGAAATGAATAGTTTATCACTGAAAAAATGGGGTGTAACGTGACACCTTGAAAGATACTGACAAAGTGGGTGGGGAGTCATTTCCCCCATTTCGATAGCTCTTGAGAATGCAGTACAGGGTGAATCAAAAAACATTGTGCACGATTTGAAGCGGTCATTTGACCTTGATGCGTGCATTGAACCATGGCATTTTTGTTGTTTGTATAAAGCGCTGTGGCAAGTTTCGTAAACTGACCGCGTTTTTTGCCATTCCAATGGGATTTACACACAGTAAAATTGGTTTTGCTAAAATGGTCATTATTATCACATTGATAGTCAAAATTTTCCTGTATAAAATCATTCTTTCACTCTGGGATAATTAATTAATAGTCTGATACTGAGTTGTCAAATGAAAACGCAAATCTGAATACAAGCATCACCTGTTACAGACCAAGAAGGCAAAAAGTCTTCAAGAAGTGGAGGCACGTGTCAGAGCCGAAGTGACAGGCTACACCGCAACAGGGGAATGGTTAGACGAGCTGTTCGCAACATGTTGGACAGGGCACACACATGTCTTCAGCAAAATGATGGCCATGTCGAAGGAAGTCTTCATTAACAAAACTTAATATCAGCAAACAACTAAACGTTTGTCTATTTTGAATTGCAAGGAAGCTAAAATTTTATTGTATGCCTTAAAAAAACACCTTTAGCAGAAGACCGTAACTCATACCATGTGAACCTTAAAGGGACACTAAGAGATGTGTTGGAGGCAGCGCCCTCAATTATGATAAAAACTGAGATTAGTTTATTTTTATAATTGTATTACATGTATGAACTTACACCTATAAGGATTAAGAAAAATCAGCTCTCTTTTACGTCCGACAGTATCCCGGGCCCCGTGCAGTACGCGTGATACATAACGCGAACCATATTTGCATAGAGGGCGTTTTTCAATAAATAGCGATGATATTGTTTTAATCTAGTTTTGCTGTGTTTTTTGTTAGTAGAAACAACAATAATGGCGATTTTTAATGCTCATCTTGAATTCTGAAGTAAATTTTTAAACATTTAAACTTTTCAACACCACTTAATGTTGTGCAATATTTTTAGTTTGTGAAGTATTATTTATTTCTACAATGTTTTACCACCTTTGGCTCATTTAATATACCAGGAACCTGTAATAAATTACAGGCACAACAATGCCTTTCTCACTCCATATCATCATGCTGCTGCAATATTTATGTCTTAAAACTGAGTAAATCCCATTGGAATGGCGAAAATTGCGGACAGTCAGTTTACAAAACATGGTACAGTTTGCTTATTTTTTAGTCGATTACTTTCATTTTTGGGGAGGATAAACTAGATTAACAACGCTTTATACAGACAACAAGAATTCCATGGTTCAATGCACGCATCAAGGTCAAACGGTCGTTTCAAATCGTGCACAACGTTTTTTGATTCACCCTGTATACTACATACTTGTGACAACTTTATGGCGTAATACCCATAGAAATGTGTCCTCCTCAGACGAACATCCAAAGGTATCAAGAGCAAATCGACACCCTGAAGGCGTCACCTTATAACACCACTGAAGGTAAGGTGTCATTTGACACCCGTACAACTGGGTTCTCAGCCGAACATCCAAAGGTTTCAATAGCAAATCGACACTAGGTGTCTTCCTGTAACCTTTGGATTAGATGTTCGCCTGAGGACCCAAATCGTAACACCCCTGTTGGCATGGTTGGTGTCCAATGACACCCAATGTTTTTCTTCAGTGTATACTTGTTGTCTAAAGAGTCATTTGATTTTCATACCTTTTACTTCTCCTTGTTTTGGCTTGACTAAAATATCAGCCCTAAAGTGGTCTCGCGCGCAATTTTTTTTTTTTGGGGGGGGGGGGGGGGAGGGAGGGAGGGGGAGCACTGCCCCCTTGCCCCCCACCATTATTGAAAATTGAGAAGAAGAAAAAAAATCAAATTCTGAGGGGGCACATCCTCCTCAGACTCCCCCCACGGTATACTTAAAGGGGCATTAAGAGATGTGGTGGAGGCAGCGCCCTCAATTACAGAAATATATGATAACAACTCGGATTTGTATATTTTTACAATTGTATTACATGTATGAACTTACACCTATAAGGATTAAGAAAAATCAGCCCTCTTTGTACAACAAAACGTCGATTCAAAAAATGCTGGAGAGCCGCAACCAGCATTTTACATGGTTAAGGGTGGTATTCCAACATATTTTAAAACATCAAGTTTTGATGGGTTTTTTTTATAGAAACAACAATAATGGCAATTTTTAATGTTCATCTTGAATTCTGAAGTAAATTAATTAATATTTAAAACATTCAAAATGACATTGTGTCCCTTTAAATCAAGAATATATCAGTTATGCTCAACTTATTCCGTGCATTGATAAAAAACAAAATATCTATTGGAAATAAGAGGTGGCTTTTCGATAAAATTGTGGTCAAAAGAAAGTATAGGCCTACACCATGCACCAGATCGCACTATGAGTTCGAAAAATTGACAAATGTACGTTCTACTTCACCATGCAATTGAGACACAACACCACACAACCCTCTTTTAGTTGCTGAAAGGCGTTGACGAGTACCAGCATAGATGTACGTACAGGCTGTAACAACAAAAAAGTTATACAGTTTTGAAAACAATATTAAAAATATCTCCCGTAGCATTTCTGTTTCGAGTTTTAATGGCATGCAAGGGAAATTTTCTTAGCTTTCGAATAAGCTTTGTTTCGTGACAATCGATAGTCGGTAAGCAGAGATATGATCAATCGTCTAAAGTAGTCATGAAATCACCTGGGCCACTTTGGTTTAATAAAATATGGTAAAACCACTGGAATGAATATGAATGGAATCGAACAGGAACATAGCAGTAGAGCCAGGGATACTATTAACTTTGGGATAGGAAAGTCGTATACTAACGTACGTAGCGAAAACGGGCCTTTTGAATAAATTATGATAATCGTCTGGAATGCGTCGGTGACCGGCGTTTAACGCGTTTAACAATGTTTAACCAGGTTTAACTGCATTAAACGGCATGTTAGTCAGCATAGGTTTGGGGGCGCTGTTGATTTAAACAGACGACGGTGGCCACGCGAAACTTAAATTTTGAATTCGTAGTGAATATTACACGTAATCGCGAATTTTAAACCGATCATTTTGACAAATACATCATAATTAGAAGGATTTTTATCGTTAACCGGGCGATGACTGTTAAATATAATTCAAAATGGTGCACTCCCGTTGCCAAATTGGGTCGTCTGAGAGACGCGTGGCCAGCGTTGCGTCGTCTGCTGCAATCACGTCTGCAATCAGACGACGCTGGACATAGGCGTACCACGAGTATTCGGGTTAAAATATGCGAACGAGGTTACCTGATCAAGTGAATGGGACGACCGCTTAACAACGGTTTAAATTCAAAAAATAGCATTTACAATTGGGATGATTAGCCATCCCGAACGGTTTTGGATTGGAAATTTTTTCTTCTAACCTATGATGAATTTTATGGGGTCATATAATCAAAATCCATTGTTACATTGAAACCAACGGAAATTCAAAATTAACGGCCGTTCGTAGCCACCGTCGTCTGTCTGCAATCACGCCTGATCGGTATAGCGCCACCAATTCTATGCTGACTAAGTTCAATTTAAAAGTGGACCCGATCGGCAAGCTGAGAGGCAGACCCCTGGTAGAGCCCTCTTGTTAGACAACAATGGTTCATTTCAAGTGGTTAAAAGTATTACAAAGAAGGTTAGGTCTTTACAAATAATAATTATTTATTCATTTTATGAATATATTTATTCAAATGAAATAAATCTATTTGAAAACGAATTATATTGTTCTCTTTAATGTTCCTTGCACGATACCCTAGCCATTTAATTCATACAAAAAGATTGTATGATATTGTGAAAGTGGCCCAGCCCGATTTCTAGACGACTTAGTAGATTAGTCATAACTTTTAAACGCAAGTAGTTAAAAAGACCAAATAAAATGATTCTGGTAGCCAAAACGGAATTCAACACAGAGTGTAAAGAATTTTGACATTGCATGATTTTAACATTGGATTAAAAATAAAATTGCGATTGTATAACTTTTTTTTTTTGTTACAGTCTGTAGACGAGTATAGCCTATTGTAATCCGTTGCGTAAAAAAAATGTAAGAGCAGTTTCTTGTTGGTTTCTTACACAGTGGCGTAGCCAAGTGGCGTGCAAGGGAAATTTTCTTAGCTTTCGAAAGCTTTGTTTCGTGACAATCGATAGTCGGTAAGCAGAGATATGATCAATTGTCTAAAGTAGTCATGAAATCACCTGGGCCACTTTGGTTTAATAAAATATGGTAAAACCACTGGGATGAATATGAATGGAATCGAACAGGAACATAGCAGTAGAGCCAGGGATACTATTAACTTTGGGATAGGAAAGTCGTATACTAACGTACGTAGCGAAAACGGGCCTTTTGAATAAATTATGATAATCGTCTGGAATGCGTCGGTGACCGGCGTTTAACGCGTTTAACAATGTTTAACCAGGTTTAACTGCATTAAACGGCATGTTAGTCAGCATAGGTTTGGGGCGCTGTTGATTTAAACAGACGACGGTGGCCACGCGAAACTTAAATTTTGAATTCGTAGTGAATATTACACGTAATCGCGAATTTTAAACCGATCATTTTGACAAATACATCATAATTAGAAGGATTTTTATCGTTAACCGGGCGATGACTGTTAAAAATAATTCAAAATGGTGCACTCCCGTTGCCAAATTGGGTCGTCTGAGAGACGCGTGGCCAGCGTTGCGTCGTCTGCTACAATCACGTCTGCAATCACGCCTGATCGGTATAGCGCCACCAAGTTCTATGCTGACTAAGTTCAATTTAAAAGTGGACCCGATCGGCAAGCTGAGAGGCAGACCCCTGGTAGAGCCCTCTTGTTAGACAACAATGGTTCATTTCAAGTGGTTAAAAGTATTACAAAGAAGGTTAGGTCTTTACAAATAATAATTATTTATTCATTTTATGAATATATTTATTCAAATGAAATAAATCTATTTGAAAACGATTTATATTGTTCTCTTTAATGTTCCTTGCACGATACCCTAGCCATTTAATTCATACAAAAAGATTGTATGATATTGTGAAAGTGGCCCAGCCCGATTTCTAGACGACTTAGTAGATTAGTCATAACTTTTAAACGCAAGTAGTTAAAAAGACCAAATAAAATGATTCTGGTAGCCAAAACGGAATTCAACACAGAGTGTAAAGAATTTTGACATTGCATGATTTTAACATTGGATTAAAAATAAAATTGCGATTGTATAACTTTTTTTTTGTTACAGTCTGTAGACGAGTATAGCCTATTGTAATCCGTTGCGTAAAAAAAAATGTAAGAGCAGTTTCTTGTTGGTTTCTTACACAGTGGCGTAGCCAAGTGGCGTGCAAGGGAAATTTTCTTAGCTTTCGAAAGCTTTGTTTCGTGACAATCGATAGTCGGTAAGCAGAGATATGATCAATTGTCTAAAGTAGTCATGAAATCACCTGGGCCACTTTGGTTTAATAAAATATGGTAAAACCACTGGGATGAATATGAATGGAATCGAACAGGAACATAGCAGTAGAGCCAGGGATACTATTAACTTTGGGATAGGAAAGTCGTATACTAACGTACGTAGCGAAAACGGGCCTTTTGAATAAATTATGATAATCGTCTGGAATGCGTCGGTGACCGGCGTTTAACGCGTTTAACAATGTTTAACCAGGTTTAACTGCATTAAACGGCATGTTAGTCAGCATAGGTTTGGGGCGCTGTTGATTTAAACAGACGACGGTGGCCACGCGAAACTTAAATTTTGAATTCGTAGTGAATATTACACGTAATCGCGAATTTTAAACCGATCATTTTGACAAATACATCATAATTAGAAGGATTTTTATCGTTAACCGGGCGATGACTGTTAAAAATAATTCAAAATGGTGCACTCCCGTTGCCAAATTGGGTCGTCTGAGAGACGCGTGGCCAGCGTTGCGTCGTCTGCTACAATCACGTCTGCAATCACGCCTGATCGGTATAGCGCCACCAATTCTATGCTGACTAAGGTCAATTTAAAAGTGGACCCGATCGGCAAGCTGAGAGGCAGACCCCTGGTAGAGCCCTCTTGTTAGACAACAATGGTTCATTTCAAGTGTTAAAAGTATTACAAAGAAGGTTAGGTCTTTACAAATAATTATTATCTATTCATTTTATGAATATATTTATTCAAATGAAATAAATCTATTTGAAAACGAATTATATTGTTCTCTTTAATGTTCCTTGCATGATACCCTAGCCATTTAATTCATACAAAAAGATTGTATGATATTGTGAAAGTGGCCCAGCCCGATTTCTAGACGACTTAGTAGATTAGTCATAACTTTTAAACGCAAGTAGTTAAAAAGACCAAATAAAATGATTCTGGTAGCCAAAACGGAATTCAACACAGAGTGTAAAGAATTTTGACATTGCATGATTTTAACATTGGATTAAAAATAAAATTGCGATTGTATAACTTTTTTTTTGTTACAGTCTGTAGACGAGTATAGCCTATTGTAATCCGTTGCGTAAAAAAAATGTAAGAGCAGTTTCTTGTTGGTTTCTTACACAGTGGCGTAGCCAAGTGGCGTGCAAGGGAAATTTTCTTAGCTTTCGAAAGCTTTGTTTCGTGACAATCGATAGTCGGTAAGCAGAGATATGATCAATTGTCTAAAGTAGTCATGAAATCACCTGGGCCACTTTGGTTTAATAAAATATGGTAAAACCACTGGGATGAATATGAATGGAATCGAACAGGAACATAGCAGTAGAGCCAGGGATACTATTAACTTTGGGATAGGAAAGTCGTATACTAACGTACGTAGCGAAAACGGGCCTTTTGAATAAATTATGATAATCGTCTGGAATGCGTCGGTGACCGGCGTTTAACGCGTTTAACAATGTTTAACCAGGTTTAACTGCATTACACGGCATGTTAGTCAGCATAGGTTTGGGGCGCTGTTGATTTAAACAGACGACGGTGGCCACGCGAAACTTAAATTTTGAATTCGTAGTGAATATTACACGTAATCGCGAATTTTAAACCGATCATTTTGACAAATACATCATAATTAGAAGGATTTTTATCGTTAACCGGGCGATGACTGTTAAAAATAATTCAAAATGGTGCACTCCCGTTGCCAAATTGGGTCGTCTGAGAGACGCGTGGCCAGCGTTGCGTCGTCTGCTACAATCACGTCTGCAATCACGCCTGATCGGTATAGCGCCACCAATTCTATGCTGACTAAGTTCAATTTAAAAGTGGACCCGATCGGCAAGCTGAGAGGCAGACCCCTGGTAGAGCCCTCTTGTTAGACAACAATGGTTCATTTCAAGTGTTAAAAGTATTACAAAGAAGGTTAGGTCTTTACAAATAATTATTATCTATTCATTTTATGTTATGAATATATTTATATATTCAAATGAAATAAATCTATTTGAAAACGAATTATATTGTTCTCTTTAATGTTCCTTGCATGATACCCTAGCCATTTAATTCATACAAAAAGATTGTATGATATTGTGAAAGTGGCCCAGCCCGATTTCTAGACGACTTAGTAGATTAGTCATAACTTTTAAACGCAAGTAGTTAAAAAGACCAAATAAAATGATTCTGGTAGCCAAAACGGAATTCAACACAGAGTGTAAAGAATTTTGACATTGCATGATTTTAACATTGGATTAAAAATAAAATTGCGATTGTATAACTTTTTTTTTGTTACAGTCTGTAGACGAGTATAGCCTATTGTAATCCGTTGCGTAAAAAAATGTAAGAGCAGTTTCTTGTTGGTTTGTTACACAGTGGCGTAGCCAGGTTATTCATATTGGGGGGGGGGGGGGGAGGGCGAGAACTTTAAATGAACTGACAATATTGTTTTGAGTGAAGACAATTTTTTTGACTTTACACCTATTTTGGCACAATTGAGGTACATTTTGGCTCTAAACAAGCTTGTACCAACGAATATTGCATTTAGGTGACTGTTATGTGCGCGTAGCGCGCGAATTTTTTTCATATGTGTACTTTTGACCATCATAATTCCATGATTCTTCTGGTCAAATGAACCGACAGTGTCAATCTCAACCGACACGCCGACTTCAATATTGGGGGGGGGGGGGGGGGGGGGGGATCGCCCCCCTCGCCCCCCTCTGGCTACGCCACTGTTCTTACAATAAGAAGGACAGTCTTTATCACGAATTAGATGCATTTCTTCGCCATTATTGGCCGTTTATTAAGTAATACGATGCTCCAAATAATAGAAATGTTTTACAATCAAAAATGATTTGACGAATACCCGGTACTCATTATATAGTGTATACTTATAATGTGCCTGCCTTTTGGGGTGCCTTTTCGCGAAATTGGTAATCAGAAAGGTTTCTGGTATATTAATGCCCCCTTAATTCTTTGATGGTATATAGAAGGGTGTACTTTGTCAGATAGGTTTATTGACCCCCCCCCTCCCCATCAGCTAGTGAAATTCTGCTAAGTGGTGGGGGCGGGGGTGGGGGGGGGGGGGTAGCGACGGCAAAAAATATCACATCACAGTGGTATACAAGTCGCAAATGTACCGACGGAACCTACCTATGCCTCTGAAAAAGTGGTACACAAAAAAAGGACTATTGTCAAATTTTACGGGGGGCGCCCGCCTACTGCGCCCCCTGTATCCGCCACTGATTATTATGATTATATGATAAACTGCGCCAATAAAGTATCTAAACACTTACAAATGGTCAGATTTTTCGGAACCTGAAAAGTAAGGCCTATGCAAAAAATAATTAATCCGATTCGATTCACAGTTATCTTCTGCGCATTTTGACACCTCCTTTGTTGCGCTACGATGTTGTTTGGCGGATTTATGGGCAATTGATTGGTTTCAGGTCAATTTCAAAAGTTGCAAAAGCCCCTATTCAAGCAAGACAAATAAGATAACAAATAAGATAAGCATTATTTTTGCCCGCCTTTTATAGGCCTATGATTTGTTTGTCGCGTGTTGGATAAATCGATTGCGATGATACATCAGCATTTGTCAATAACAAAACAAAAGGGTCAGAGATGGAGGCACTAAATCAATATAGGCCCTACTGCAATAAATGTCATGGTTAATAAAAGTAACCAGAACAAATTGCTGTATTTTGTCTTTTGTCTTGATTTTGTCGGTGTGTGATGCTTGTGCGTGTTCCCTTCTGGAATTGGGGGGGGGGGGGGGGGGGGGGGGGGGGGGGTGAATAGGAGCTTTTGCAACTTTTGAAATTGACCTTAAAGGTGTAGGCCTATGTTCCGATCACTTTTTGGGGCTATGATTTTTTTCTTCACATCAAGATATTTTGATATCAGAACTTGAATCCCCATATTTTTCTCATTATGTCTGTCGAATCTTAGGGACCAGAAATGTTCCATTTAGAAATTATATAGGCTTACATGTGGTGAATTACTACTGCCAAAGGTGCTTATAAACCACCAACCAGTTTGTGTGCTACTCAAGGATAGGCAATTTTTGTGTGACCTTGTGCTTCTAAAATCAGAACCGTTAAAGTTATGCAACTCAAACTTTGGAATGATACAATTTTAAGGATGACCTTTCATGTAAAATAGAAAACACCAAGTTGAAAAACGGGCCAGCAATCGGAACACCCCTACCCGCACCCCTACCTTTAACTTTAGCCCGGGCTTAAGCCAAGTGCCCATAAATCCGCCAAACAACATCGTAGCGCAACAAAAGAGGTGTCAAAATGCGCAGAGGATAACTGTGAATCGAATTAATTAATTATTTTTGTGCATACTATTTCAGGCTCCGATAAATCTGACCATTTGTAAGTGTTTAGATACTTTATTGGCGCAATTTATATTAGTTTATTACTTTCAACCGGACTCAAGAAATAGGGTCTGATATAAGTGATCATAAGTGCATGCTCTGACTCAGTCTGCTCTGACTGGACTGACTGTGAGACTCAGTTTAAAGAAAGAAAAGGCGTTGTTGAACAATAGAGGGCGATATAACACATCAATCACGTATGCAAATTTTATGGGTCAACATCCCCTCTCTCCGACGAGTTTCTTAGGGTCAATCGAGGGATCACCATCGTAGAAAATGATCAAATTAGGTTCATTAGATATAAAGAAACTATGATTTATAAACATTATCCTGTAAAAGATCATATAACACTGCGTTAGACGTCAGTATTGTTCCAGTATGTGTTGATATAATGGAGAAAATCGCGGTAAGTCGGCTGCATTATTGTGACTTTTTCACCAGCTGATTCAAGATGGCGACTGTTTAATAAGCTTTAAAATCCCCTAAGCAACATTTTCAGTGCGAAAACAAACACGAAAAACATCATTCTTATCAGAGATGGATGCGACTCTTTGTCACTGCTGTTGTAGAACAATGTTTCCAGAATCACACAAACTCAATATTGACAGTTTTAAATACTCAGAATTATGGAAAAGTGGCAGATTACGACAGCAACATAAACGAATTATTTCGTCAACAACAAGACGAAGAAACACAACAATGTGTGCATGGTGGATTTGTATAGTTTTATTGGTGCTTGGGACTTATCCGACTTCGACCTTAGCTTCATGTTCAGGTCTTGGTCGTACTGTACTGACGGATCTACATGGTGTGATTACAGACGGAGTAGATAAATATCCAGAAGATGAGCACTGTGAATGGTTAATTATTGGTAAGTTCAAGTTAACAAACATCATAAATCATAAATCAATCAAATGATGAATATCACGACAAATGAACTAGTAAGGTCTTTATACTCAGTCTTTTGACCTAGTCTAGATATAGTCGAATTTATTAAATCCCTAACTCTACTACACCCGACGGCAACTGTGCGGAAAAAGTGTTTCTATAACCCGGCGTGCAGGTCTTTTGGCCACAAAACGGACCCATGCTATATAAACGAGGCGAATATACTCGCCGAGTGTCGACTGGGAGCCGTGGTGTAGTGGCTAGGATCTGGGCCCTGATGCTGGAGGTCCGTGGTTCAAATCACGGGGGGATCGGGGTGACCTTTCTGGTGAATTTTGGGTGTCGGGAAAAAATTCTGTTGCCGTGTGGTGAAATAGAGTTATAGGGTTAATAAATGAACACATTGAATCGGCATATTGTGTACATTGCGTGAAGCGAGCATGAGCCGTGATAATTTCAGGCGCGATCATCTTTGAGCTGCGTGCATGTTTGTTTGTTCAATTTTTAATTAGTTAGCTATCAGTCGGATTTATAATTGAACAAACACATTGTTGAAGCAGCGACTGCGTACATTGCGTGAAGTGCACACAACCATATAAGCGTGATGATTTTGTGCGCGATCATCTTTGTGCCGCATGCGTGCAGGGAGGTGTCAATGCGTGTTACTATTCTAACTACAACTATCATGAGTGACTTAGTTAAGCTCTAGTCTAGAGTCTATACAAATACATAAAAAAGAAGTATACATCCTAATCATATTCCTACAGTCATTTTTGCAAGGGAAATCAACTGTAAAACAATTCCTGCCTTACAAGTGTTTTATTCCATACGTAAGAATAAGACCTATTTGAGGATATTGACTTAGTGTTTGTTGGTTTGTATGTTTACATCTGATTAAAATTTAATATCAATTAAAACATTCTCGATCAACTCAACTTTGAATGACGCACCTCGGATAAGACAGGCAATCAAGTTCAAGTGTGCACACATGACACACCACAGACAGGCTGAGCACTAGTAGTAATACACTTTGGCCTTGGTCTCTGTAAAATCCTAAGAGTATATTGGCATTTTGTATTTAATTTCGTTGTCAAGGCACACTGTGTAATTTGTTTCATTTTCATAACATTTTCGCGCAACATTTTACCTAGGGTTTGGCTAGTCCCAATAGTGACCCGAGCCTACTGTGACCTGTCCTAGGTAGCTGGCTACAGGGTCACAAAACTCCCTATTGACTGTTCACGTCGCAAAATGCACATTGAGTGTCAGCACTGCCAATTTTTCACCTCAATATTTTCCCCAAAATGAGGATGCTTGATGAAAAATAATGAACTCAATGTATTACTAAGAGTTCTAGGAACAACATGTGAGTGCATTTTGATTGATTTAAATTATATTTGATGTGAAAATCTTGAATTAAAAATGTGATTTTCGCGACGTCGTGTGTCTATAGAGGGTGTTGTGGCTATGCATGAACGGTAGTATAGCCACCATTGGGTCTAGGGTAGTAGTCTAGGGTTTGGCAGAATCTGTGAACACGGATTTCACAGCGTAATTCACGGATTTCATACTTGATCACGGATTTGGGAAATTGTACCGCAAAATTGCAGAAATTCTATTTCAGCCATGGTAATTGTTCCAACAAGCCCATTTTTCAGTTTATTTGATAAATTAATAAGAATCACAAATTATCTGAATTTCGATTGATTTTGCGTGCTTTGAGGTTGGCTATTCAAAATAGATAATCGGTACAAAAAATCTGAGATATACATTAAATGAGCAAATTTCTTCACCGCAGTTTGATACCTCATTCAACAAAATTGAATGGATACTTTTAAAGTTATGCCGATTTCAATGACCGCGCATAACAACAGCAAAGTTGCACCAGGTATAGGAAATCATTGATTTGTGTGTGATAACGCAGTAAAAATGTGTGTGTAAAGACTCACAGCTAATCAGCAAAAGAGTTTAATCTTCACAGCTAGTCACACCCTGTATACTGCAATCAATCACAGACCCATTCATTCAGATACCTCAGTTATGACAGTAATCACACACAAATCAATGATTTCCTAATTAACCTGTGCAACTTTGCTGACATTGTTATGCACGGTCATTGAAACCGCCATACATCATTACATGTAACGAAGTATCCATTCAATTGTGTTGAATGAGGTATCAAACTGCGGAGAAGAAATTTGCTCATTTAATGTGTATGTATCTCAGATTTCTGGTACCGATTATCTATTTTGAATTAGCCAATCTCAAAGCACCTGGTCCGGGACTTTTGATGCTACATTGTAGGTGTATACTGTATACCATTGAAAAGTTTATGTTAAAAGATATTTATTGCTAGTATAAAATGCTAAATATAAGTACATGTACATGTACAGGTGTTTTCACCCCAGTTTATCCAAATTAATTCCAAATAGAAAATTTGTGACGTGATTAAGCAGAATGAGTCGCATGTCGGCAGTTTTAAATTTTGATATTTGTCCATCATATAAAAGCAAGTGGAAAATGCTAGTATTTAGTAGGCCTACATGTACTTGGTACAAACCCCACTTTTAAATTATATAGAGTTTTTAAGTTACACACAATTTACCAAAGAGAAAACAAAATCCTTAGTATTATAGTAAATTATAAGAATTGGTCACTTTTTATTAACCCTAACAGTTTTGTGTATCAGACAGGTAAACACCTGTATAGCCTGAAACCCCATTTGTAAAATGCCAGTAAAGGTCTGTACATCAGCAAATCCCACTTGGCCATTGCAAGGGTTGAGGTATTAACCGTTACCTTGGCACTGAGCTATTACTTGTGGCTAAACTCCCCAACCCCATAAAACCATGTTAAGTACTGGACACATTTTACTATCAGGCAATTGAACTGGAGGGGGGAGGGGTGAGATGCTTTATTTTAAAATAAATCAGGAGGTGGTAATTTCTTTTATGTTGGTAAGGGATCAGGCATTATTATTATTATTATTTTTATTGGATTTGTTATTCAGTGTGTCTAAGGGATCGGTCATTAGAACATTGTATTATAATATTGTTATCAGCCTACATTTGTATTTAAGGAAAGGGCTGTTTGTTTTATTTATACATGTACCATGATTACCAGGCTAATGTTTATGTTGGTAAGGGATCAGGCATTATTTTGTATTTATTTGTATCATTTGGGTTATGTATGTTATTTAGTATCAGCATATGGGATGGGCCGTTTCACTCTTATTGTAATTACCAGGCTAGTTTATTTTATAGATAATATCAAGATGGTTATACTAAACTGTCATTATTTTGGGAGGTGATATTAAAAGGGGGTGAGGGCTTAGTAAATAAAAAGCCTCACATAGCATAGCAGATAGACATAGATTTTTACACTTTGATATGGCGGGGGAGGGGGACGTACACTTATTGTGAAGTTTGAATTTTTAAAATAATTGTATTATTTATTGTTTGTAGATTCTTTTCTTCTTCCTTGGCTAACATATTCTTACAAATTAAGTTAAACCCCTCCCCCATGATACATGTCATATAAAAAATAAAATTACTAGTCCTAGTTTGTGCCGGTACCCAGCCAGTTCTACTGAAATAATAATATATGCTAAAGTACACTCCAAAAAAAATATGCCATTTTGTTATCGGCCATCCTTTAAGTGTTTCGTCAATTTGGCTATCTCTCTACACTTGAATATACAATCAATGGTGTCAAATTTAACATAAATAAAAAAATAAATACTGAGTTGTGGATAGCGAGCATATTCAGGGGAAGAAACACAGCTGACCCCAGGCAGTGCCATGAACTTATGTTTAGCTACTCAATACTCCATCCAATGACTCCCACGGTTGTGTTTAGTGTTATGGTTAGTGTTAGTGTTTAGAGCCAGTGCCGCCTTGGTGAGGCTGGTTGGTTGAAGGAATGCTACCGAACCACATAGCATCACAATCGACCATCATTGCGCTGACACTAATATATAGCCGAAGGTTTGTATATATATACACCCGATTTCTTGAATATACAATCAATGGTGTCAAATTTAACATAAATTAAAAAAAATATTGAGTTGTGGATAGCGAGCATATTCAGGGGAAGAAACATGGCTGACCCCAGGCAGTGCCATGAACTTATATTTAGCTACTCAGTACTCCATCCACTCCTCCCACGGTTGTGTTTAGTGTTAGGGTTAGTGTTAGTGTTAGAGCCAGTGCTGCCTTGGTGAGGCTGTTTGGTTGAAGGAATGCTACCAGTACCGTACCAAATAGCATCACAATCGACCATCATTGCGCTGACACTAATATATAGCCGACGGGCTGTATATATATACACCCGATTTCTTGAAAATGCAATCAATGGTGTCAAAACACATTATTTAATGCGCTCTCAACTAAATGGGCGGGAAAGTTAATGGGTTTAAATATCATGTGCTACATGGGCGGGAAAGTCGATGGGTTTAATGTCATGTGCAAAACTAGCAGGAAAGGTTCACGGGATTCAAATTATGTAATATTCATATTGGCTCTTTACAAATAGCCATGTGTCTAATCAAACCATCCGTGCACTGACAACATTATTCAAATTTTGGTATATATAGCCACTGGAATCATTGCATACATGTACAATCAATGGTGTCAAATTATGTGCTGTAAGTACCGTACTTTTCAATAAATAGGCTGCGCACAAAATTTAGTTTAAAGTTTTTTAATAAATTATATAAAAATTAAAAATATTTTGGCTGCAATAATTGACCAATTATTAGGTTTTGTGGCACCTAATCTTATTTCTCTCTTATAAATTAGCCAGGGTATTGGGAGAGAGGTACCTGGAGTTTAAGGTCATCCATAGTAAACTTGACTTTTAGTTAACCTTACAATCATTCACAATACCAAAATATGACCATGAAACAATATTGGAGTATACCATTCATTATTTAGGTAATAGTAATCTTATTATTCAAGAATGATAATGTGGCATGTGTTCACATCATAAAATATTACATTTTTAGAACTTTTTAACAATTAGTAGGCCATCATTCTCAGGAAAAAATTAAGAATCATCAAGTGATTGTGGTATAACGTTGTATTATGGCGGGAAATATTGACCAATTACAAAGCAAAGGCATGGCACTTTACTAAGTTATATAACTTTTTTATTATTTTTTTGGCGGGAATAATTGACCAATTACGTAGCAGTAACTCAAGGGAAAGTTTCAAGTATTGTCATGTGACATGGTGTTGTTATTATGGCGGGAAACATCAACCAATTAGAAAGTATTGATATGGTGCTGTATAATATTTATATAATGTTATATAGCATGTTACTTTTGGCGGTAATAATTAGCCAATCAACTAATGGTAACCTTGGTGAAAAAAATGTAATTTATTTGAATATTCATGTAATTGGGGATCCGGATAGTATATAAGGGCTTGCAAAAAATGATTCTTCCTCTCATATAGCATTTGGTTTTTGTACGACAAAGATCATACCTATAGAAGAAAGTATGTCGACCCGAAACTTACAAGCTTTACAATCTGCACTACAACCAGCTGAAAGACAGCTATTACTACAAGGCAGAGTTTCAAGTGAGACAGGTCAGCATATTCGCAGTTCGAGAAAACAAACCGAGGAGAACATGAGTGATGAGAAGAGAAAGAAAGCAAAGAAGGACAAGAAGAAAGCAAAGAGGAAGCAGAAAGAAAGGGAAAGGAAAATGCTGCTGCAAAAGAGTCAGGAAACAAACAGCGAAAATGAAGCCGGTACTAGCGGACAACGTGTCGATGATGATAGTCACGAGCAGAATGATATTGTGATTTCTGAGGAGCAGATGGAGACTGGAGAAGATCAACAATCTAAGGATAAAGGGAGAAAGAATGACAAGAAGAAAGCGAAGAGGAAGCAGAAAGAAAGGGAAAGGAAGATGCTGCTGCAAAAGAGTCAGGAAACAAACAGCGAAAATGAAGCCGGTACTAGCGGACAACGTGTCGATGATGATAGTCACGAGCAGAATGATATTGTGATTTCTGAGGAGCAGATGGAGACTGGAGAAGATCAACAATCTAAGGATAAAGGGAAAAAGAATGACAAGAAGAAAGCGAAGAGGAAGCAGAAAGAAAGGGAAAGGAAGATGCTGCTGCAAAAGAGTCAGGAAACAAACAGCGAAAATGAAGCCGGTACTAGCGGACAACGTGTCGATGATGACAGTCACGAGCAGATTGATATTGAGGTTTCTGAGGAGCCGATGGAGACTGGCGTAAGCGAGTCTGAAGAAGATCAACAACCTAAGGATAATAAAGGGGAAAAGAGGAAGATTGGTGACAAGAAAAAGGATCAGGATGGTAAGATGGTGACTGCTAGTTCAGAAGAGAGTAGTAAGAGAAAGAAGAAGAAGAAAAGCAGGCTTGAAGTTGTACCGATGAAAGAAAATGAAAATGATTTAACGAGGGAGAAGCATAAGAAGAAAAAACGGAAGAAGAATAAGAGACAAAGGAAAGACCAGCCAGGACCATCAACGTCTCAATCAGATGATCCATTTGGATTTGTAGCAAGTGTAAGGAAAGATGATGACAGTGAAAATGGCGATAGTGAAGATGGCGATGGTGGCGGTGGCAGTGAAGGGGATGATGATGCTGGTGCTCGTGATGGCGTTGATGATGATGGCGATAGTAATGTCGGTGGTGATGGCAATGAAGGCGCTAATGATGATGATGGTGGTGGCAGTGAAGGCGTTAATAATGACAATGATGACGATGGTGCTCGTGATGGCGTTGATGATGCTGGCGATAGTAATGTCGGTGGTGATGGCAATGAAGGCGCTAATGATGGTGATGGTGGTGGCAGTGAAGGCGTTAATAATGACAATGGGGATGGAGACGATAGCGGTGATGATGCTGGTAATCGTAATGGCGGTGATGATGCTGGTGATGGCAGTGAAGGCGTTAGTGATGATGATGGTGGTGGCAGTGAAGGCGGTAATAATGCTGGTGATGGAGATGGCAGTGAAGACGATAATGATGGCGGTGTCGCTGAAGGCGATGATGACGATAGTATTGTTGACAGTAGTGACGATGAGGATACGAGGCTGAAACAGTTTAGAGCAGAATGGCGACTAACCAAGAAACTCATGAAAGTGAAAAACCGAATGAGAGGACCAAGAGGGGATAGAGATGATGATGAGGAGAGTGATGAAGAGAGTGAGGATGAAGATGAAGAGGAAGAGGAACAGGAAGCTGAAGAGGAAGAGGAAGAGGAAGAGGAAGAGGAAGAGGAAGAGGAAGAGGAAGAGGAAGAGGAAGAGGAAGAGGAAGAGGAAGTGGAAGCGGAAGAGGAAGAAGGTGGACATCAGGCTGGTCGTCCTAGACGAAGACAAAAAAGACCTAAAGTCTTCAAGGATCCAAATTCCGATAACGATCCAAGTAGTCCAGAGAGTGATGTGGACTTTGACCCATCTGTCGATATAGGTTGGACACGCCGACTTCATCGAATTCCTCAAACGAAGAAGTTCAAAGGTGCAAGACCGGCAGGGCCCAATTTCCCTACCAATGGAAAGTCAAAGTTGGATTTCTTTTTTGAATTTTTTCCACTTCTTTTGATCGCGAAGATGGTAACTTGGACGAATAAGACGAACCTGCAACCCAAGACTTCGATTCCAGAGCTAAGAGCATGGCTTGGAATTATTCTCATTATGGGTGTACAGAAAGTGAACAACATCCGGGATTATTGGTCTGTGCGTGACGGTTTACGGAACATCCAGATTTTCAAAACCATGAAAAGGAAGCGATTTGAAGATCTGAGCAATTTTTTAACTTGCGCCGACCCAGATTCAAACCCAGAGAATTGGCCCACAGATACCGCAAAACAGAGAGGAGACCGATTCATCTTTATGAAACACCATCCGGTATTCCCCGTTCAGGAACTGTGGGACACTGTTGTTCTGAATTCACGCACAAAGTGGAACGCATTGAAGCATCTCGCCATTGACGAGGCCATGATTTTATACAAAGGCTGCAAAAGCATCTGCCACAAGTTTTTTATGCCCCTGAAGCCGATTCGAGCAGGATTTAAAGTGTATGCCCTCGCCGAGTCGGCCTCAGGGTTCATGCTTCATTTTGAAGTCCACAGAGATATTGGACGGCCGCAGAAGATGGTGGACATCGCATTATCTGTTGTTCGTTATCATTTGGGCAAATTCCACCACATATTTTGTGACAAGCTTTACACGTCCGTGCAGTTTGCCAAGGCACTTTACGAAAAAGCCACTTACATGACGGGAGCAGTTAAAGCCAATTCCATCGGGCTTCCAAATGATTTATCTGCGAACCCGAAGAAAAACCGGCGGTATCAAACGATCCAAACAATGAAGAAGACCAAGAGAGGGACCTTTTACACCCGTCAACGACTCCACATGACATTTGCTATTTGGAGAGATTCTTCTCTGATGACCTTATTGTCCACCGCTCATCAAGCATTTAGGGATAAGGCTCAGGATTTTGTTACTAGAAGATTTTCTATCGATGGTCAGCAAAAGGCTACAAAACATCAAGTCCCTGCTCCCCCACAAGTAATGTCATACACCAAGCACATGGGTGGAGTCGATCGAGCTGACCAGCTTCGAGCTTATTCGACATGTGCTCGCAAATCACAAAAGTGGTGGAGACAACTTTTTTATTTCCTTGTTGATGTCAGCCGTGTCAACGCGTGGATATCGTACAAACACGCTGCTATTTCACTTCAAACAGAGGCAGACAGAGCTAAACGATGGAAGCAGCCACGACATTCCATGTACATCATAGACTTAGCCACGGAGCTTATTGATGGATTTTCGGAAGGAAAAGTTCGGGTAGCAAGACAAAACATCAATGCTGCTCCTGTCCCAGCGCATAACGCTTCCAATCACCGTTGCGTCAAGATGACCCACATTAGTCGATGGTCTCGTATTTGTGTCCTTTGCTCAAAGCATGGGAGAAAATCAGCGACTGGAAAAACCAAAAAGACGAGCAGCTATGGGTGCGATGCATGTAATGTCTACCTCTGCAAGGATGGTTGTTACGCGACGTTCCATGCAGCAGCAGCAGCAGCAGCTCATCCTACTTCTTAAATTCATCTAAAGATCCATCCTTCATCCTTCAAGTTCAAGGTTTCCCATTCCGGTTTTGAAGATCTGAGGCTGATTATATTTGTAGATCATCCTTCGATGTTATTCTTCATCGTTCACATGGTTTCATCACAACTTCTACTGAGGCTGATTATATTTCTAGATCATCCTTCATCCTTCACTTCTTCAGGGCGTTTCACCCGACTTGATACAGCGGGCTGATTTCAACGATGTTATTATTCATCGTTCACATGGTTTCATCACAACTTCTACTCAGGCTGATTATATTTGTAGACCATCCTCCATCCTTCAATCCTTCAGGGCATTTCACTCCGACTTAATAAAGCGGGCTGATTTCAACGATGTTATTCTTCATCGTTCACATGGTTTCATCACAACTTCTACTGAGGCTGATTATATTTGTAGATCATCCTTCACTTCTTCAGGGCGTTTCACTCTCCAAATAGCAAATGTCATGTCATCGTTCACATGGTTTCATCACAACTTCTACTGAGGCTGATTATATTTGTAGACCATCCTCCATCCTTCAATCCTTCAGGGCATTTCACTCCGACTTAATAAAGCGGGCTGATTTCAACGATGTTATTCTTCATCGTTCACATGGTTTCATCACAACTTCTACTGAGGCTGATTATATTTGTAGATCATCCTTCACTTCTTCAGGGCGTTTCACTCTCCAAATAGCAAATGTCATGTCATCGTTCACATGGTTTCATCACAACTTCTACTGAGGCTGATTATATTTGTAGACCATCCTCCATCCTTCAATCCTTCAGGGCATTTCACTCCGACTTAATAAAGCGGGCTGATTTCAACGATGTTATTCTTCATCGTTCACATGGTTTCATCACAACTTCTACTCAGGCTGATTATATTTGTAGACCATCCTCCATCCTTCAATCCTTCAGGGCATTTCACTCCGACTTAATAAAGCGGGCTGATTTCAACGATGTTATTCTTCATCGTTCACATGGTTTCATCACAACTTCTACTGAGGCTGATTATATTTGTAGATCATCCTTCACTTCTTCAGGGCGTTTCACTCTCCAAATAGCAAATGTCATGTCATCGTTCACATGGTTTCATCACAACTTCTACTGAGGCTGATTATATTTGTAGACCATCCTCCATCCTTCAATCCTTCAGGGCATTTCACTCCGACTTAATAAAGCGGGCTGATTTCAACGATGTTATTCTTCATCGTTCACATGGTTTCATCACAACTTCTACTCAGGCTGATTATATTTGTAGACCATCCTCCATCCTTCAATCCTTCAGGGCATTTCACTCCGACTTAATAAAGCGGGCTGATTTCAACGATGTTATTCTTCATCGTTCACATGGTTTCATCACAACTTCTACTGAGGCTGATTATATTTGTAGATCATCCTTCACTTCTTCAGGGCGTTTCACTCTCCAAATAGCAAATGTCATGTCATCGTTCACATGGTTTCATCACAACTTCTACTGAGGCTGATTATATTTGTAGACCATCCTCCATCCTTCAATCCTTCAGGGCATTTCACTCCGACTTAATAAAGCGGGCTGATTTCAACGATGTTATTCTTCATCGTTCACATGGTTTCATCACAACTTCTACTGAGGCTGATTATATTTGTAGATCATCCTTCACTTCTTCAGGGCGTTTCACTCTCCAAATAGCAAATGTCATGTCATCGTTCACATGGTTTCATCACAACTTCTACTGAGGCTGATTATATTTGTAGACCATCCTCCATCCTTCAATCCTTCAGGGCATTTCACTCCGACTTAATAAAGCGGGCTGATTTCAACGATGTTATTCTTCATCGTTCACATGGTTTCATCACAACTTCTACTCAGGCTGATTATATTTGTAGACCATCCTCCATCCTTCAATCCTTCAGGGCATTTCACTCCGACTTAATAAAGCGGGCTGATTTCAACGATGTTATTCTTCATCGTTCACATGGTTTCATCACAACTTCTACTGAGGCTGATTATATTTGTAGATCATCCTTCACTTCTTCAGGGCGTTTCACTCTCCAAATAGCAAATGTCATGTCATCGTTCACATGGTTTCATCACAACTTCTACTGAGGCTGATTATATTTGTAGACCATCCTCCATCCTTCAATCCTTCAGGGCATTTCACTCCGACTTAATAAAGCGGGCTGATTTCAACGATGTTATTCTTCATCGTTCACATGGTTTCATCACAACTTCTACTGAGCACTCTTTCAGGGCGTTTCACCCGACTTGATAGCAGCGGGCTGATTTCAATGATGTTATTCTTCATCGTTCATATGGTTTCATCACAACTTCTACTGAGGCTGATTATATTTGTAGACCATCCTCCATCCTTCAATCCTTCAGGGCATTTCACTCCGACTTAATAAAGCGGGCTGATTTCAACGATGTTATTCTTCATCGTTCACATGGTTTCATCACAACTTCTACTGAGGCTGATTATATTTGTAGATCATCCTTCACTTCTTCAGGGCGTTTCACTCTCCAAATAGCAAATGTCATGTCATCGTTCACATGGTTTCATCACAACTTCTACTGAGGCTGATTATATTTGTAGACCATCCTCCATCCTTCAATCCTTCAGGGCATTTCACTCCGACTTAATAAAGCGGGCTGATTTCAACGATGTTATTCTTCATCGTTCACATGGTTTCATCACAACTTCTACTCAGGCTGATTATATTTGTAGACCATCCTCCATCCTTCAATCCTTCAGGGCATTTCACTCCGACTTAATAAAGCGGGCTGATTTCAACGATGTTATTCTTCATCGTTCACATGGTTTCATCACAACTTCTACTGAGGCTGATTATATTTGTAGATCATCCTTCACTTCTTCAGGGCGTTTCACTCTCCAAATAGCAAATGTCATGTCATCGTTCACATGGTTTCATCACAACTTCTACTGAGGCTGATTATATTTGTAGACCATCCTCCATCCTTCAATCCTTCAGGGCATTTCACTCCGACTTAATAAAGCGGGCTGATTTCAACGATGTTATTCTTCATCGTTCACATGGTTTCATCACAACTTCTACTGAGCACTCTTTCAGGGCGTTTCACCCGACTTGATAGCAGCGGGCTGATTTCAATGATGTTATTCTTCATCGTTCATATGGTTTCATCACAACTTCTACTGAGGCTGATTATATTTGTAGATCATCCTTCATCCTTCACTTTTTCAGGGCGTTTCACTCTCCAAATAGCAAATGTCATGTCATCGTTCACATGGTTTCATCACAACTTCTACTGAGGCTGATTATATTTGTAGATCATCCTCCGTAGATCATCCTTCAAGATTTGTCATAAATTTGGCTATATCTGTCTTTGGAAGAGTCTTACTTCTACAATTTGCTTCAAGTGAATTCATCCAGATTTTAACAAGTACATCTTTCCAGTTAAACGTGGCTAAGTCTATGATCGAGTGTCGTGGCTCATCCTTCTTCCGTCGTAATCATACTTCGCTTCCGAGTAAATTCCGGGTGGGACATCCTCCATCCTTCAAGTTTTTCTTCAATTTGGCTATCTTTGTCTCTGTCAGAGTCTGACACGTTCTACAATTCGCTTCAAGGGAATTCATCCCGATTTTAACAAGTACCAGTTTCCAGTCAAACATCCTCCATCCTTCAAGCATGGCGTTCTCTTCCGTCTTAATCATACATCGCATTCCAAGTTAATTCTAGGTTGGACATCCTCCATCCTTCAACATTTTTCATCAATTTAGCTTTGTTTCTGTCAGAGTCTTACTTTTCCTACAATTCGCTTCAAGAGAATTCATCCTGATTCTAACAAGTACACCTTTCCAGTCAAACATCCTCCTACACTTCGAAGGAATTCATTTAGAATATAATAACACCCTGGATATATATGCTGATGGAGTTTGAATTTATCTCACTTTGGCAAAAAGGTTCACTCTTTGTGACAACATATTGCTTCCACTCGTCCTACATCCTTCGTAACCATTTTAACAACACCCTGGTTACATGTATATATGCTGATGGAGTTTGAGTTTTGCTCACTTTGGCAAAAAGGTTCACCTTTGGTGACACAAATATTGCTTCCAGTCATCCTCCATCCTTCAAGTGTTTCATCAATTTGGCTATCTCTCTACACTACGCTTCGAAGGAATTCATTTAGAATATAATAACACCTGGATATATATGCTGATGGAGTTTGAATTTATCTCACTTTGGCAAAAAGGTTCACTCTTTGTGACAACATATTGCTTCCACTCGTCCTACATCCTTCGTCATACATCGCATTCCGAATTAATTCCGGGTGGGACATCCTCCATCTTTCAAGATTTGTCATCAATTTGGCTATCTCTGTCTCTGTCAGAGTCTTACTTTTTTATCAATTTGGCTAACATAAATGCAGCTGAATAGGGATGGGCCACGGGGTTAACCTACCAACGCCAGGGTCAGAATTTCGAGGAGAATCTGAGAATCCATTCTCGCAAGGAGAATCCATCGATTTTTGCATCATTTGCAGGAATCCAAATGGATTCTCGCAACCTTTGACGAAATTCTGACCCTGCAACGCCACGTCCAAAGTCGTGGGACAGCTGCATTTAAAATTCAAAAAGACTATACATGATATATCTGAAAATTATATCAACAATAATTCATTCAATTCAATTTTGTGTGAAATTTTGTGTTTTGTTGTTATATTATTTTGAAATCAAAACAAATTAGGCTGGAGAAATGCAATATGCAACACAAAACACCTGGGTGTACAGGCATAAACACTGTGACTTCATATTTACTATGCCCAAACCCCCTCCAAATTCTTCCCGCCAAAAACTATTTTTACATATTACTATAACCTTACTCTGGAGTTTCATGCCCGTAAGGCAATCATACTAGTTTCAGAACTCACCCCCTCGCAAAGAAAAATTCATATGGTTATAAATTCACCACTCAAAACAAAATGACAAAATAATAAAATCGTGAAAATTAAGGCGCCTAAATTAATTGATACTTCTTGGTATGTAAATAGGAGTCCCTTATATCTGTAGCATCCATCATAGTCATCAGTAAATAAAGTATGTATACAATAGCCAACATTTTCTAATTGCAATATAAAAAGTGACCTTTCCCTAAGAACCACAAATTTAACATGCATTAGACGTCTCAACCCTTGGAAATCTCAATTCAAGTTCACATAAGGCGAGGTCTATACCCTATAAAATCCTATTTCATAAACACAGCTGTAAACACCCGTACATCATCATACACCATCTGGTCTAGTTGACATTGACCGGTCAGTTTGATACCTGAACCACACCAAATAGCAATTGGGTCACAAATGTGGTTTCAAAGGGTTGAGGGCTGTAAGGGTTAATCTACCTTAAGTAGGCCTATGTATAAAATGCTGAATATAAGTGGGTCATTCCATGAAGTTGGGTACACAAAGTGTGACATGGGGGTCAACATTTGAAATTCATTTTATTAGAATTCAAGTAACATTTTCAAGTGCTATAATATGTCCCATTCCCCAAATAGTAAAAGAAATTCATGAATGTTGACCATTTTTAATGCCACAGTACATTTTCCGTTAGAATGTCTATTTCGTTTCACATGTAACATGGACACCAAACTCAAAACTGTAATTCACCCAGTTATGCAGTAAAAAGATGATATGGTTCACTTACATATCTTATTAAACAGGTAATTTGTATCCATAAACTACTATTGAAAATTCAAAATGAAACCCGTGGACAATTTTTGTTAAATCATAACATACTTTGTAACCAATACTGTCTAAATGATGTCTTTTTTATGATGAACCCTTTTTATAACAAAAACATTGTTAATTAGGCTGAATTTTAATCCAATTTAAAGAAAACAGTCTTCAATTGTTATATCCCACACCTTGGGTCAAATTGATATAAAAATATATGGTGGTTTGTATGTGAGATAGTGTTAATGGGCTATATTTGCCCAAGTTTCACATGTAACTGGACACCAAATTCTTTGGTGTCCAGTTACAGTGTGAAACATAAATATGTTCAGTAACATATTTATGGACAATGAAAATAGATGTTTTAGTCAGATGTTAATCTAATAATGATTTTATTGACAATGCACAACTTAAATTGTTATTCTCTAGGCAAAATATGGTTGTAAGATGTAAAATGTGATTATACATGAACTAAGGTCTCATGTGTAACAAATGTACACGGACACCAAAATATTAAATTCCAATATATTTAGTTATATTTAATTGTGTGTATCCTCAAATGCTCTTTAATCTAACCAACATGGTATTAATTTTCTATATTTGTTTAAAACACTACCACCTATCCTTTATTTGAAAATTCTCATGCTATTTTGGGATAAAATTAAGGTTTCACGTGTAACGATGTCCCTCGGACACCAAAACATAATTTGCTCCATATTTCCAAAATTGAAAGTGGGATTCAAAACTTTTTGTTATGGATGTTATCTACCCATGAAAAGCATTAAGTAATAGTGATTTGGTGAAGATGGTGTTTCAAATATAGCAAGGATTCAACTATAAAAATATCACACTGTAACATATTTGGCGGACACCAAATTTTGTCCCATACTTTGAAATTATTATAAAAATTTGAATTTTGGAATTTCAATTCAACTTGGACTTTAATTCTTTTTTATGTCAAGAAGTCTTGCAAAAATAATTTGAACCAAAACCAGGTAACATCTATTATGGGTTTTATCATCAGTTCTTGGGGTTTCATAGTAACGCAATTTTGCGGACACCAAATGTTACATGTGAAACCTTTTTTTGGCATTCAGTTCACGATGTGCTAAGACCAAAAAATATACAAAATGTATTTAAAATATTCATGATTAGGCTCTAAACAATTAGTCTGACCAACTAAAAGGCCAGATTAAGTGTTCAGAAAATGTCCACAGCACTTTCCATGACCTCCTTCAAAATGTCACACAATTTTACCCAAAAACGTGATAATTTTTGCTTGTTTTTGCTCAAAATGACGGTGAACACTTTATCCAATTCATTTAAGTTTGGTATCATTTGAAAGCTATCTCAATACTCTACAATTACAAATCATAATAATTCAAAAACCTATACTGGTTTAACTAAAAAATATAATTTCATCACTGGAAATTGCACCATTTACAAAGTGTACCCAACTTCATGGAATGACCCAAGTACATGTATACATTTACAGGTGTTTTCACCCCAGTTTATCCAAATTAATTCCAAATAGAAAATTTGTGACGTGATTAAGCAGAATGAGTCGCATGTCGACAGTTTTAAATTTTGATATTTGTCCATCATATAAAAGCAAGTGGAAAATGCTATACACTGTAGTAGGCCTACATGTACTTGGTCCAAACCCCACTTAAATTATATTGAGTTTATAAGTTACACACAATTTACCAAAGAGAAAACAAAATCCTTAGTAAATTATAAGAATTGGTCACTTTTTTTTGCCTACCGTATTATCCCTTCTAAGCGCCCAGGACCTTATTTATAAGTGCCTACCCCTGATTTTCTCAATGACTACCAACAACAATCCCTTATGTTATAAGTGCCCACCTTTTCAAATGGTCAGCATCCTCAAATGACCACTTGTACATATTTCATTAAGTACATGAAATGGTCAGCCTCCTCAAATGACCAATTGTACATTTTCGTTAAGTACACAACATGTATTTTTGTACGTCAAGTGGTCAGCCTTCTCAAAATTACCAGTTGTACATATATTTAGTACATCAAATGGTCAGCATCTGGGCAGTTCCGTAAATTAGTAACCCAAATTGAAAAAATTGAAAAAAAATTGAAAATCGTCGAAATAACCTAATTTATGTCTCATATCAAAGGTTATAGGTTGTAGTTACATGATATAATTTGGAATTTGACCTATCATTCTCGGTTTGGCTGATTTTGAGGTTGTTGTGGACGTGCAGGACGTTTTTGAGTAGAAATCGCACCATTGAAGTGCAATTATTTCCATGAATGAACTAATAAGGCAAGTATTACAAATTGATACAATCAATACAACAATGAACATGTGTTATGTATCATATAAAATAGTTACTTAAAATGACCAAAATATAGAGGAATTACACTTTTTGGATTAAACTTGGTACCTTCTGTGTCGGACGTACACTCCCAAAAGCTGCTACTTTTAACCACTCCGTTCAATACTTTGGCAATGTTGGAAACCAACGAGGTAAGTATTTTTCTAAAGCTGATGATTTATACTTAATGTTTAAAACTTATTTTGTTCTATACCTGTTTACATGTTTAATACATGGGCTCTTGAAGTGTGTCGGACGTACATCTGTGAATTATTTCAGAGATGTACGTCCGCAACACTAATATGTACCGTGTACGTCCGCAACGGTTAAACATCAGTCAATTTTAACTTCAAGATAAAGGTTCTGATAATTTTCTCTGATGGTTTTGTTTAGGTTTGTCCCTACAAACAAAACAATATTAGTTTTCATTACAGACCTGAACACTTCAGAGATTTTTTGTTTGGAATACAGGTGTACTGAAAAAATCACTTTCTCTGCGTACGTCCGCAACGGAGGGTTTTCACACTATATCTCATAAACCGAAAATGGTACAGCAAAGGAATTTTCAGGTTTTGTACTCCTACTAGAGGTACTTGAAACCCAGGTGTTAAAAATCAAGCAACTGGTATAGTTTAGATTCTGCCAGCCCTCAAAGTGTCTGAAATGTACGTCCGCAACTACGGAATTGCCCATCTTCAAATGACCATCAAATGGTCAGCATCTTCAAATGACCATCAAATCATCAGCTTCAAATGACCATCAAATCGTCAGCTTCAAATGACCATCAAATCGTCAGCATCTTCAAATGACCACTTGTACATTTTTTAGTACATGATAAATGAGTTTAAAAAAGGTAACACAATAAGCGCCCACCCAAAATGACTTTGCTATCCGCCCTGGGCGCTTAATAGGGACAATACGGTACATGTATATAACTCAAAATCAATATTCCTGACATCTGACTCGTTATTGGTAACATAACCCTAACCCCACTAGACCATACAAAATCATCCAAAATAAAACTATCTCCACGCGCGTGCTGCTGCATTGGCTCGATTACGTCACCTACCGCAGGCATATGTGGCCACGAAGTTTGTGGCCGCATATGCGCTGGGGAGTTAGCTCAGTTGATAGGGGCACAGACTTGGGTGCGAATGGTCCCGGGATCGAATCCCGGGGGGTGCTCGATGATTTTTCGGGTTAAAAAAATCGTACTTTTTCCCCCTCCCCCCGATACACGCAAAAACATAGCCGTGGGAGTTAGGGTTAAGTTGGCAATATCATCATAAATTATCAATTCAAATGATGAATCTCACGACAAATTAACTACGTCTTACTCAGTCTTTAGACCTAGTCCAGATATAGTCGAATTTATTAATAAATAGTCACACAATTCAGCATCGAAGTGTGACATATAATCTGTTTATCACTACATGAATGTATAATGTCAACTCGAACATGCTTTTGAGTAAACGCAGTCGAAATGATGGCCACATAAAGTTGTATGATATATCACTTTGATACAAAAGTGAATTGTCTCTACAATTTTGAGAGATTTCCATCTGATTTTGTTTTTGACCTCTCTGTACCTCATTTCTTCCAGCTCCCAGCGCCGAGATGAAGATTCAGCTGACCTTCAAAAACTTCTCGACTGAGTGCACATATGACTATCTGTCCATTTACGATGGTGATTCGTTCACAAGTCCAAAGATAGCCACATTCAGCGGGGATAGGACGCCTGAGCCTGTGGTGGCTAGCTCCGGAAAGGTTAGCAAATTGTTGCGAAGCGAGGGTTTTTATTTATTTATTAATTAAGATTGTAGACAATGTCACAGCAGTAACGCTAACAAAAGCGTTTGTGTCGGTATGCGGTTTGTGCGCATTGCCAGCCAGCCAGCCAATTAGTGATAGTATCACACATTTATATGACCAGCTTTTACACGGGGGAAGACATTAAAAGAAGGGGTTCATGGTTTACAGTTGATTTCCCCAAAAGTTGTTAGTAAATATTCCCATCTGGGCCATTAAAAACAAAATATTTTCCCCTGTAATGTATGTATGTGTACAATGAGTAAGCTTTACGCTGATTATCCGCCGATGTTCGCCAAGATTAGCCCTAAATCCTCTTCACAAAAAGCAATATTACACAACTTATTATAATAATGATTATAATGTACTAACCAACCAAAAAGTAAATTTAATTTTACCATCAAAATGCACTTATATATACTTGTGTAATCATGATACATGTTGAAGGCGCTCTAACACAATCATTTTCAGAGAGTCTTATTGATTTAAGCGTAAAAATGGTGCTTGGATACATTTGTAAATACCTAACTCTTGGGGAAAATATGTTGTGTAAATAAACCAACTGAAAAACCCCACCTCTTGTGATTTTATCTGTGTTATTTCAGATGTTGATATACTTGTACAGCGACACCAATTACAATCTCAACGGGACATACGCCACCTACGCGATACAGAACTGTACAAATGACTGTTCTGGTCATCACGGCATTTGCAATGAGGTCACACACACATGTAGCTGCGATGATCAGTACAAGGGTGATGGCTGCGAAAAGTTGACGTGTCCCAACCTTTGCGGCACCGATCTCCAACACGGCGCATGTAATTTCATGGTAATGGTATGTTATTGTTAGAATAGACTGGTATGTTAACCCTAACCTCCTACCCACAGTTTCCAAGGGAATTTCTTTCAACGACAAAAACGTGGACAAAAAAAAGAGTGGCACCGCCACCGGGGCTCGAACCCACAACCTCTCGGTTGCAAGACGGACGATCTACCAGTGTGCCGCGGGGGCCAACCATACTTGGGCAAGTATATTCGCCCAACTATGTAGCCTGGGGCCATTATTTCATCGAAAAAGTGCCACGCCAGCTGGCACAGACAGACTTTACCGTGGACATTTGTGGCATTGGGACTGGTTATGGTTAATAAAACCATAGGCCTACATAGAAAAATTCAAAAAAAAGAAGACTTTTTTTTAAACAAAACTTACTTCCTATAACCTCCTACCCACATTTTCCAAGGGAATTTTTTCAATGACAAAAACACGGACAAAATGAGTGGCGCCGCCACCGGGGCTCAAACCCACAACCTCTCGGTTGCGGACGGACGCTCTACCAGTGCGCCACGGGGGCCAACCATACATGGGCGAATTCGCCCAACTATGTAGCCTAGGGCCATTACTTCTTCGAAAAAGTGCCACACCAGCTGGCACAGACAGACTTTACTGTGGACATTTGTGGCATTGGGACTGGTTAAGGTTAGGCCTAATGTGCCAAATGATGTGGGGTTTTGGAGGGTGAATGAAAGAGCGAAGGGTATGTCAGCGATTTCACTGGTCACAAATCTCAAAGGTGAAAGCAAAAATGATGCTCATTATTTGTGCTAGAGAGCAGTGTTGAAATGCAATTTCAAAATTCTCCACTCTCCGGTAGAACATTTAAGCATGAAAAATCAAAAGTGTTTCACCATATTGTATACAGTATAGGTTAAGTGAAAACACTGAATGTGTTAGCTCCAATGCAGTAATTTAACATGAAATATTTGCTTTTCTTTCTTTTCTCCACGCCCTTACCCATCCAGCCAAAACCTAAATGTGATTGCAACCCAGGATTTGTCGGGGAGAGTTGCAGCCTGCCGACAAAGAGCAATGATGCATGGGGAGGTACGCTACTTGTAGCATCCGGTGTGCAGGCTGTTACACAATTCTCATTGGAAGCGAGGACAGGACATGGAGCGGTATACCATGCTAAGACAGATAGGCTATGGGTGTTTGGAGGTAAGGGTAAATCTGTGGGAACCCCACCCCCCTAACCCCCATCCCCACACAATAAAACCCCTCATTTCATAGGTAAATCGGTGGAGATCCTCCCTAATCCTCACCGCCTCCCCCTTCCATCCACACACACACCCCCACACCCACCCCAACCTCTTCATCTTATGGGGAGGGTGAACCCTTTTACCACCAAATTTGTTGACCATATTTTGTAAGGAAAAATATGAATTTGATTCAAAGTCGAGAGTCAAACTTCCTACTAAAGTCAAGTTTTTTACCCAATACTACTTCTTTTCAAATTGCTTTTCTTAGAGTAAAATCCTGGACATTTTAATATGAATCCCTCGCTGTCGCTGCCCCTCATACGCACACAAATTTATTTTTAACTTGCAACACCAGAAAGCATTTATAATCACAGAACATACTAAAATTAATACAATACAAATATAATGTAAACTTGATTATAATACAGGCCTACGCCAATAAAAAATGGTACTAAATGTGAAATTTACTTGAGATGGTTTTAGACAATGTCCCATTTCTGTATATTATGCATGTCAAGTATTGAGTGTGTTTGTATGGTGTCCTGAATCATAATTTCAAAGGCATGCATTGAAGGCTTAAACTTTTGACATCTGCAACTATATGTCTATGAGTAATATCTGATTAATTGTATGCGGTTACTTAAAGGTCAACAAAAATGGTGATTCAAGTAGGTTTTATTCAATAGAGTATGTTTAGAGAAATATAATGTAAACAAAATTACTCTTACATTTATCAAGGGAAAAAGATATTCAAAAAACCAATCATAATTGCCAGTGTTTCTTGTTTAGTGTGGGATGACCTGTATACGGATGACGCTCTACAATGTCACAGGTGTAACTCCCAAACTAGGTATCGGGTTCAGGTCTCAGTCGATAGGTCTGAACAAACAAAAGTCATAGTAGATGCTTGCTTATGCTATCAACCTATTGAGGTGCTGTGTGCGAGTCTGGGTTATACACCTGTGTTGTATACCGGGTAGTAACCTACCTACTATCATCATTGTCAATATATGATACAAATATACATGCTAAAAACCTCTATATTTTGTTTCCAGGGCAATATTAAAGGGTAATTCTTTTTGTATTTTGGTTTTTACAATATGCTCCATCTATCACACTTGATACACATTTAATATTCTTGGGTTTTATCAACTATCGACAGGTTATTCATTAAAGGAGCAGCTCGATGATTTGGTCAACTTTGACTTTGTTGAGAACTTGTGGTCACTTGTGACTCCTGTCGGGATTGATAGGCCGGTAAGCCAGTTGTTTTTCATATAAATGGTATAAAAAATCATCACAAATTAGTGTCATTCGATAGCTCTACCATCTCCCCCAGGACCATGTTATTACATAGGGCACATTGTTGTTTGTTTGTTTTTGTTTGTTCATTTCCAACCTACCCTGATTTTGAAAACTGACAAAAAAGTGATTACTGTACAAATGAATACCAACCCTAATTTTGGAAATTCCAGAAAAGTTTTTTTTTCTCTTCCAGAATTTTGCCCTCCAGAAATACAGTAAGATATTTTTAAAACTGTTTCTTTACACGGTCACCTCTAAATAGTTTTAAAACATGAATGACATGATTTAAGTGAATTATACATCTTTTTATGTTATTTGTAAAAATAAATAAAAATAAATAAATAAATAAAAATAAATCAGACCGACCAACCCTACCCTTGGATCTACGGACAAACTTGACATTTGAAATGTCTATAATCTGAACTACACATCTGCAGCATCTTAAGCGGATTTGATTCTTACTTTACTTTACGTCTAATGCTGTCAAAATTACAAATAAATTTGGTGTGATGGCTTTTGAAAAATATGCCAAAATATGCATACTCTGAGGTTGGCCCTTTTCTCTGAAGAGCTCTGATTTTTTTAAAAACATTGTGGGAAATAAAGTATAAGGTAAAAAAAATATCAAATTCTACAAAATTTGTGTCAGCCAGCCGTATAAAACTTGTTTCTTCCTTGCCCTTAAAGTACCTGCTGATTAAAGCTCTTCATTTAGGTCAATTTTTTTCTTGAAGATTTGAATTTAACGGTCACTTTTTGCATACTTAAGTGTCATAGTACATTTCTCTTGTCTACTAGTTTCCTTCACTCTCACATATGCCGAACAGTATGGTTGGAAAGAAAATAATATGTTTGATGTAAACAGTTATTCCCTAGAGAAAAGTCCAAACTTATTTGTATTTAAATCTCTGTAAAAAAAGAAGAAGAAGGAAATAACAAAATACATGAAAAGGGACAGGTTTTTTACCTGTTTAGCATTTCTCCTTTTTGTTTGAAACTCTGTACCTGGACTGTAAGAGCACTGGAAATTTGTGTGTGATAAATTTGTTGTTCATCGCTAATTTTGAGCTGCTTCGCGTGTCTTTAAATGTGCGATTTACATAGACCTATATATCACATAGACCTATTATTTTCGCGGCAGCTGAATTGAGCGTGAACAGCGCGAAATTTCCACTTTCACAGTATTAAAAACACCTGTTTGAAAGCCTGTTGCACAATGTCATACACTTTTTCCCCCTTGTGCCATATATTTCAGTCTGCCAGACACGGACACACCATGGTCTTATACGATGAAAATGATATCTTAGTATTTGGCGGAGTAACAACGGATGATTCACTCAGCAATGAGCTGTGGTCATTCAACATCATAGGTCAGACCTGGGTCAAGCTAGAACCGGGCATTGATTCCGTTCCACCAGGTCTTGCTGACCACTCAGCGTCCATCGTCAACTATTCCCATCTTTTTGTATTTGGAGGTAAGTGTGCTGTAATTTTGGTATGAAAGTTAGTTTCGGGATACAGAGCAGAACTTTTTGTTTTTTCGAGGTAGTTTTTTTGAAATCAGGGAAACATCTAAAATAATTTCTAAAAATAATTTCATGGTTTCATATTATACATGTACAAAAAATGATGTTATTAACATTAAATCTCAAATTAAGAAACAATGATCGTGTCATAGTAAAGAAAATCCTATCAGTTTGTCCACAAGCAAGGTTTATTTTAAGAACACAAAACTGAAACAAATAATTGCTACAAATGGTTTTTTTCCTTCTTTTTGTTGATGCCGACGCACCAACTATTTATTTGTATTTGTCATACAGGAAACAATAATAATGAACATTTAGTTTTAATATTCTCTATATAATAAAGTACAGTATTTAATTATTGTCTTTCGACCTTTTATATAAACTCCATTTTTTATTGTGTTTATATAATCTTCCCTTTCCAATGGCAATAAGATAATTGCTACAAATGTTGTAGCATTGGAAATATGGACACTTCAGCTTTTCACTGATAAGAAAAACCATAGGATCAAAGGTAAACCAAAGGTGATTGAAAAAAATATTCTGAACTTTTTTGAGGTAAATAAACCTGTGTTACTGACGTACCAAATGAATTCAACTTATTTATATACAATTGATTTTTTTTTCTCGTCTCTTCTTAAGGTCGTAGCGAGACTGAAGATTTTTCTAGTGTAATCTACAAGTATGATCTGGTTCTGAAATCTGGCTGGGAGATAGTCGCACCTCTCGGTGGCACAGAAAAATCTGTGGCAGTGAGGGGACATAGTAGTGTATATCATGCCGACACACAGTCCTTTGTTGTGTTTGGGGGATTTAGACCATCGTCAGCAAGGTAAGTCGACTATACATTGTAAGTGGTTCGACTGGGCTGAAAATCTGTAGCTTTTAGGTAGCATAGTATTTCATTCCATACCGCCACACCGGTTCAGTCTCTTTACAAAGCACTGACTCAAAAAGAGGTTTGGAAAATGTAATTATATAAATTCCATGATTGTATAATATGTAAATATACTAAACATTCAGAAGAAACTCGATATCCCCAAAATCGTGGCAAAGTTCAGTTGA
The DNA here is from genome assembly GCA_035610835.1 of Ophiura sarsii. Classification (NCBI taxonomy): domain Eukaryota; kingdom Metazoa; phylum Echinodermata; class Ophiuroidea; order Amphilepidida; family Ophiuridae; genus Ophiura; species Ophiura sarsii. Next base: position 66,141,816 of record CM069449.1, on the reverse strand, counting down.
CATGAATCAATTTCAAATTTCAAAATATGGGAGGAAATTCAATCCCACTAAAATATTGTCCTTGTTTCTCACCTGTGTACAGGCTTAGTCAGCGCTCCAATGATATCCACGCATTCCACGTGGAGAAGAGATACTGGACAAAGTGGATCAGTTCAAATGCTCCCAGGGAACGGGCTTTTCACACTGCCAACGTCATCGGCAATTACATGGTTATTTACGGTGAGCATTTCATTTAATTACTAATATCACTCCGTTTTGTATCAAGATTTGATGGTGACTTTAGTGTGTATTTTAATAACTGTGGCATTATATCAACATCGCAAATTCAATAGGACAGCGATATCGATACCAGATTAATTAGATGTTCATGTTGGGGCGAGCATGCTGCATCTGTCGAGACTATATGCAAGATATATAAACAAACCTGACACAGTAATCCTAACAAAATATGAAGACTTGATCTGGACTTACTGTAAGTCTCGCAGATAATTTGTCTTACACGCTATTTGACCGGAGGAGAATCCATAGGTTCTCTATAGCAAATGCCTTTGCATGAACCTTTGACAAACTTATGACCAAGGCTCAAGATAAGCGGGCGCTGGGAGATTTTTATCCCTCTGTCCTTCTGCCATAGCGCCCTGTAATGCTGAATTTAAAAAAAACAGAGCGCTGATATTTTGTCCAAACCAGCGCCCGTTGATGATCGTAAGCTTGCCTAAGACATCGAATTTCGATTTGACAATACGATTTGATAAAAAGTTAGCTCCCGGTAGACTGAAAGTAGCTCCTGGTTCTCAATAAATCTCATGATCCGGGCGCTACTTTGGAAAAAAAGTAGCTCCCGGTAAAAAAACTGTTATCTTGAGCCTTGCTTAATTATGACTCTGTCAATTTTTCAGGAGAAATGATAAAAATATGGGCTTTCTTCTGATACCCAAAATCTCAATTTTGATTGTGAAAAGTAATTGTTTTATTTCTTATTTCTGCAGGTGGCAATGTGCACAGACACCTGACTCAGGGTAACATCAATCAACCACTAGAGCATGAGAAATGTTATGAGGACACCATTGAGCTGTACCACCTTGGATGCCACCAGTGGGTGGACTTTGATGATTTAGCTAAAGAATTTCAAGGTGAGTTGAACTTGGTACCCTGGGGATGAGTGAAATGGCATAGATCAGGTAGAGTAGGGTATTTCTTTTATTTTTTAAAGAAACCCGGTATTAGCAGCTCCATGCTGTGACGTCACCAGCGATGGTTTTCAGTTTTCAATATGATTTATTCTATTAAAATGTACTACCGGACCGGGTTCCAAAGTATCAGCAATCAATAATTTCCTTTTATCTTGGAGCTGTCATTAAAAGAGAGGGTCAAAACAGTAAAAATGTGTTCACGTTTTAGTTCAATAAGTGTATGCATCATGTAATGACATTATCCTCAGGAACTCAAAATTGTCCAATTATATTTTAGTTGGTCTGTGTGTTCTTTAGAAATGGTCGATACCGTCAAGAATGTACATTTTCAATTATTGAATCCACATTCAATAATTAATGATCAATTGCTGAAATTTCAATGCAATTGTTGAATTTCTTGTTAAATTTCTAACAAGATGACAGTATAAATTTAGGAAAAAGGGTACTTTAGATCCCAGATACTGCACTGTACTAGTTCATCCAATACTGGAACACCAGTCAGTGTTCCAGTATCAACCGATACTTGAGCATAAAAATGTTTCAGTAGTGCTCGATCTGGAACACAATTTGGTGTTCCAGTATCTGTTCCAGTATCGACCTATACTGGAACAGTAAAATCATACCAGTATTGACCGATACTGGCAACCTTTACCTTCCAGTAATGAACGATACTGGTATACCAGTATCTGGGACCTAAAGTACAGTTTTTCCTATATTTTTTACGCTGAAAAATATGCATTTACAAGTAATAGTTGATTATTGATCCAGGGAACGAACACACATAGTGCAACACTTGCTTATATCAATTACAATGCAACACAATCTTGTAATTTCCAGATGCCAAAGAAGATGTATACACAGTAACACGAGGGCGCTTTGGACATGCAACGGCCGTCCGTGATGACTCCACGCTACTAGTGATGGGTGGTTACAATGGAGTGGTACTGAAGGACACGCTAGCTATAAAGATGCCTGGCACTGTTGCTATTAACTCCAACTCTGTGAACCAGAGTACCAGTAACTGTCATTATCATACAAGGTAGGATCACGGTTGAAATATTGTGTACAGCCGCAGCATAAGAGGCCAATAAGGTTTATCGAGAATAAAAAAAACCCCATTGATTATCCTTTTCTGTTGCATTGTGGGATCGCAAAAGTGCAAAATCTGCCCCGTCCTGGACCCCACAATGCATCAGAAAAGGATAATCAATGGATTTTTTCCGATTGGCGATAAGGCTTATGTCAAAGAAAAAGTTGAGATCTTAAAAATATAAACAAAAGGAACTTTTTTAATATTTTGAAATGACACCATTGTGGTTAAGATTGATTAAAAACTGCTTTCTGATTTTATTAAAAATAGTACTGTAAAATTGTCTTTATGTTCTTTGTTTTTCCATGCATAATCCATCAAATATCTCAAACTGCACTCTTTTGCCGCGACTGTAAACAATTGTTTATCAGGCATGAGCATTTCCCTTTTTAACAGGAATTCTTTTTTTGTGGGGGGGGGGGTCCACATTTCCGCACTTTCTTTTAATTATAGCCTGTTTTTTGCCTTTTTAGCCCAATTTCACGCACACACTCAGTTTTGTGTCTTCATGTTTTTTTATTCTCATGCTTGGTTCATTTTCTTGGAAGAAATTTAGATCGATCACAATTTTAGCTTATGCTTCTGTACAAAGCACCCACATAGCTCCTCTCCAGAACTGTCCTCAAATTGAAATGAGCTGGCATAAATGAGATTGGATCAAGACTATTCTTTTCTCATGTCTGAAGGCTGACAGCAAAATTGTTAACTTTATTTGTTGGGAGTGGCTGTTTTTAATAATAATACAACCAGCATGCTTATATAGGCTTTTTAAGCCTGGCCCGAGCAATTTGCTTGAGTCTGGTCCCTTCAGGACCCAAGCATGTGTCTGTACGGACCGACCGTGTAAACAAACAAACAAGCTAATCTAAAGGATACTGTAAAAGGGGACATTTCGTGCTACATATATATTCGCGCTTTTCATGCTAAATTGAGCAAGCGCGAAAATAAAAACGTGTGAATATATTCATTTTGTATGTAGGTCTATGTAAGAAAGCTCAAATTTGCGAAAATAAAAACAAATAAAATTGTTCAAAATGTACAAAGCGCGAAAAATCACATGCGCGAAAATGTCCACTTTTACAGTAGTGGTTTTCACTCTATCAACCCTATCAAAAGGAATCTTGCAGATGATGCAAACATTGTTGTAGATTGATGACGAGGCTAAGTTGAAACATAATTTAATCCCTAATCCCCACTCTCAGTTGGAGTCATGCCAAAAATTGTACACTTTTTCAGAGAAGGATTTTTCACAAATGTCTTAAAGCTGAAATATCCCGGACTATAGAAAATATTAATCAGGACTTTTACTATTTCACAGTGAAATATCCTGGGTATATTTATGGTGAAGAGGGCATTAAAATTGAAGCTCTGATGTGGAGAAACTAGTTTTTGGTTGAATTTTATTAACCTATCGTCATTTGTTAAGTAGCGTTTTATTTTAATGATGGTTCCTCCCTACCATGTACGTCCCAAGAAATTTGGTTTGAGAATACAATTCATATAATTTCACAACGTCTTCCTAATTTTGAGAAATCTGTGTGTGATAAAGTTTACCCATTACTTTACCGCTGTGTATGCTATGCTATGGTATTTAATGGTAGATGCGGTTGTCAATGTCAATATTTCCACCACATTGATATGTTTTGTATACACTGATGTATTGTTTTTTTCATCTTTTTTTCCACAGTGAAGCTACCTGCCTGACTAACCCTGACTGTGGATGGTGTAACACAGGATCTTGCATGGGCCATGAACAACAGCAGGTATGGAACTCACTGCTTTCTTTGTTTACCTGATTTAACCCTTTTAGAACTATAGGCTGATTGGTCAGAAAGATGAATTCATCATTTGTTGCACCAATCAGAGGCTTTGTTAGAGTAATTGAACCCTGACAAAAATTGTAGTGAAATATTTTTAAAGCTATATATCGAGGGTTGAGCCGCTAGAAGGCCGTAATTCAATTTTTGGCAAATTGATATTTTGGTACAAAAATAATCCTATATCCTTGATTTTCAGAACCATAATGAGATAACTCACAAACACTCTAAATTTGCCTAAAATAAGAGTTATAGGTTGGATGCTTCAGTGTATTGTAATGGGTCCCAAATATTTGAAAGTCGATTATCTCAAAATAGCATTTCTTGAGTTACGGCCTTCTGGCGCTCAACCCTCCGAAGTAAATATGTTATTCAAGTGGGTATATCTTGGGCCAAATTTTTTTTTTGTTATATTGGCGTAACGGGCTGAACAAAAATAGGGTAGGTAGGTAGGGTTGTTGTTTTTTGTTTGTTTTTTTTGTTTGTTTTTTTTAGCAGCTGTTTTTGAACAATGTTAACCGAGTTTAAACATTCCCTATTGTTTGTTAGAAGTACCCCTCAGTACAAGTCTATATTCGAGGAGCACCGTCGTATTTCGTTCGAGAAAAAACATTTATTTTTTTCATTTTTTTATTTTTTAGGGTCGGTCGGTTTTTTTTTTTTTTTTTTTTTCACTGAAAAAAAGAAAAAGAGGTGTAGGGTCGGGCGTATTTTTAGGGTCGGGCGGGTTACGCCAATATAACAATTTTTTTTTTTTTGCCTTGTAATGAACCAATCATAAACACTGTTTAGACAGGTAATATGAACTTGTTCAAGATTTTACTATAGTTTGATCAAATCCAAATTGGCAAACCTCCTTACAGCAGCGGATGAAGGCATCAAGCGCACTGTGCATCAAATGTGTGATGCATGAGTTTTGCCAAAATTGCCCGCGCTCGCTTTGATTACTTTTGCGCGCTGAGAGATAAAAACACACATTTCTTGCCGATTTTGGAACTGATTTAACTATAGTATTAAGTAATCGAGTCGGATAAAATAACTTATAGATTTTAAGTTGACATTTTGAAAAGAAACACTCATTGTGGTTAGTGGATAACAATCTGCAGTATACAAAACCAGGTTGCTTTTTTCAGATTACCTTATTAGCATTGCTCCCATAGATTTATAAGTTAGATCCGTTGGGCTGCCATTTTGTTTTTCCACTATTGGGAGAAATTTGGAGGTATGTTGGTATTTGTCGAAAAATGTGTGTGAGCATCAAGAAAGAGTCGCTCTCTCCGCATATTTCAAACCTGCCAACAAGGAGAGAGAAACGGCTCCATTACATGAGCTCAGCTGCTTTCGTTCTTTTTCATATAATTCCAAAAAATACCGACATACCTCCAAATTTCCCCCATGATTGCAATTCAAAATGGCGCCCATTATACGTAAAGGAATAGAGCAATACATTTTGTACCGGATCTTGTTTTTAATTCTATGATTGCCCCTCATCTCTGTTCATTGTTCTGTCCTATGCCAGTTAAAAAAAATATGTGGTGATTGAAAGTCCCGGTTTCAATGACGTCATGGTTATTTATGGTACTCAAATTTGTGCATAAGGCTAAATTTAAAAAAAAAACATTTGTCTCGCGCGTTAGAAGAAAAAAAATTGTGTATAAGGCTAAATTTTAAAAAAAAACATTTGTCTCGCGCGTTAGAAGAAAAAAATCTTTAAAAAAAGTTTTAATTTTTTTACTTTTTTTTTTAGAAAAAAAAAATCCCAAAATGTCACAAATTTTGCAGATTTTCATTGATCACATAATTTTAAATACAAAAGGTCACTTTTACAAGGATTTCAATATTTTATATTTAAAAGAAAAAAAGGAAAAACTTAAATAAAAAAAAATTCCGCATTAGGGTTTGAAAAACTGAAGAGCTTTGAGACAAAAGAATTTTTTAATATAGCCTAATGACTTCATTTTATTTCTATATAACTATGCGATTGGGCTCGATAATTATTTTTTCTAACATATAATAAACAATGTTGTGCTTGCTTTAATAAATCATATGAAACTTGTCCATATTTCCCAGAATTGTAACCAAGGTTTCACAGCCAGCGTCTGCCACGGTACATGTAGCATGTTGTCAACGTGTGAATCATGCGCTTTATGGGGTCAAGGGTCATCTAGTAGCAACACCCCTGCCTGGTCACGTACCAATGAATTGTGCGGTTGGTGCGTACAGGAGCAGAGGTGTTATCCGGCAACTGGTAAGACAATTTCAGATATTTATTGATTTCATTTAGTTATCTTTTTAATTGATTATTTGCACAAATTTTCGAATTGGTTTTATTGTTCCTGCACAGACAATTACAATGCTTAACCGATCCTGTGCCTAATCACTCTATGCATCTTAATATCTGGCTTACATTGGGTATACTCAAGATTCAATTTCATAAAATTACACATTTTAATAGATTAAGGGGGACTCAAGGAAGTTTTTGATTTGATTTTTTGAATTTTGTGAGTGCTGTAATTATTGAACTATTAATCAAATGCATATAAAAGTATACATTTTTGGAAAGGAAATGGATCAGAGAATCCAAATTTGTGAGTGCTATAATTTGGATCCATTTCCTTTCCAAAAATGTATACTTTTATATACATTTGAGTCACAGTTCAATAATTACAGCACTTAAAAAATTCAAAAAGTGACTTCCTTGAGTCCCCCTTAAACATATGAAAGACATTGAAATAAGAATGGTCTCATTTTACTTCCCAACCCTACCTAACTTCAAATGAATTGCTAAATTTCAATCAAATTGCATATCGTCGCTGTTCTGTCAAAACCTTTCCGTGTTTCCGACCCTTCAACATGTATAAAGTAAAACTGTCCAACAGTTATGTATAGGAAGTGTTGTTTTATACAAGTTCATGGGCAAGAACAAGGGTAAGGTTTTCATAGACATGTTTTTGGCCCTTGTACATGTTTAGAGCTTACTGCCCAAATATTATACGTAATATTAATACATGCTAAATGGCCAGATGTTTGAGCACTAATTCCATCATAATTGTTCTCCACCTCAGCCCCAGAAGGTTACTGTGCCGACAGAACATCGTACACTGGACCTCTAGGATGGTGGGGTCGCAACGGGACATTTATCACCAACTTCAACATGTGCGTTAGTGAAGACACGCCCCCTGGAATGACCTGGGTCAAATTTAGGCACCCGAAGAACGAGTCTTATCCTGATGAGGTGAGAATTCATTTATATTCTGTGAAGTAAAACAAAAGTTTCACATCCCTGCTTGCCTCCTTTATGGAGGCCTGACCAGGTTTTGTTGATATATTTTATTCTGAGGCGATTTGAATACAAAAAGCGAAAACAATCACTAAATCATCAAACATACTCATTAATATTTTGATGATTCCCTGCAGCTCTCCATTGTCAACACCACATCGCAACAGTTTACATTTGACGGTAGTTCATTGGAGCACAACTTGGGTGGGAACTACACTGCCGAGTACAGAGGTTTCGTCCTCCCATTGGATGCCGAGCCCAAGACAATAGGAGGAGCCTTGCAAGTATGGATGGGAACATCTAAGGCTAACTCTGTGTTGTATCTAAGCACTGATGATACACCGGAACGTGTGGTATGTAGTGGATTAGGAAGAATACTTTACACATTTATTTTCATTCATCATTTAATAATAATAATAATAATAATAATAATAATGGCATTTATAATGCGTCGTCAAACTAGGTAAAACTATTCTGAGGCGCAAACATATAAAACAAAAATACAAATTAACATGAAAAATACATAAACAAGGATGATTTGCATATACATGTACATGTATACAAAAGAAATCAATTATAAACTGAGTCAAATAATCTTGTTTTTAACAAGTTCTTAAAAGAGTCAAGTGAACCACAGCATCTTAAATTATAAGGTAGTGAGTTTCAGAGAGTTGGTGCAGCAACCGAAAATGTGCGATCTCCAAATGAAGAAGTAGTCCGTGGAACAACAAGCAAAAGTTTATCAGATGACCGGAGAGTACGTTTTGGATAATATGGTACAAGAAGATTAGCAATATATGTTGGTGAAGTGCCATGCAAAGCTTTCCAAGTTAAAAGAAAAACTTTAAAATGAATCCTTTTGCGAACAGGAAGCCAGTGGAGAGCTTTCAATATTGGAGTGATATGATCAAATTTCCTTGTCTTTGTGAGAACGCGAGCAGCTGCATTTTGAGCAAGTTGTAGTTTGTGGAGTAAGTGATCAGTGATGCCAAAAAGAAGAGAATTGCCATTTACACATTTTTCATAGCATTATTACATTACATATATTCACAAATTCAGAAATTAATCCATGTTTGCATCACATAACCAAATCATACAGCATAACAATTTTTTTTTAAAGATTGGTACATTCAAAAACATCTATAATTGTAATAATCTCCTTATATTCAAAATAGGCATATCACATATAAATTCAATTTCTTCTACTGTTTTTTTTTCATTTTAAGTAATATTTCAAATAAAAGTAAAATAATTGATCGAAGCTCAAATTGTTTTTCAAAATTAATCGGAATAAAAAGAAAAATCACATTTCACATCAAGAATACATACTTTGAATACTTAATATTGACCTCCAGGTCTGAGAAAAATAAAAATTTCTTAAAATGATGTGAAAAGTTAAAAAAAAAGGTTTCTATTTCATTCTATTCCGACTGAATTTCCCTCCAGATGCACAATTTCCCAGCAAAGGGACTCACTACATGAATGCTGATTTGACCATTGTAGAAATGTACAATTCCCCAGCAAGGGACTCAATGAATGCTGTTTTGATAATCTGTTCTAACTATTTTGACCATTGTAGAAATGCACAATTTAAGGGAGACCAACTCTGTATTCAAAAAATTTCACTTAGTTATTTTTGTATGCTGTTTTGTTGTTGTTGCTGTTGCAGTGTACCATCCAATGTGATCGCTGCGTGGTGGACCAGGTCACTTGACTTGTATTCTGAACCAAAGTCAAATTGGTCGCTACACAATCTCTGTGTGTCGCAAAGAAATGAGGATTTTGTATGTGAACACATACCCGGGATATGATGAACTCACTTTGGCAGCAAATAAATCATTGATTGATTGATTGATTGATTGATTGATTGATTGATTGATTGATTGATTGATTGATTGATTGATTGATTGATTGATTGATTGATTGATTGATTGATTGATTGATTGATTGATTGATTGATTGATTGATTGATTGATTGATTGATTGATTGATTGATTGATTGATTGATTGATTGATTGATTGATTGATTGATTGATTGGAACAGTCTCCTTTTGTTGTAATCTAAAGACTCACCCTTTTTTCCATGATAATGTGTGTTCTTTGTCACATGAGCTATAATCTAGATGGAATAATTGATTGTATTACAGGAAGTGGTGGCTTCTCATATCAACCAAGATAGCAAGCACACAGATGTCCTGGCAGTGAGACAAAGTGGAGATCCTGTATTTCTTGATCCATCGGGTACCTACTTTGTCCTTCAGGAAGAGAAGCGGCTAATCAAGAATCGTGAAGCGCTGTCTCAGACGTCCTATATGGAACTGAAATGGGATGGGAACTGGCAACACAGTACCCAGGCTAGCCATGTAAGTCCTAAATTGAAAAGAGTAATTAAAAAAAAATCATGGTGTTCAAAAAAAAGAATCATGGTTCCTTCTGAAGGTATTCCAATAAACTGCGCATACCAATTATCATTTATAAATTTCTGCACATGAAGTTTTCCATCACCAGTCGATCTCAGTTGAAAATTTCCTATAGCGTTACACTGCCGATAATGAGCTAATTGATATTCATGAGGTGATTTACTACGGCGATTTTACATTGGAATTTTGACTTGCTCGATAGAATCATGAATTATAATGCTTTTAAATAATGAATCTGAATAAGAAACATGAATTTATTGGTATAAAATGTACAATGAACACAATGAAATGGTAATTGGGTCTGATGGTTTAATACTTTGTCGACAACACAGTGATAACTTGCAAGCTTCCAGAGGGGGAAATACTTATGGGCGGCAGTGTAAACCAGTTCGTTGTTGTTATTTTTCCGAATAATACTCAATAACCACTGTTTTAATAAAATGGATGTCAGATCAGCTCCAAATTGGCGAAGCCTGCTTACAGCAGCGATTGAATACAGAATATAAATATTATACAATCATTTTTTACTATTCTCCCTATATTGTATCAATCAGGCACTGACAGCGGAGTATCTGAAGCCATACTCCACGGCTACATGCTCTGGGTACAGCACCTGTATGGGTTGTCTTATGGACACGTCGTGCGGCTGGTGCCCGATAAGTGACACGTGCGAGAAGCGCAACGGACCCATGCTGTCAGTGGAGAGATGCGGAACGGGTGCAGGCAATACAGAACACTATTTAGTGACGGATGTGGCTAACTGCGGGTCATGTGACGTACATGTGGATTGTTTATCGTGTGCTCAGGTAGGTGGTTGCTTCAGTAAATAAATTGGTCTGTATGGCATGCATTGACCTGGTTGAAATTGTGGATAGTCCTTCAGATAGGACATTTGACTGAATGTTTATTTCCTTCTCAAAACAAAGCTCGGATTTAAACTGCAACTTCTGTTTTTTTTATAACTTGCATGTTAAAGATACATATTTTGCCCTTGTCATAATTTGAATATGGTAACAAATACAAACATTGTCCATTGTGTAGAATTTTGTTAATGGCAAAATATTTTAGATTTTTTTCCAGTTATTTAACAACTTTTTTTTCTTCATTTTCAAACAAATCTATATTTTATGTAACTAGTGTGAATAAATCATTCATTTTCTTGATCCAGAACAGAAATATTCAAGAAAACTATCAAAATAATGTAATGACCTAAGATGTTAGTTAGTATAATTATGTGAAAGCCTGACATTTGTTTAAAAACCCAATGTTTGAAAAAATTGACTGCCGTCTCAGAGGATCTCTCAATAACCCTTTTGACTCATTTCATACTGAAGTCTCAAGAATTGTTTTATCCCTGTGCAGGATCAGTACTGTGAGTGGGTTCTAGATGAACCAACCTGTGTACGTAGAGGGCGCTTCCAAGATGCGGTGACCGATCCTGGACAGTGTCACGGAAGATGCAGTCAGTAAGTGAAATGTTTAATTTCATTTGTATTTTAAGACAATAGTCCATTGTCTGAGGTGGGTCCCTTGTGCATGAGAGAGGTCCCTTGTGCATGAGAGAGCCCCTGCATTACTCTCCAATGACCTAGACCATTAGATATACCAAAAATGTGAGGGTAGACAATTCCTGCATTACTCTCCAATGACCTAGACCATTAGATATACCAAAAATGTGAGGGTAGACAATTAGTACCCCCGGCAGATTGTACACTTACTGGTGTTTTCAAAATCGCCGCCAAAATCTAATTATATTGCATATAAAGGCTTTAATAAGGCTTCATGTTGAGGCAGAACTTACCACTTTTGAATCATTCATGGTTGGTACTGCGTAACAGAGAGTCTCTGTAATGCAATCGCGACCCACAGCAGACAACGGACTACAAGTTGTAACATGTATCACTGGATTATAATCCCTGCCAAGTGTGACTCTTATTTGGTGATTGCAAGGGGGATAGCGTATGTGGATTGGCGTATAATGAGATGGAAGAATAGCTTGGCATATATTACCATTTTGTAAGGAGGGACAGAGGGGGAGTACATGTAAGAACAGTGCAGACCGACAAAGACATGGATGGATAGCATCTAACAGTGGACAGAAATGAGCTTCAATTGCTTGATCAGAACAGCCGAAGACTGACAACTTGGGTCTCTAGATCCATCACTACGTCTCAACAGCCCCTATTATAGGTCATTCACTATTAGATGAAACATGAACTTTGTTATAGTCTATTTGGCCATCACGAGACGGTGACATATCTGCGTATTCTACAAATTGCAGCACATAACGCGCGCGCCTACTCGAGGCACGAGCGTTGCTAGACGGAAGATACATATGTGTGCGTAAAGGGTGCGCCTGTTAAGTTACATCACTGTCCAGTGAGGGAGCCAAATAGAGTATAGTGTGCATTATGTTTGCATTGCATCATGGGTGGGGTCATGTGTCATGTTACAATGAATAGACTATAGTTATAGGACACACCTGAGGTGTGAGAATGCACAAAAACAGATTTGAAAAAAGGGTTAAAAACCCGCTTAGGACAACAGTGCAAAGAGCATCACTGTACTGTAAGAGTATTTCTTTTAAAGTTTTTGAGTGCCATGGAAGCATAATGTTAACAAATATTTGTCTTTGTCGCTTTGTTTTCAGGTACACCACATGTAGTTCATGTTCCAAGCAGGTACAAGAATGTGCATGGTGTGAGGGGCTACAGTCATGCTTCATGTTTGGTACATACATCACTACATACACATATGGGCAGTGTTCTCATTGGTTTGATATGTAAGTAGACAATATCTAGGTTTGATAACCAGAAAGACTCACTGAAAAAAATGACATTCTGATAAAAAATGTACTCCATTTAGTTGTGTGTAAAAATGAACTGCTTTGAATTGAAATGTTGTTGTTTTTAAGTATTGGGTGCTCAGTCTTTTGGTGCTTGTTTCTTTTGGATGACACTGATGTTCGTGGTACCAATACTGTAAAACCACTTAATTTCGCAAGGGATTTAACTTCGTGAATTTGGTAGGGATGTGGGTTTCGCAAAATTAAATACCTGCGAAACTGACAATTTTGCATTGAAAGTAACAGTAACAATTCCAGATTCGCGAAATTAAATGCCCGCTAAAATAGCAGCAATTATAAATTCGAGAAATAAAGTATCCATGAAATGATAGTGGTTTACAGTATCTCAAAATGACCAAAAAGTGAGTTACATATTTCTGGTTGTCAAGCCTCTATATGATTGATTGGTTAGTTTGATTATGTTCGATTATGTGCCTTGTGTGATGGGCTACAGACATGCTTCATGTTTGTCTCGTACATGCATCACTATATACAGGGTGAGTCAAAAAGAAGTTTACCCGGATTGGTGATTCAGTAAAGCCTAGATTTAACAAGCATTCTCTCCTGCTTATAAGGAAAAAAGAATGACACAAATTGATCATTGCTAAGAGGAGTTATGCCTATTTTAATAAAGGTACTCATTTTGCAAGCTGTCCACAGAATACTTGACCAAACAAATGTAAAGTATGCATTTTAGCTGCGTACTTCTCAATTGACAGAGATTGGTGATGTTTTTCAAAACAAATAAATGACACTTAAAAGTTCAGTAAAGCATTTATTTATTTACCAAACATACTCTGCTGCTTATTAGAGAAAATCAATTAAGTAAATTGATAATTCCTAAGAGAAGTTATGCCTGTTTTACTGAAAGCGCTCACTTTTGTAGCTGTCCATGGAATGCTTACTTTACATTTGTTTTGTCAAGTATTCTGTGGACAGCTTGCAAAAGGAGTACCTTTATTAACATAGGCATAACTCCTCTTAGCAATGATCAATTTGTGTCATTCTTTTTTCCTAATAAGCAGGAGAGAATGCTTGTTAAATATATGCTTTTCTGAACTCTCGAGTGTCATTTGTTTGTTATTTAAAACATCACCAATCCGGGTAAACTTCTTTTTGACTCACCCTGTATATACCTATGGGTGGTGTTCTCATTATTTTGATATGTAAGTAGACAATATTTATTATTTATCCATCAAATTTTAATAGAGTCCTTGCTTCATTCTCTAATTAAAGACGAAAGTAAAATATAATACGATATATAAGAGTGAATGACAAATAAAACAACAACAATTCATTCCACTTTTGTTCTCATGACAGGAAAAAGCCATGTCCTGACTGTTCTGTGCACACTACATGTTCAGACTGCCTTGCTGAGTTCCAATGCGGCTGGTGCGGTAACAGTGATAACCCAACCATAGGAACGTAAGTATCTTTTGTCAAGATTATCTGTAATTCATCTTGATATGGCAACATAAGTTCCAGGAATTGTGCAATACCATTTACTGTTACTTCTTGTCAGCTGTCTGGAATGTGCCAAATATCTCTTGAAACAACACATACACATTTTGAGGGCTCAGAAACACAAGGACTTATCTCCATTTTGACCATTTTGAGAAAAAGACTATTGAAGATTTTTAAACACATTGGGGAGAGATGGAGATGAGGCCTTGTGATACTGGCTATAACTTTGAAGGCTGGGTGTTACTGGAAAAAAAATTCTTTCTGAAACGTTGATACCATAATCTCTTTTTTGAAAAATGGAGATGAGGCCTTGTGCTTTCAAGCTCTCAGTTTATTGACCTATATTTATCTTGTTGGTTTGAAGAAAAAATGGTCCAACTTCAAGTCACATATCAATTTCATGGTAGAATGAGGTGCCTTGTTGTAACTTCAGGGTGCCCAAAATGATATATAACATGTTTGAAAAAAATATTAAAATAAAAATATAAAAACAACATTGCATGCAGTCTTAAATCTATTACCTATAATATAATGGGGAACATGTTTCCTACTTGCTCTGTTCATTTCATCGAAGTATCTTTATATCTGTTCCGATATGGCAGGACATTATTGAAAATCAGTGAAAACCTGTTTTACACTTCCAGCGTATTCAATAGATAAAACTCACACCAAACTTTAAAACTGACGCTTTAGAATGATATAAATCGCTAAAGCAGAACAATTCCCTCAAACCATTTAAATATTGTGTCATAATACACCACCAACAGTTGACATCAAAAGAGGACACATCAAATTACCTGATTATCATTTAGATTGAGCTTTGTGCCAATGATTTTATGAGTTTTAAAAGAGGTAATTTTGGTCAAACTTGGAATCTACCACAAAAGAGTCCATAATTTCTATCATAAACATGTGTATTTTTAAAATTTAAAATTCTTAAGAAAGCTTTATATATGTCAGTCAATATAGAAACGTAAGCACTTTGACCAATAACAATGGCATATTCATAGCTAAATAAATGCACCTTTCCCGGCGTAAGTCATTCTGGGACACCCTGTATATGATGTACTTCCATCAAAGATACGATGCATGGATGGGACCTATATTTCTATCATAAACGTGTATTTGTTTAAAATACAAAATGTTTAAGAAAGCTATATATTATGTCAATATTAGAAGCATAAGCACTTTGACCAATAACAATGGCATTCATAGCTAAATAAATGCAGCTTTCCCGGTGAAAGTCACTATGGGACACCCTGTATATGATG
Organism: Ophiura sarsii; assembly: GCA_035610835.1. Classification (NCBI taxonomy): domain Eukaryota; kingdom Metazoa; phylum Echinodermata; class Ophiuroidea; order Amphilepidida; family Ophiuridae; genus Ophiura; species Ophiura sarsii. The sequence goes on along the minus strand of CM069449.1, from coordinate 66,126,436 downwards.
TACTTCTATCAAAGACTAGACTCCATGCATGGATGGGACCTAAAGTACACTGTTTCAGTTGTAATCAACAACAATCACGATTCCCTTGTATCATTTTAAGCTGGATTATTTTGATGGGACTATACTAATATAATTGAAGATTTTATTTTTTGACTCAACTTTTATGTCAACCTATAAATCATTTTCAGGTGTCGGTCTGGTGATTTCGGCGGGCCGGTTTCAAACAGCACCTGCGACGCCCTCATAGCCTCTCATCACAACATGTCGTTGTCGGAGCCATCTGATTGGTCGTACAAGAATTGCCCGGACGTGGAGGAATGTCGTCTCGGTCTGGACGAATGCCATGCCAATGCCACCTGCATCAACACGCCGGATGCCTATCAGTGTCAATGTAAACGAGGATTTGTTGGCAACGGAAAAACTATTTGCAATAAAACGTAAGGTTCATTGAATTGATTATTGATGAGCTATAGTGCATTCGTACTTGATAATCGCTTGAGGCCTTGCATTCATGTACCTGCCCTCGAGCACCGATAAGTGCAAAAGAGTGGGGCCCGAATGCAAGGAAGAGAGCGATCATCAAGCACGAATGCCCTGCTAGCGAATGAATTATCTATCATACACTGCCGAGAAGTGATTATGCTGAGAGACCCCTTACTTGTGCATTCATACTTATGAGTAGGGGATCATTCCAGGTCTGTACATGCATTGTCCCAAGGATAAACTGGGACCTTGGCGTAATTATCTCGATTGAAGAGTCTGTGGAGTAATGATGTATAAAATATTGGGAACATAAAATCAGCTTTCTCAGATTTTATTGAAGAAGAAATGTGTTTTGCAAATTATCTTTCAATTATTGTTTTTGTTATTATGGCTTTGAAATACACTCTTTAAGCCAGTGTGCCATATCAGCCAATACAAGGAAAATTGTTAATGCGATAAGTTTGTACGGTATTCATCCAAATTTGAATTGTCTATATCATCAAACATCTTTGGATGATTTAATGGAGGTAGCTGACACACACTTGATCAGCATAAAGTGGTCAGATCATTTATCAAGATTTTGAATCAAAATATCATAATGTACCGTAAACATCAACTTCTGAATAATCTTGTGAATTTGCTTTGTTGCAGGGATTGGCGTGTGTGTTTTTTAAAAATCTTTTGGATGGGGCCTTTTGCTTGTAAAGCGCCCAGGGACCAATGTTTTGGGCGCTTTATAAATACATTATTATAATTATTATTTTTCTCAGATGTTATCATGACTGCGAACACGGACATTGCAGCGGTCCTCCCAATTATGAATGTATCTGCGATATTGGATGGACAGGGATCAACTGTTCTACTGACTGTGGATGCAACTATCACAGCACCTGTGTTACAGGGATAGGCGTATGTGATGACTGCCAACGTGAGTAGTGTAGGACTGTTTATGCTGTTGTGTTGGTGATAGTCCTTGGAAATTGAGTCCCAACCGAAAGTTTTGAGTCCCGGGAACAAAAATCACGATCCCAAAACCGGAAAATAAATAATCAAGAAAATAATAATAAGCTTAAAAAAACAACAACTTGTCAGCTTAATCACTCTATTTAATGCAAATTTACATTGGAGATTCGTTTAAAATGTGTTTTTTTAAGTCAAATCTGTGCATTTAATTTTTTATTCTTACGCTCAATAAAATATGATTTTTGCTGTACATTTTCACTTCTGTGTTTGCCGGGCTGCCATCTTGAAACACATTTGACACAATTTCGTCAAAAGATGGCCTCGTAACAATAAGCCCAGAGTATGTTTGGAGAAATACAGGAATCCCGAGTCCTGTCCGCAAAATTAAAACGAGTCCCGGGAGCATGATTTACCGAAATCCCAGCCCTAGTTGGTGTGATGATAACAGCAGTGTTGTGACGGTGGTGACCAAGTCACAAGTCAAGTCAAGTCACTAACAGATGTGACACAAGTCAAGTCAGATCTTTCTCAAATATGTCAATCCAATAATCCATATGTTAATAAGTCACTGGTTGGCTCAAGACAAGTTTTTTGTTCAAAACGAATCAAGTCTTGTTGAACACAAAATTATCAGCTTCATGTACTGATATTCTCTGTGAAGACATGTTCAGGCCAAGTACAAAAGTAGTTAAAAGTATTCATTTTGGCAGTTAAAGTATGTATGTTGGACTCAACTTACCATAAAACGGAATGAATCGGGACAGTTTGAGCATGGTTTTGATTGTTTTTTTTTCTTCTGTAGCCTCATTTGCCACAGTCATTGGTACATTTTATGTCCACACATAAGATCTACATGCTGGTAATGGTAAATTTAGTGTATTAAAAGTGCTTCACACCTTTTTTTTAAAAAGTGACTGTCCTGATTCACCCCGAGTTTGGGGTGAATCGGGACAATTAATTAATTTTTGTCCCCTTTATCCCCACAAATGGGTAGATGGGGACTTTAAACAAGTTTTGGTCACATTTCTTGTAAGGTTTTGATCCAAGTTCTGGCTTGTATTGACGTGGCAAATATGGTCCCTATTCACCCCAATTTCAAAATCTCAAATCTGAAAATCACAAAAATCTATAAAATTAAGGTTTTAATTAATTTGTGTCCCCTTTATCCCCACAAATGGGGTGGATGGGGACTTTAAACAAGTTTTGGTCACATTTCTTGTAAGGTTTTGATCCAAGTTCTGGCTTGTATTGACGTGGCAAATATGGTCCCTATTCACCCCAATTTCAAAATCTCAAATCTGAAAATCACAAAAATCTATAAAATTAAGGTTTTAATTAATTTGTGTCCCCTTTATCCCCACAAATAGGGTGGATGGGGACTTTAAACAAGTTTTGGTCACATTTCTTTTAAAGTTTTGATCCAAGTTCTGGCTTGTATTGACGTGGCAAATATTGTCCCTATTCACCCCAATTTCAAAATCTCAAATCTGAAAATCACAAAAATCTATCAAATTAAGGTTTTAATTAATTTGTGTCCCCTTATGGGGTGGATGGGGACTTTAAACAAGTTTTGGTCACATTTCTTGTAAGGTTTTGATCCAAGTTCTGGCTTGTATTGACGTGGCAAATATTGTCCCTATTCACCCCAATTTCAAAATCTCAAATCTGAAAATCACAAAAATCTATAACATTAAGGTTTTAATTAATTTGTGTCCCCTTTATCCCCACAAATGGGGTGGATGGGGACTTTAAACAAGTTTTGGTCACATTTCTTGTAAGGTTTTGATCCAAGTTCTAGCTTGTATTGACGTGGCAAATATTGTCCCTATTCACCCCAATTTCAAAATCTCAAATCTGAAAATCACAAAAATCTATAGAATTAAGGTTTTAATTAATTTGTGTCCCCTTTATCCACACAAATGGGGTGGATGGGGACTTTAAACAAGTTTTGGTCACATTTCTTGTAAGGTTTTGATCTAAGTGCTGGCTTGTATTGACACAGCATCATGTCCCTATTCACCCCGTTTTCAAAATCTGAAAAATCTGAAAAACACAAAAATCTACAAAATTAATAATTTCTTTGGACTAATCAAATTTTCACTTTAACCACACTTGTAGGACATATTTTGCCAGGTCACTGTGCATTCCCAGCTTATTTCCTCCAATGGTTCCACTGGGAGAGAGAAAGTTTTGACCGCATCTTTTTTTTTCGAACCATTGGAGGAAATTTTCATTTTGGTATCCCGGACTCCAGATTTCCAGTATCACATCTGCAAAGCCATCATTCTGACACTAACAGTCCACTTTTCCTTCCTTGGGGGAGAAAAAGTCAAAAGAATCAATTAGGTTTGAAAAATTAATTATTAAACAACTTTTTTGTGTTTTGTCCCGATTCACCCCCGTGTCCCGATTCACCCCGTTTTACGGTAATTAAGTTAGCTTAGCACATGATTTGAGTCAAGTCAAGTTTTTTAGAAAAGTGACTTGAGTCGAGTCTTTTAAAAATGGGTCTCAAGTCAAGTCTTTTGAAAATTTTAGATACCAAGTCAGTCACAAGTCAAGTCATGTCATTGCTCTCAGTGACTCGAGTCAATTGAGTGTGATACATGATGTTACGCTTAATACCCCAGTTAGGGGCTATGTCACTTATCGTGAAATAAAGGAGTCATCATCGATAGCTTTGCCATCTCGGCAATGATAACTAACCTATATCTCAAAGCTATGTGTTTGCAAAAAACATGTGGCTAGCCAATTACCATATTCACTATTATGTTTTCAGATTGGACAAAGGGTAATTATTGCGAGCTGTGTCTGCCAGGTAGCTACGGTAACGCCACCAACAGTCCCGGTTGCCAAGAGTGTCAGTGTAACGGTCATGGGGATGCCGCTTTGGGAACGTGCGATAATGTTACCGGGAAATGCTACTGCACTGAGAACACTAGCGGGGACTACTGTGACACATGTGTGGAGGGATTCTATGGGGATCCAAGGTGAGAGTCAGGGAAGGCATAGTTTGAGGGTAACAAGGCCCTATCTGCAGTAGCTGCCAGATGTTATCATATCTGACTCCTTGATATAAACTGAAAGTAACACATGGCAGCTAAAGCACTTACATTTCAGTTATGTGAAGGCAATAGCTGCCACATAAATGCCTGTTATTATTATACATTAAGGGTGCTTTGAGATGTGCCCTTGTGAAAACACAATCTCACAAATAGCAGCCATTTGCATATAGGCCTTTGTTGCACCAAACCCTCAATTTGCTGCCTTTTATTTGCTTTTTTTACTAAGTAAAAGTGTTTGCTAATTTATGTGAAAAATAAATGTCAGTCTTGCTAACGCGAGCAAATGAGGCACAATGAGGGACATATGAAAATAGAGTTATTTATATCATATTCATTACTTCATGAATAATCGCGATAGCTGCGTATCAAGTGCGCTCCAATAAAATGAATCGTTAGATGAGAACGCGCACGCCGAGCGCAGGTTACTAATAATTGCCCGAAAGTACTGCGCCAAAGTGTTCCATTGTTTTGCTCACTGACCGACCAATCAAATAAACGCCTCACGCCCCTAAACTGAATATTCATTGAATTATGAGGAAACACGATTAAAGCTTATTTCTGATTGGTTGAATGAGGGGATGACCCGATTCGGACTGTTTCAATAACTAAGAAGGGCAGGGGTGGACAAAATAAACAAAACAACTAATTAATTATTAGCGAGATTATATCGGTACAAATCAACGATTTGGATAAATATGCATCTTTTTCATTAATGAATGAGAATAATGACTGCTTAACAACTGTTTTCGCGAATTTGTTGTGAAATACTCGGTTGCTGTTATGGTCATTCGGAATTGTCCCTCAGGGGCTGCGCCCCTTCGGGACTATTCCTCAGACCATAACATCAACCTCTTATTTCACAACAAATTCGCGAAAACAGTTGTTACGCAGTAATTATTCTCTAAATATGTATAAGTTAGGGACATGTTAGTATCACAGCCAATGTTTATATCACATTCCTAACTAAAGGTATGGAATATAATGAAAATCACATTATCTCAAAACCTTAAATACAAATTGTCAAGTTATGTACATTTAAAAGTTTTGGTTTTGTTAACAAATCAACGGAGTAAATCAAATCAAATACCTCAAAATGTAGTCATAAGTCTTTATTTTATTTTGTTGGATCTACAAGATGTATCAAAGATCAGAAATAAGACTTTTATGAGTTTGACTTGTTATGACTGTGTCCCACATTTGAGCTCTTAAACCAAATGAGCTTACTGTCACATTGTGCCTCATTTACTCATGTTGGGTCACATTTGATCATTGGTGCAAACATGATACCTATTTTAAAAGTCAAATTGACTAAAGAAAAATATATTAGAGCCTCCGTAAAAATCAATGGCAGTTAACTCCTGTAGATTTGTTATAAGGGAAATGTTAACACATACAGAGCACATATGAGTGACCTACAATTTTGGTTAGTCAATATGACTACAAAAACAAGTATATGTGACGCGATCAAGAGGAATGAGTCGGATGTCGGGGAATCCCAAATTGAGATATGGCCAATTCAAAATGGCGGCTTACATAAGTTTTGATGAAAATTCATGTATACAATTCGACATAACTTTGGAACAAAACGTCGTATCGACATGGGGTTTTCAGTTTCTGAAAGCTCTAGGTGTCTTCTTTAAAACTGTATTAAAACTCATTTTCGACCAGGGTCGACATCCGACTCATTCCTCTTGATCGCGTCACATATTTGCAACGATGATCAAAAAAGGGTGATATTACAATCCTGATATGGTTATGGTATTGACCTAGCCAGCTAGAAGCGAGATGCATCGTAACAATATTGGCAATCACACCATGAGCATCCCGTCCCATAGGACGGATTAATTTGCACGCATTTTAAATGTACAATATTATTATTTTGATATTCCGAAAATATTTATATTAAATTAATTTTCACATTAATTGCATTTACATATTTTGTATTTTGCCAATCCATAGTACAACACAATGGATGCATTCAAATTTTGGGTAGCTCAATTTGGATGCGCCTCTCTCTACCACACTGAAATATGATCTTAACCTTTTAACATTCTGTTATTTTTCGGTCACTTTCTTAGTAACAACGAGCATTGTTACCACCAATGCGAAGGTCGTATGATACTGACTGACATCGAATCATCCGCCCTCGGATCTGACAACGGTACAGGTATATTGGACCGAGAGAGGGCGTACTGTCTCTGGATTCTGACGGTGTACAATAACCTGACGAGTCCCGTAGCCGTGGATCCAGTGCCTAGCATCAGTCTGACAGTTAACGACATACGCACGGCTTGCGGGGTGAGTAATTGGATTGAACTGATTTTCAGTGATTTGACTTATGAGATTGTATTATGTTGACACATTGTTTGAATTTGATGTTAACTGATAAGAGTGAGTAGTCTCTTGCTTTTATAGATGTGTATTGGCAGTAATATTTTGCAAAGTTGATTTCTTTATCAGAACAAAAATTATACAAGCCAAAAATTATTTCATTGATACTGGCTTTTCCTTGTTAGCCTAGCTTGATGGTGAATACATGAATATTCCTATAGTTTCAAATGGTATTTTAATTGTAACATCATGTAACCATAGAATACCTAGCTAGCTTGTACAAAATTCAATATTATAAATATTCTTCTATTTGTGTGTCGGAACTATTCAAATTATTGAGTTATTGAGTGATACTATCATTGTTCCAAACCAATTGTAAAATGAAATACACACAGTAGACTGTTAATCTGAAAAAGGTGTCAGTAAGGAGAGCATTATACAGTAATGATGTATCCATCGTATTAAAGTCACATGCTCGATAATAAGCTGCACTCAGTTGAAATGCATATGAGACCTGTAAAGTGGCCGGTGTGCATTAGGCTGGGTTCACATAGGAGTATACTATTCGGGTATACGGTGCACGTTTTGCAGGGCACGCGTATAGCTTGAATCGAAACAATGTAATTTCATACTACCAGGTCACATAAGAGGGCACTATTCGAAAAGGCCGTATACCTGCGTATAGTGTAGTATAGTATAGTATACCGGGAATCGTGCGTGTTCGATTTTCGTGCACCGTATACCGGCCCGTTTGGAGGAAGCAGCTGCAATTCGTGTGTACAGGCGTTCTGAATTTCCCCAATCACGATTTATAAACAATGTATTGCGTAGAATAGGGTAAGTTAGAAAAATAGGACTCCTTTGTACTCATTTTATTGCAATTTAATAGACCGAGTAGGGCTCGCGTGCTATCCTATGTGACTCGCCGTGCCCGTATAGCGTATACCGAATACCGTATACCGTATACCGTATACCGTATATCGTATACCGTATACTTCTATGTGAACCCAGCCTTAGGGGATATGGTCCAAGAAACATGTCAAAAATCAATAGAAAACAAAGGCATTTTGCAACTTCAGTTTTAATTTTGATAGGGAAAACATTGAGCAATTATGACATGTTGCATATCGTTTTATAGCTTGTTTCTGATCATTTTGAATCTGGACAAATCTGAAAATAAAATGAAAATGTCTCCTATGTAAGGCCAAATAAAAAAATATTCATGTTTAGCGTCCCCGCCTGCTTCCTTTTTAGGGGCCGCCTCCTTTTTTTCTTCTTTTTTTCCTTTTTGAAAAAAAAAGAAGAAAAAAAAGAAGTATTTTTTTACTTTGGCACACCTTGTATGAAGCTGTTTGCCCCATTTTCTACGTCTCAGAACTCAAGACAAGACATACTTTTGGTCTCATTTTCTGTTTCATCTTGCCCATAAGAAGCCAATATGTAATTTCTTGAGTCCAAGTGGCTGTCATTTAGAAAAAAGCAGGCAACCATCTTGAAAAATAGCCCGGCCAGCTATCTTGACAAAATGTGTCGGGCGGCCATTTTGGGAAAAAAAGGGCCTCCTCCTTCCTTATTTTCAAAAAGGCAGGACGCTTGAAACATGTTTTATTTTTTATTTTGCCTAAGTCTGGTGGGATATACAGTATAGCTGTGACACAAATGGCTAGAGCTGTTGTTAAACCAGATTATTTGATCAATTAATTAACATTTTCTTTGCAGAGAGACTATGTGTACGTGTATGACGGTATACCTGCAGACATGGTAGTAGATGCTCCAGCATTTATACCAGAAAGCAAAACATTGGGTGCTTTCTGTGGACATTCTCTGATAGAATCACCTACTGTAGTAGCTCATTCAGGTAATTACATCAATTATTGTATATGTGTGTGACGGTATACTGTAAAACCAGAAATATTCGCCAGTTTAATTTCAGCAATATTGGCCTAATTCATGGCATGAACATGTTGTGAATATAAACTTTGGAGCTACATTGTGTAACTTTGCAATGCAAGATAGGAAATATTCGTGGCATGACTTTTTTTCCAAGTAAGTGCTCCTCGCAAAATTAGCGAAATTAAAAATACTCTCGAACATTTCTGGATTTACAGTACCTCACAACAAATACATTCACATCATAAAGATGAAAACAATAATTGATTTATGTGTTCGCTTTCGATGAACACAATATCTATAAACACCGGCGCAGAGAGTCGGTATCCACCATGATGAAATGTTATAATCCACCTTTAGTTGGAAAATATAAACAAAGCTCATATAGCTATCCATAGGAATGAAACACATATGGAACATATAATATCAAATATCTAGGGAAGGGGTTTGCAACCACCCCCACCTTCAGAGGACAAATGTGATGAAGGGGGACTTTGCGGCTGTGTGTTTTTCAAGATATAGATGAAAACAGACAGATAAAAATATTGAAAATAATAAGGATTTAGGAGTCATTTTTCTGAAATCTGAATGCCTTGATCAATTTTGATACATTTGGTGTCATTTTAAAGCTTAGAAAATGCACTGAGAGCTCACATAAAAAACTCAAAATTGCCTTCATCTGCAAAGTCCCCCTTTTGATGTGCTGCATCACATAATTATTATAAAAATAACTCCGGAAGGTCGAGTGTTAACTTTTTGTTCTTATATATCTTCAGGCATTCTGACAATTGTCTTCCAAGCCAACATCTCCGACCACACAATTACCAGTGGATTCACGGCCGTCTTCAACGTCAACAGTTGTCCCAATAGTTGCCACGGTAACCGCCGCTGCGACGAGAGCAACCGCTGCTTGTGCAAGTCCGGGTACAGGGGCGACGATTGCGAGACCAAGATATGCCCGGACGATTGCGGGGAGTTGGAGAATCACGGCGTGTGCAATGAGGTGAGATGACCTTTTGTCTACTTCACCTATGCATATTTTATGCAGGGTGTAACTCATTTCATCAATTTGTTTAACCTACCTATAGTTTACAGTTCTTATACACCATCTGTAATTCATCAAGCATTTCATTTACTGTTAAAGTGGACATTTTCGTACATGTAATTTTTCGCGCTTTGCAAATTTTGAACAATTTTGCTTGTTTTTATTTTTGCGATATTGAGCTTCCTTACATAGACCTACATACAAAAGTAATATTCACACATTTCAATTTTAGAGCTTGCTGATTTTCGTGCGAAACTCGTGAAAATAAATGTAGTGCAAAAATGTCCATTTTTACAGTATTATGTTTGTGGCCCTTTCACAATGGAATCACAATTGAATTACTGCAGCAAATGCGTAATGCATGGATTATACATGCTACTAGTATAATGTCACTTGCAAGCAAGACACCACAGTTTAACTGAAATCCATGTGAAACGCAGGGTTGATACACTTGATAGTCCTGACTATTTTTAGATATAACTATCTTGTATACTGAAATAAGACATCAAGTCCAAATTTAATCAAACAAATCATAATGTGGTGATCAAGCAATATCAGTCAGAACGGGCAAATATTGATTTTGAGATATGACCAAACAAAGGATAGAATTTCTTTTGTTTTCTATTGTTTTGAGAACACTTCAATTGCATATATCTTTGGAACTAATTATCCATTCTTCATGGAGTCTTCTGCAAAATATGGCATTGCATATGACCAATACAATCAAGTAGAAAACTGAAAATGTGATATTTTTCGACTTTAGTCTGATTTTGCTTGATTCCATCACATCATCATCATCTTCTTTTATTCTCCAACAGACGCTTGGATTATGCTCATGCACCATTAATTACCTGGGCCCAAGCTGCCAGTATTTCTATGTGGACCCGCTCATGCAAGTCATATGGACAACACTCTATGATCCATCTCTACAACAGACCATGAGTGTCGTTGACTCACCAAGTGATTTGAAAGCGTCTACGCCTGTGGCACGCATGGGGCACAGTATGGTCATTGCGGAGATGGCTGGCAAGCTGTGGGTGTTTGGAGGATACTCGCAGGATATAGGGCCTCTGAATGATATTTGGATGTGAGTACTTAAACCAAAGGAAAAAACATTCTGTGCTGCATGCCCTGACCAAGAAAGACATTTTGAAGTTAAAAAAAGAAGAAAGAACTTGGTTGAATAAAAAAAATAAAAATAAAAAATAACATTTTAAAAAACCAACACAAACTAAAAAGCTCTTAACAGACCTGAGAGGTCAAAAAATCTGTAGAACAATTTCTTTTGTGACTTAAGGAAACAAATGTAGTGTATCATCAGCATTGCTGAAAGTGATTGGTCAAATAGACAGATTGTAAAAGAAAATGGTCAATTTCAAGAGAAAGTGAACTACAGGTCAGTTGTGTCACGGAATCCAACGGTGTTGGATGCAATTTAACACTTTTAAAAATAATGTCTAGTAAATTGATTCATTGTATACGGCTATTGGATGACTAAGATTATTCATTTACATGATCAACATAAAAGCTAACCACATGTTACCTTTTTGGTTCTTATTCTACCCTCGAAGATATAGGGCCTTTGAATGATATTTGGATGTGAGTTCTTAATCCAAGGAAAAAAATACACCAACCTTGATTCATTCACCAACCTTGATTCTAGTAAGAATAAACCAATCTTGATTCTAGAAATAGTTTGGTAAAGGCATAAGATTTTAAATATAGTGTTATTAAGGCATCATATTTTGATTATAGGGTGATTGTTATGCATCAGATTTTGAAAATAGTCCACATTTCAAATTTAACATACTTTTTTTTGGTAGGAGATTTGGTGGTCAAAATATTTATGTTTCTCTTTTTTTTTGTAACCATTCATAATAGGAGAACAGTTCCACTATCATAAACAAATGCAACTCTATATTTCTAGGTATGATCTTATCGATCGTCAATGGCAACAGACCACGCCCATCAGCAACATCATGCCGTCACCTCGCCACTTCCACGCCGCAGTGTTTATGGAACCCAACTCATTGTATATAGTGGGTGGACTGACTGCTGATGGAGTGACGAATGACTTCTGGGAATTCAATATGGCCACCAGCAATTGGACGCAAATCAAAGTAAGTTGTGATTCGGACACAGAGTTTTTTGTGTGCCTGTAGGTGTGATGTGGTTGATAGTAATTGAAGGTATAAAACTTAAAAAATGGGGAAATAATTATAGGTCAATATAAGTTGTTTCGAGAGAAATTAGAAAAATCAATGCATACACGCTGATGTTGATGTGTGAATAATGGCACGACCCCATTAGGGTTTTAATCTCTTGCATGTAGGTGAGGAATGTGTGGGTATGAATCATGCTTACAATTTAAAGATAGATGTTGTGATTGCTGGCCCATTTCAACTTGATGTTTTGTATTTTACATGAAAGGTCATCCTTAAAATTGTCGCATTCCAAAGTTTGAGTTGCATAACTTCAATGGTTGTTATTTTAGAAGCGTAAGGTCTCAAGAAATTTGCCCATTTAGTAGGAGTCAAACTGGTGGGTGGTTAACCACTTTTGGCAGTAATACATACCTATTAACAAATTATAACCAAGAATAATCGTTTAACATGATGCAGCAGTGCAACATTATTGGTTTATAATGATTTGTTGATTTGTTTTTCTTCTTAATTTGTGTTATATTTTGACGTAGTTTGACTTTTTAAAATCCAACAATACCTTGGGCATGATATTTGTGGTACGCTGCCATTTTGGCTGCAATACAAACTGACCACAGATTTAATGCCACACTTAAGATCTTATCTTCCTCTCTGCGCATTACTCACTTACCTCATGTAATTAATTTGTGTTGCCATTTCTTATCTCTCCACAGAGCAACAAAAACTTTCCTCATGTAGCAGGCCACTCCCTCACCCTGATTGACAGCAAACGCCTAATCCTGATTGGTGGATATTCACCTCAGGATGGTCTGTTGCATGCTGTGGTGCAATACACCGTCGGTACACACGTGTGGGAGGATATTAATACGACTGGTACTCCACCTACAGGTAAGCATGCACTGTTCATGTGCTAATCATGTGGAGTCCATGTGCTATTAATTTGTTGTCCATGTGCTCATATCATGTGGTGTCTATGTGCTAATCATATGGTGTGTATGTACTAATCATGTGGTGTGTGTGATTTGCATGTGCCAATCATGCGGTGTCCATGTGCAAATCATGTGGTTTCCATGTGCCCATCATGTGGTGTCCATGAGCCCATCTAGTGATGAGCGTGTCTGCATCAAAATGTAGTCATACCGCCGATTGTTCAAATCATGCAGTGTCCATGTGTCCATCATGTGATGTGAAAATAATCTTTAATCATAATCATGATGTAGTCACACTTCCCATGTGCCTTTTGATGTGGTACTTATGTGTCTGTCACTTGGGGTATATGAGAATAGCCCATGTCACACTCACATGATATCTATGTGATAATTTATTTAAGAGGAAAACAAAAAATGTGCAAAGGAAAAATACAAATTTTGATAATTTCTGACTGAAAATTAATCAGCACTGATTTGAAATCATTAATGTTTTTCTCTATATTATGTTACTATTCATTTTGCTCTATAACAAAGGCCTACACAATCTTGCTGACAAGTTGTATCTTTTTATGGGATTCTGTTCTGTACACGTCCTCCCAGATTGAAGACCGCGGTATGAGAGTCAAAACCTGAATAATTTATACCAACATATCTCTATTCTTTCTATACATAGGTGTGTATGGACACAGTACAGTGTGGCATATGGAATCACAAGCCATGTATGTGTTTGGTGGTTACAGATTTCATTTGGATAGTATACGAATATCGGATAAACTCTACTCTCTCAATTATGCCACCAAACAATGGAGTATGCTGCCCCCAGAACCATACAATAAGGTATGTATTATTCAGTTAACAGCTACCTCTGTGCAGTGAAATCAGAGCGTATTCTAGTGTTATGGTGCAGCATAAGGCAAAAAAAAAGAAGTTGTGTTGCCCTCACAAGCCTAAAATCAGGAAGGACGGCCGGCCAGATTTAAAAAAAAAAGTATTTACAATTTTTCCAAATCAACGATTTTATACCTATTATTTATGTGTGAAGATACTAAGGAAAACGCTTAATGGATGTATTTTCAACCCAATAGTGAATATTTTGGTTTCTTGCCCATCTCTGGTGCAATTTTCACAGATTGGAAGTTCTTGAGAAGAAAAAAATCTTGAAAAAAAAAACTTGAAAGAAAGAAAGAAAAAGAAGAAAACAAATCTAAAAATAAAAATTTAAAAAAAAGAAGAAATTCTTTAAAAAAAATAATTAAAAAAATAAATACCCGGTCCACATTCTCGGAATTTTGACCCGGCCGGATGAGGGCAACACAACTATTATTTTTTGTTTGGCCTAAGTAGCAGGATTCATCTATGAGTGTCTGATTGTGTGAGTGATGTACTGTCTGGTGCACTGTACAGAGATATGTGAATAGAGTATACTTGGTATCAGGTCAAGTTGGAAGGTGACATCACCATATGTGTATCCAGTGAACGGATCATATCGTGCATGTACCGGTAACTCAATGTGACGGCATTTGTATCCGTGCATTCAGAGAACAATGCCGGTAGTGGCACAGAAAGTGCTGCAATTTTCACAAGATTATGCGTTTACGCAGCCTCCAATTTGAGCTGAAATAGATTGATTATAGTACAGTGTTCAGATTTGTGATAAAAGTTATTTAACCCAAACACGACAAAATACCATGACCTAGACCTATCTCCAAGCGCTTGCATTGATGGTCTTCCATGACATAGACCCCGTACACACTACAAAATCGCTTCATTCAATGAAGATTAGTTGATCTTCATTAGTCAATTAAGAGAGCGATACATTACAGCTAACCATACCATGACCCAGACCTATCTCCAAGCGCATGCATGGATGGTTTTCCATGACATAGACCTCATACACACAACAAAATTAGTTGATCTTCATTAGTTAATTAAGAGAGCGTACACATTACAGCTAACCATGAACTAAGGAAGAAAATAAGAACGAAGATCGAATTAAGGTTGGTTGCCACGTGATACCGGAAATTGCCTCCTTGTATGCCATTCGTTCAGCATGACTTTCTTTATTCGATGAAGCGAGTGTACACATTACACACTTGCTTCATCGAAGTAATATTTATCTTCGTCGAAAGAACCTTCTGAGGTTCATCGAATGAAGCTGATTTAATCTTCGTTCAATGAAGGACGGAGCGTACACACTATGCACTTTTATTAGTTAATCTTCATTAGCGCTTCATCAAACTAAGGGATTTTTGCTTGTGTGTACAGGGTCATAGTCAACCGAGTCTATATAGTGAGCGCAAAGGGGAGTGGCAATTTATTGGGTAAAATTACTCTAAAATCCTCATTTTTGTTAAAAAATGCCCTGGTAGGGTTAGGGTGAATGTGACTTTTCTAGTTATGCTAGTTATGCTATTCATGCAATACACTGCAATGATATCAGGGTTGTAGCTGCAGTAGTGGGCAGGGGCAGTAGAGTCCACCACTCACTTTTGAATGTACCCAATCCCCTCATGTTTCATGTCCAGGTACATTCGTTCAACTAATTTAGATTATTGTTGTTTTGATAATTTCAGCCTGAGCCTCACATGTTCCATGCAGCTGTAGGTAATGCCCAGTACATGCTAATCATCGGAGGTGGTACGCCCTCCTTCAATTTCTCCAACACCCTGCTGACATATAGATTTGATTGTAACAAGTGGGTCGACTTGAATTTAGAAGGCAAGTATTTTGTTCGAAATATTTTCAAAACGTTTTTGTTAAATAATTAATAAATGGGTCAGCTGGGGACCGTAAAACAGGGGAAAAAAGCATGAACTCTCCTAAATTGGCCACATTTTGATCTACAACAATGGGAAGAATTAAGTTATGAGTCATGCCAATATCTCTGATAGTTTGTGTCAGTCAGTTGAAGTGTCCAAATGTTTGAGTGGGGAAGAAGAAAGATAAATCAAGATTCTTAATAAAGAAACTCTCATGAAAAAACCACCCTAAAACAACAAAACAATAACATCAGAATGATCAGATATAAAAACAAAAATGAAGAAATGGCTCCAGTTTTACAAAACTCTCTCAAGATTGTCAGTAAAGCATTCGTACATTCTCATGATGTACATGTACACTTATTTGACGTATTGTAAGTTTGATTTTGATTAATTGATACAGTTTAGTAGAGCACTATTTCTTACACAAGTTCCAACCATACTTCTTCTGATTCTAAGCATCATCTGAACTATTCTTACCCTATTCCCTTACAGAAGTGGTCATGGGTGCCACTCCCCCTCCAGCCTCCTCCTTAGCAGCCGCCATCTCAGGGAGCACTGTGTACGTGTATGGTGGCACCAATGGTCGCATACAAGGCCAACTGAGCATGCTTAATCTCCCGGATGACCTGTGCACCACTAAGACCACTTCTGAGGAGTGCCGTGCTCTGCCCGGCTGTGCCGCTTGTGTCGTTAGTAACAACACCAATCAATTGGTGTTTTGCCTCTCTAATGCTGAAGTCAGTTTAACCAGGTGAGTTTTGGAAAAATCAAGAAGCATTGTGGGATAATGATGATGCATTGTGGGATAATGATGATGCATTGTGGGATACTATGTATGCATTGAGGGATAATCATGATGCAATGTGGGATAATCACGATGCATTGTGGGATATACATATATTTTAAAAATTAGTTCATGAGGTGGAAGTGATGATCATAAATAAATCTTTCCCACATGGTGGTCAAGAAATGAAAAATTCATTTCCTCGACCCGGATTTGTACCTGGGACCTGCGGTACTCCAGACGGATACTCTACTAACTGACCTAACGAGGACAATTGGTATCGAAACATTAGAAATGCGTCTGAAGGCTTTGAGTTCAAATCCCATTCTTCTCCGGCTTCTCCAGCGACAAGCATGATGGAGAAATAATATCAATCCTATCAAATTGAACATGAAATCAAGTGATGGTAATAATAATAATAATTTATATCAGGGTTTTAACGGTATAATAAAACTATGTATTGAATATTGTTCAACCAAAGTACCCGGATGTGACCAATATCCTAAAAATATTGCCGTCCAATATTTTTTGTGCGGCGCAGAAGATCCGTGTGAGTGTGTATACATTTTTGATATCAGCTGACACGATAGTCTGTGTCGCCTCATCTGTCGTAACCTGTTAACAAAATGATACTATTCCTTCACACATTTGTTTTTTTAATACTTGGTAAGATAAAATTGGCTAGTGACAAAATAGTGGGTGTATTTTTATTTAATCAAATTCTGTCTATTGTTTTAGTTACTGTACTGGCGCCAACACACTGATGGATGGTATAATATGCGACGCTGCCAGGCTTGAGGCGCGGGACTGCAGACAGCTAACCCTGTGTAGCGATTGCGTAATGACGCATCCGGCTCATAATCATGAACAGGTAGATTAATACAGAAAAGTCTAATGGAATAATGTACATAACCCTCCATACTATCAGACTATAGTATAATCAGTTCCAAATTGGCAAGAAATTTGCTGTTTTTATCTCTCCCCGCGCAAAACTAATCCAATCGTACATACATTATTTTGCATACAGAGGCGTTACATGTACAATTCACAATGCACAATGTCGCGCCATGCAATCGTTTTGTACGCCCATGCTCTTTTAAACAGGTTTTGCTAATTTGGAACTGACTGAACTATAGAGGATTGTATTAAGCTAACCCTGTGTTAGGACTGTGCGCGAATCGAGCAAACAATTTCAGTTTTTGAACTAAAATGGTCCAGAAAAAACGTTCCTCAAGCCATCTTTGTTAAGCTTGAATAATGAAATATTGAAACTAATACGTGCAAAGTGCGCACAAATTGGCATTCTTAACACTAAAAAGGTCCAGTATAACGTTTTTAACGTCCCCCACATGAAAATAATGAGGACGTGACCCGTAACCACCCCCCCATTTGCGCCGCCTATGCCCCTACCCTTCCTCCTCCCCTACCTCCTTTTCTTCCTCCTTCTCCTCTTTCTCCTTCTCCTCTTCCTCCTTTTTTATCTCTTTTGTCAATGGGGGAGGGGGCATGGCCAGCTGGCCCCCCTGGATATGTCACTGGCGTTAAACGATTACGCACCATGTGACACGACATTTTGTATCCTATAGTTGGACTTTAAAAGGGTGATACGAAAATATATCAAAATGCTAATAACCAATTAAATTGCGGTATATTTGCCGACTGAATGATAACATAATGCATCCCATTAATGAACCTCAAACAGTTTAAACTATGAACAAATCAAATCTCCATGTTGCTGATAGGCTTCATAGGCTTTAAATGGGCCAATTAAACATAATCATAACAAAGCATTGCCGAATAAACCACCATATCATTGCGCAATCACAGTAGGCTAAAAGGGCAAAGGTAATCAGAGTGTTTGAGGAGTGTTGCTCCTGATCTATGGTAATGAATGGCTTGAGGATATCTCCCAGTGGACCAGGGTCAATTCCAAGTCCCATCATCAAGACCCTGTGGTTAATGTTAACCCATTTTTGTCTCATAAGTTTATTCCCACTAACCCAGCTTGGGTGTTATTTGTCCTATTTAAAAAAAATCTTCTGAAGTTTATAACTACAGCTGAACCCATTTGGGCTATAAGAATAATAACTCTTTCGGTGATCGCGCATTTGCAAAACTGTGGAACCATCTTTCCATACATGTCAGGAACTGCTGTAGCTTATCGTCATTTAAAAACTCACTTGTTCAAAATTGCTTTTGCCAATGACTTGTGATGTTGTATATGCATGTAGTATATAGTATCTTATTATGTTTCTGCATTTGTATTGCTTTTTATCATGTTCTCTGTTATCTGTAGCGCAGTGAGCGGCTTTGTTTAACGGATACTTGCGCTTTATATGTTTCCATTATTATTATTATTATTATTAATCATCACAATTTTTATATTCTTATTGATTTTCTTTTTTCTCTCATTTCTCCCCAGACATGCAAGTGGTGTTCTAACTGCCCTGAAGGTAAATGCATCCCAAAGACGGGTAATTGTCTCGAAGAGAATGACTGTCAGATGGAAACACAACGTGAGATAATCTCATCTGAGCAGTGTGCAGAGCTAGCCTGTGAGGCCTCTGATTGTGAGAAATGCACCACCAGTACAGACTGTATATGGACTAAACAGTTTATGAGGACCAGTAAGTGAGATGTTATGATCTAGATGGAATAGCGCTATATAAATATTAATTGTTATGTTATGTTATGTTATGTTAGATGTTTAATTTACACACAAAGTAAAGGGAAATAGAGTTTAACATGAATTATTGAAAGATTGCTTAACCCTAACCCCCCTGAGTGCTAAAAATGCTAATCCTAAGTCCCTCTCCAAACACATGCGCCGTCGGTTTTCGATGACGTAGTCAACCGAGCCTGTGAGCGCAGTATACTGCGCGAATGTGTAGCTAAGGGCCGTGGCTTAGTGGTTGGGACGTGGGGCTTGAGAACAGAGAGTCCCCGGATCGAATCCAGGCAGGTTCCCGGTGATTTAGTTTGTGTTTTTTCCTCGAAAATTGTGATCCTGGTCAAAAACCCTAAACCGGGGTTAGGGTTAATACAGTCAAAACCTCTTTGACATTGCTGTATAAATTAAGGTACATTATGGGATAATCATATGCATATTGGGATAGGAAAATCAAGATACATTGTAGGATTGATAATCATGATGCATTTCAGGATAATTATGACACCTTGTGAGATAATCAGGATGCTTTGTGGGAAAATTATGCATTGTGGGATATTCATGATGTATTGTGAGGTAGGAAAATCAAGATACATTGTATGAGATAATCATGATGCATTTTGAGATAATCATGATGCATTTTGAGATAAGCATGTGGTGTGGGGGGGGGGGGGGGGGGGGTAATCATGATGCTTTGTGGGTTCACCTCATTATCACAACATCTTTACACATCACTTTTATTTGATCATCCCCCCTCAGGTGAGGCCAGGCGAATGCTCAACTCAAAGCCCGTGTACGATTGGAACTGTTTCAACCATGCTTTGCTTCGCGTGGCCCCAGCCAATTATGACATACAGCGGGTGCCCCCTAACCTCTGCCCTGTGCCTTGTTACGAGCACACCAACTGTGGGGATTGTTTGGATTCTGTGGGAGCTGATGGTGGTTGGCAGGAGTGCACATGGAGCGCCGATTTGAGACAGGTGGGTCTATGTAGATGATACAAACACATTTCATCTCCAGTTGATGGTGTGTTCATACTCCTTTCATTGTGCATTTGGCAGATATCGGTGCGAAAGTTGAAACAATGCCAACTTTAATCCGCCTTCGTCGGCCGATGCGCAAAGATGGTATTATGAACTTGCCTTGTATTTGACAAACAATTGTATCCCTGCAGAAAACATTAGTTTGCTTTTTGAAACAAAGACTTGAAATAGCATATTACCTATGTCATACAAACGCAGAGCAGAAATAGTTGTTTTTAAATCCACTCCATGGTTATGGTTTACTGCCTTTCAGATTGATTTGCGTTTACTTTTAGTTCGTCCAAAAGTAAACGCTCATAATTTGCTGTGAATAATGCAGCATTATCAGGGGTCAGAAGTTTGCTAGTAGGCTATTCATTCTAGTGAAGCATTAAGTCCAATGATTGTGATAAAGCCAAATCTAATTTTGAAGTTTACCAGCAGACTTTTCATTCTGGTTAAGTATTGAGATCCAGTGATCAGGATAAACCCAAATCTAATTTTGTAGTTGAAGGATGAACATGTCATTTTATGACTACCGTCCATATGCAATGCATGAAGTAACAGACCCTGTAATTTCTCGCAATGTCACATACTGATATTGTTTATGTATTTTTTATATCTGTATGCAGTGTATGTCGCCTACATATATGCCACAATTGTGCGCTACCGGTGAATGTGGTCCCATGTACAATGGCACCAGTGCGGACTGTCCTACGCCTTGCTACCTCAATGTACAGTGCGCACATTGCCTGAAACAGCCTGGGTGTGGATGGTGTGGCATCAACAACGGCAACGGTACAGGGGTGTGTATGGAGGGAGGATTACATGCACCGCTGGATGGGACATGTACAGCATCAAATGTCAGCCTGAAATATCAGTCTGATGTGCCTGGTAAGTTTATGGTGGGGTGTGTATGGAGGGGGGATTACATGCACCGCTAGATGGGATGTGTACTGCATCAAATGTCAGCCTGAAATATCAGTCTGATGTGCCTGGTAAGTTTATGGTGGGGTGTGTATGGAGGGTGGATTACATGCACCGCTAGATGGGACATGTACAGCATCAAATGTCAGCCTGAAATATCAGTCAGATGTGCCTGGTAAGTTTATGGTGGGGTGTGTATGGAGGGTGGATTACATGCACCGCTAGATGGGACATGTACAGCATCAAATGTCAGCCTGAAATATCAGTCTGATGTGCCTGGTAAGTTAATGATGGGGTGTGTATGGAGGGGAGATTACATGCACCGCTAGATGGGACGTGTACTGCATCAAATGTCAGCCTGAAATATCAGTCTGATGTGCCTGGTAAGTTTATGGTGGGGTGTGTATGGAGGGTGGATTACATGCACCGTTAGATGGGACGTGTACAGCATCAAATGTCAGCCTGAAATATCAATCTGATGTGCCTGGTAAGTTTATGGTGGGTGTGTATGGAGGGTGGATTACATGCACCGCTAGATGGGACATGTACAGCATCAAATGTCAGCCTGAAATATCAGTCTGATGTGCCTGGTAAGTTTATGGTGGGGTGTGTATGGAGGGTGGATTACATGCACCGCTAGATGGGACGTGTACAGCATCAAATGTCAGCCTGAAATATCAATCTGATGTGCCTGGTAAGTTTATGGTGGGGTGTGTATGGAGGGTGGATTACATGCACCGCTAGATGGGACGTGTACAGCATCAAATGTCAGCCTGAAATATCAGTCTTATGTGCCTGGTAAGTTAATGATGGGGTGTGTATGGAGGGTGGATTACATGCACCGCTAGATGGGACGTGTACAGCATCAAGTGTCAGCCTGAAATATCAGTCTGATGTGCCTGGTAAGTTTATGGTGGGGTGTGTATGGAGGGTGGATTACATGCACCGCTAGATGGGACGTGTACAGCATCAAATGTCAGCCTGAAATATCAATCTGATGTGCCTGGTAAGTTTATGGTGGGGTGTGTATGGAGGGTGGATTACATGCACCGCTAGATGGGACGTGTACAGCATCAAATGTCAGCCTGAAATATCAGTCTGATGTGCCTGGTAAGTTTATGGTGGGGTGTGTATGGAGGGTGGATTACATGCACCGTTAGATGGGACGTGTACAGCATCAAATGTCAGCCTGAAATATCAGTCTGATGTGCCTGGTAAGTTTATGGTGGGTGTGTATGGAGGGTGGATTACATGCACCGCTAGATGGGACATGTACAGCATCAAATGTCAGCCTGAAATATCAGTCTGATGTGCCTGGTAAGTTTATGGTGGGGTGTGTATGGAGGGGGATTACATGCACCGCTAGATGGGACGTGTACAGCATCAAATGTCAGCCTGAAATATCAGTCTGATGTGCCTGGTAAGTTTATGGTGGGTGTGTATGGAGGGTGGATTACATGCACCGCTAGATGGGACATGTACAGCATCAAATGTCAGCCTGAAATATCAGTCTGATGTGCCTGGTAAGTTTATGGTGGGGTGTGTATGGAGGGTGGATTACATGCACCGTTAGATGGGACGTGTACAGCATCAAATGTCAGTCTGAAATATCAGTCTGATGTGCCTGGTAAGTTTATGGTGGGGTGTGTATGGAGGGGGATTACATGCACCGCTAGATGGGACGTGTACAGCATCAAATGTCAGCCTGAAATATCAGTCTGATGTGCCTGGTAAGTTTATGGTGGGGTGTGTATGGAGGGTGGATTACATGCACCGCTAGATGGGACATGTACTGCATCAAATGTCAGCCTGAAATATCAGTCTGATGTGCCTGGTAAGTTTATTGGGGGTGTGTATGGAGGGTGGATTACATGCACCGTTAGATGGGACGTGTACAGCATCAAATGTCAGTCTGAAATATCAGTCTGATGTGCCTGGTAAGTTTATGGTGGGGTGTGTATGGCGGGAGGATTACATGCACCATTAGATGGGACGTGTACTGCATCAAATGTCAGCCTGAAATATCAGTCTGATGTGCCTGGTAAGTTAATGGTGGGGTGTGTATGGAGGGTGGATTACATGCACCGCTAGATGGGACATGTACTGCATCAAATGTCAGCCTGAAATATCAGTCTGATGTGCCTGGTAAGTTAATGGTGGGGTGTGTATGGAGGGTGGATTACATGCACCGCTAGATGGGACGTGTACTGCATCAAATGTCAGCCTGAAATATCAGTCTGATGTGCCTGGTAAGTTTATGGTGGGGTGTGTATGGAGGGTGGATTACATGCACCGCTAGATGGGACATGTACAGTAGGGCGGGGCGTAAATAGGGAAGGTATTTTGTTTAAATCGGCCATGGTCAAAATGTATTCCACTTGACCCCACATGATCAAATATGCACTTTAAATTTTTTTCGGAGGGGGTCTTCAGTCCCCACCACTACCCTTTATCCCCCTATAGGGGAATACATGGTAAAGTTGCCAAATTGGTGTAGCAAAATTAGGTTTCGACCTAGAACAAATTGATACATATTTTTTTCAGCTTAATGCATTTCTATAAGGTACCCATAATGACATACTAAAAGTCTGAAAATATCAGAGTGTTAGAAATATGATAATTTGCATAAACTTAAAATGGCCGCTAATTTGAGAATTTTCATTTTTTTGGACTTATTTCTTATCTTAGATAGTTGTTATGGCACTTTAAATAGCTTCAGCATATATTTTATGAATGTATAACGTCTCAAAGGACATACAGAGACATATCTGCCCTAATATGTGTATCTTAAATTGCATAAATAAAAAATGGCCGCCAAAATTCTCAAATTAGCGGCCATTTTAAGTTTATGCGAATTAGGCATATTTCTAACACTCTGATATTTTCGGACTTTTACTATGTCATTATGGGGACCTTATAGAAATGCATTGTGCTGAAAAAAATATGTTTCAATTTGTTTTAGGTCGAAACATAATTTTGATACACCAATTTGGCAATTTTACCATGTATTCCCCTATATGGGGATTAAGGGTAGTGGTGGGGTCTGAAGACCCCCTCCGATTTTTTTTTAAAGTGCATATTTAATCATGTGGGGTCAAGTGGAATACATTTTGACCATGGCCGATTTGAACGAAATACCTTCCCTATTTACGCCCCGCCCTAATGTACAGCATCAAATGTCAGCCTGAAATATCAGTCAGATGTGCCTGGTAAGTTTATGGTGGGGTGTGTATGGAGGGTGGATTACATGCACCGCTAGATGGGACGTGTACTGCATCAAATGTCAGCCTGAAATATCAGTCTGATGTGCCTGGTAAGTTTATGGTGGGGTGTGTATGGAGGGTTTGATTACATGCACCGCTAGATGGGACGTGTACTGCATCAAATGTCAGCCTGAAATATCAGTCTGATGTGCCTGGTAAGTTTATGGTGGGAGAGGTGTTTGTGTATCACTAGATTGAATCCTTCTCGTCTTCACAATTTACACACAGCCCCTGTGAGGGTGCTCAAAAATGAAGACTGATAGAGGGACACAGGGTCCCAGTCTAGCCTGAATCCTTCCTGTCTTCACGATTTACACACAGCCCCTGTGAGGGTGCTCAAAAATGAAAACTGAATAAAATACAGTTCCAAAAGTGTGCACTGATAAACACATTATTAAACATAAGCTTATTTAGGTACCATCAAGCCATTCTGCACAGGTAGTTTCCCACAGCACTGTTCATCACGTGACGTGATGAGGCACGCTGATTCTACCTCCTATGGCACAGCGTGATGATCGTTAGACGTGCTACAGTTTAAATTGGCCCAATCGGGTGGTGTTGTTGTTAGACAGACTTGCTTAATTAGGCACAAAAAAAAAAGTTGACTTGCCCTTTCCGACCGACCTAAATTTTCGGAAATCTAGGGTCGCTATTATTTTTTTAATTTTTTTTACATTTTTTAAAAAAATTGAAAGAAGCACACAACAATAAAGAAAGATGAAAACATGTTTTTGAGTAGTATCTGCTTGTTTAAAAATCATAAATAAATCAACAAAAAAAACAAAAAAAAAATCAAAATCAAAATTTTTTCTTCTTTAAAATGTGTTTTTGTGTAGTATCCCCCTGTAAAATTAAAAAAAAACCAACAAAAAAACCAAATGACCGTCCGACCCAGACTCTGGCCTGGCCCTGAAAGGGCAAGTCAACTTTTTTTTTTGGCCTTATGGGCAGTCAAGTTAGAAATGACTGCAAATGTGGTATGCCACGATACTACTCTTAATATTTTTGCCGGTTTGTTTCTTCCAAATCCCTCTATTATTTGTTCTGCCAATTTTTATTTCACACTCTGCTGCTCAATAGAACACACATTTCTTAAGTCATCCAATCAAATGTTGTCATGAATGGTACAGCCTATACATTATAAGACCGCAGTGTATAGCAGAACTACTACAAAATTCTCTAATATGTATCTCAATTGTGTTTCACAGCTGCTATCATCAACCGTCTTGGCTCCCTGATGATGGCCAGTAAACCCGGCTCCAAACCTAACTGGTTTTACATAGCGTGTCCGCCGGAGAACGAGTGCATCAACGGCCACCATGACTGTATGGAGAATGAGGATTGTCACGATACACTGACATCGTATGAGTGCAAATGTAAACTTGGTTATGAGAGACAAACGTAAGTATCTCGAGAGGCTGTGATTAAAAAAAGAATATTTATTTTGTGTAGGGTAACAAGATAACGGTCAATAACAGTAACATTTCCAGACACTACATCCGTTGTGTGTGCAGGATTTTCCTGGTTGGGAAGGGACAGGATATCCATTCGCATTCATTGTTGGAGATAAGGCAAGAAATAAGTTGTTGCGTTGCACTCAATGACTCAAGTGCCAACAATTTTGTAGTCAGTTCGGTCGGTTTTGTTGATTTTCCTTTTTTTCTTTTTTTTGCTGACAAATATTACTGACTGACCGTGGTTCATGAAAAGACAAAATTGGTAAATGTTTATTTGACTAACGTTTCTAGTGTGATAATAGTTTAAAAGCAATCTATTCAAACAAACTTATTAATTTTAAGCAGGAAATTGACAAATTGGGTAAATTTAAATCTTTAAAAAAAAAAAAAATGAGACCCAGAAGTTTTATGTCGGTCACTGAGGGCAACAACAAAACAAAAAATCCTAATCGACATTAATATGATGAGTCCGATTCATCTCTCCAATGATTCCCTACATAACATGTGTGTTGTATATTTTCTAATACAGGGGTACCGGGAAATGTCGACCAGTGTGTAACCCAGGCTGTATCCATGGTGACTGCGTCGAGCCGAATATGTGCGACTGTATGTTCGGCTACGTAGGGCCGGATTGCAGCGTAGCCTGCAAGTGTAATGGGCACAGCGAATGCGAGAGTGTCAACACAACAGACAAGTGCCTGGAATGCAAAGATAACACACGGGTAAGTAGGATGGTGCAAACGTTTGGTAGAATCAGAGAGCGGAGAACCTGTTTTGCGGGTCATGTCTTTCACTTGACTGAAGTCTGGTGATTTTCCTGAACCACTATGTTTCTCCAAATCTCCTTTCCAACATAGCCATCTTGATTTCTTTTACCTTCAATCCTGTGTCACGCTTTAGTAGGTCAATGTAAGTTAGGGCTGATCTACCATGCTTTCTTGCTCCATGCTTTGGAATCCAGTGTATGAGTTTGAAACAGGCTTTTTTGACCCTCTGAAGCAATGTCCGGCAAATCTTACTCTATGTTTTCTGATCTTATCAGAGACTTCCCCATACAGGTCCTCATTGTCACATGCTGTCCCGAGTTGATGTTAAACACTGTTTTAGAGTGTAGCGTCTGTCCAGCTGTTTACTAAGCTTTGGGTTGACTGTCCATGCCACAACCTTCATATAGAATGATTGATTCTACTGTAGCTATTAACAGTCCATCTGGATAATGACTTGGCCTTCCATAATCGTTTGCCACACGCTCTCCATGCACCTGCTTTGCGTATTTTGCGTATTATGTTCTGGTGCTGCTACATGTGCACCTTTCATCAGCCGATTTATGACCTAATTTTGGTGAACTTAACCCTCTAGAAATGTGATGTCAGAATTGGGTTGTAGGGTCTAGGTTTGTTTAGTGATGTCTGCTTGGCTCTGATGGAAATGGCCTCCTTAACCTCTCTCTGAAACTAAACCATGATTCTGACGTCATAATTCCGTAGCGATTGGAGACAATCAGGCCAAGTGGATGCCTGCGTTCGTCTGGTCAAAGTCATCACAGAAATATATGCTGAATTTCTCTTTGCAGCGGAGTATAATAATTTCTTTGAGAGCAGAAAATATGTTTGTTAAAAACCTCAAAATCTTATCACCCCTGATTTCAGTCAGAATACATCATTCATAACTGATCCTTTACTTGATTTTGCAGGGCGACAATTGCAAACACTGTCTGCCGTTATTCGTCGGCAATGCCACCAACGGTGGCTCCTGCACTCCTTGTTCCGTCCATTGCCATGGCAACACACAAATTTGTATATCAGAGATAGACTACAACCGATCTAAGGAAGCCAATTACGAGCTGGTGCCTAACAATGTAAGTATATCAACATGTGTTGCTACTGTTTGATGGTTTCCATTAGGTGACTCAAACACCTGTTCTATGGCCCAACCGACCCAGTTTTTTTAAAATTGAGGGCAAACATACTGTACAAATATATGGCGACCCAAATTTTGGACATAATTATTAGGAAAGAAATTATTTTAAAAAATGGATACAATTTCACAAATTTCAGTCACATTAAGTGTTATTTAAAAAAAACACCCAGTTCTTCATGCCTACCCAGTTTTTGTTAATTAGGGGGGGGGGGGGGGGTTCTCTTGCATAAACGACGACCCAAATTTTAGACACTTTTGGAAAAGATATTTCAGTTAAAAACTTACAAACCATATTTTGTTATAGTCTTATCAGCCAAAATGCCCGAATATGGTCCATCCGTCCACCAACAGGGCGTTTTTTGTCCCTTTGTCACATATCTCATGTGAGCTCAAAGCTCTACACACAACCAAAGAAGATTTCTTGTGCAGCCCAGCAAGCTTATCAAAACTACACAGGCAACAGGGCTTTTCTCCCCCCCCCCCCCCCAAAAAAAAAAAAAAGAAGTGCCAAACATGACTGTGTTAACAGCTGGAGGCCATCTGACTTCCACCTGCTAATACATGGTTCAGATAGGCAGAACTTTGTCACAGATATGAAAAGAAGTTGAATCCCAACTAAATATTTTATTCAAAAAATCAAGGGTCTTTAAGAAAAACAAGAGAGCTGTAACTTTTGAAAAAAGTACATATTTGGAAAGTAAATGAGTCAGAGAATCCAATGAAATTATGAAATTGAAGTCTCATAAATTATACTATTTGCAGCAGGATTTTCTTAAAATACCCCTGTTTAACAACATTATAAGCATTTCTATGCACTGTAAAGTCAATGGGAACCAGTAGACACTGGTGACAGAAATGAGTGGTCATGTGATGAAAGTAAAGCATGCTGGTACTACACAAGACATCTTCTTTGACACACAACATACAAATGAATCAAAATTTGCACCACTGCCAAATTCTATAAAAAGTCCTTAAAATGGATAAACACCTTGAGCCCCTTCAAAATAACACAACACCCACCCTAAGGTTTAAGGGTCTCTTAGAGATGGCACAGATGTAAGGCCCTTATAATTGACTAAAGCCCTTTTAAGGTTTGAGGGTTGAGTCATTAAAATGACTCAACCCTCAAAGCCCCTTGAAACCCCTTAGCCCCTATTAGGGGGGGGGGGGGGGGGGTGTTAACCTGAATAAAAAATATGAAATTTTCAAGCGCTGTAACTTTTGAAAAAAGTACATATTTGGAAAGTAAATGAGTCAGAGAATCCATTTTTGGTATAAAATCAGATTTGTGGAATTTTGACAAAATATATTTCCTAACAGTTTTTAGTTTTTATATTTTTACACATTTTTGTATCTATTTTAAAGTAAAAAACCCCATCAAACTTGGTTGAATTTTGTGTGTGCTGAGCATAGAGGTCTCCTATTCCATCACCATAGTATATTACCTGGTACTTAATTGTGTGAGTTATGTGTGTACAGGTTGAGCAGTACTTCCCAGTGGGCCCTATCACAGAGGCAGATACTGTATGCGTCAACTGCGGTAATTATAGCTCTGGTAGAACATGCGAGACCTGCATTGATGGCTACTTCAAAGATGAAGGTGTTTGTAAACCGTAAGTATCTCGGGGCAGGGGAATAGACTCGATCCTCATGTCTTCCTATTTTCCACACGGCCCCTGCGAGGGTGCTCAAATGAGAAGACTGGAAAAAAATACAGTTCCAAAAGTGTGCGCTGATAAACTGCTGAATATACATGAGCACTTCACGCCACAGTGCGCCGATAGTTTCACGCGGCGTTGTACACTGCAAGACGCGATATGGCGCACGATTTGCTAGTCCCTGTGGCGCAGCGTGACGATCATTCGATGCACTGCCTTTGAATTGGACCATCGGGTGGTATTTCTGTAGTTGCTGTTTACAAATGTGCATGCTCAGTATTGGTATGCATATTCATATATGCAAAGTTGTCATGGAATTCCACATCAAAACCGCACACTTTTTGGACATACTATTTTCCCAGACCTTATATTTGGTCCGCCATTTTTAAAGATGGCGGCCATATAGAGGGACGCGGGGACCCAGTCTAGCAGGGGAATGGGAAACACCAACATTCTTGTTGGATCGGTAAAATCTAAGGCAATTTTCCCCTTTTTTTGCCCTCAAGTGTCAAATATCTTGAGGTCAGGTCAGGTCGGTCGGTCTATTTTTTTGTTTTTGTTTTGTTGCTGAAATATACTACTGACTGTCATGGTTCATGTATAGACAAAATTAGTAAATGTCAATTTTAGTAATGTTTCTAGTGTGATAATAGTTTAAAAACTAATTATCAAGCGAACTCGTTCATTTGAAGCAGAAAATTGTAATATTTAGACAATTTTGAGTATAATTTAAATCTTTAAAAAAAAAAAGTTGAGCCTTGATTTGATAGATTTTAAGGTTCGTCACTGATGAGCGCAACACAAACAAAAATGTTGTGCCTAATTGTGACATTCAAACCTAAGGGGGAAACCAATGCTCGATCCATCCTCAAGTCTAGCATTGATACTTTGGGCTGCAAATGAATTGTATCTTTCCCAACTGCTTCGCATCTGGCCCGATTGATGTTTATCTTTCTTTCTAAGGCACTCAGGTATTTTTGTATCTCACCTCATTGGTATTAATCACTTTGTTTTTCTTTTAGCCAGTAGTCGCTTTAACTCATGCATACAAGTATGTTGCCCAAAATCTAACCCAATTTTAGTCAACTGACTTATAGTCATAATTAGTATATTTAATTAGTAATTTTCTAATTTAATATTAGTCAACTAACTTAGTCATTAATATTCCTCCCAATTTCTAATTTAATATTAGTCAACTGAATTAGGCATACTTGTATCTTGACAGATTTCTATTTTAATATTAGTCAGCTGATTTAGTCATATTAGTATCTCGCTCAATTTCTTATACAATATTATTCAACTGACTTAGTCATATATCTTGGTTTATCATTGGTGTACTGTAAGACAGCACAGAATTAACCTAGCACAAAATCCTTTATTGATGAATTAAAGAATTATACAGCTTTATTCCGTAATGGGATCTTGACACATGTCTAACTTATGAATATGCTACACCAAGGGTATGCCTATATCTTGCCCAATTTCTAATATAATATAACATCAATCAACAGGCTGCCTAATTTATATTTCAACATTAGTCAACTGACTTAGTCATACTTGTATCTTGACCGATTTCTATTTTGTAGGTGTCAATGTAACGGTCATTGGGACACATGTAACAAGGATACAGGTCTTAGCTGCCTGTGTATGAATAACACCGTGACACCAACCTGTCCGTCCAACTCTGACACAGGGAAATACTCAGAGCCATGCTGGAGACATCAGGTAACGTAAACACATTTTTTACTTACTTGTAACAATAAGGCTGAAGAGCCAGGACAAACCCAATAGTGACTTTAAGCACTAAATTAAAGGGATGCCCGATGTGTGTGTGTACAGATACAGACCCGGGATGATCCCCTACTCTTTACGAAGGAGTCTGACCTTTTAACGTGCTCTGGGATAGCTCTTCCGATGCACGGGACCACCATTTCTATATGACTTCCGAACCACGAGGCAATTGAGACTAAGTACCTTGCCCAAGGATACAAACATGTTGGCGGTAGCGGGCTAGAACTCACAACCTTTGTATTGAGAGACCTGCATGCTATCCGCTAGACCACACATGGGTGATATCCACATTAAGAACCCGTTAACAGAATCAACTTATGCTTAATCCACACTGTGTGCAAAGATGCAAAGTGATGTCACAGGTTCCAAATGTGGATATTACTGATTCTTTGTGTATCAATATTATTTTAGATTGTGTGGATATGCTATAAAACTCTACATTGGATATAGCTTTTGTAACTATAGGTACAATCATACTTGACTACTCTCTATGAATAAAATGCACAGCGATGTTATTCCTCAAGTGGCAACAAACAGGGATTTTAAGTTTTCCATATTTTTACAGATTTCCGTATTTTTGGATTTACAAATACCCGAAAAACAGACGAAATCTACACTATTTGTGCATAAAATCTACACTATTTACACTTTAAATATCAAAATGTTCATGAAGAGGGAGCTCCGGGCCCCAGGACTCCCACTGAACGCCTCACGCAAGCGCTCAGAAAGCTTGCTGCTCTCACTTTATAAAGGTTTCTGTGGGGTTTTTTTGGACTTCACTTAGATCCCTGAACAAATTCTTACATTCAAATATGCTCTCTTTTTGCAAACTCACATGGTAGTAGACAGTGTGCGATGAATGCTAAGCAAGTGTTGTACAGGGTGTCCCAAAAGTTTTTATCTCCTGTAAAATAATTCAAGAGTATAAAACTAAACACATATTTGGAAAGAGAAGACTTGTAGAATTATTTTGAAACCAATCTTACAATATCATTTTTATTTTGACTATATTTTGTTGTTTTTGTTTTCAGTGCTCTACTTGTAAAGAGCTGTACTTGGGTGAACCGACTGAGGGACGACAGTGCTACAGACAGATGCAAGTAGAACAAGACAACTGCTTTGAGCCGCAGACACAAAACAGTATGTATAGAATAGATAAAGCTTAATCGTTCCAAATTGGGGAGAAATATGTGTTTTTTATCTCTCTGCAAAAGTAATCCAAGCGTACACACGCAATTTTGTGTAACGCAAGCGTCATGCATACGATTCATATTGCGCCACGTTTCGCCATGCGAGGGTTTTGTGCAACCATTCTCTTCTGAATTAATTCGCTCCTGTAAGCGGGTTTACCAATTTGGAACTGATCGAACGTTCGGTCCCTGGTATGCATCAATAGCAAGACAGAATATAGTATCCCATGACCACCCATTAGCCATTATATGTTTTGTTTTGAGGTAAATGAGTCAATGGCTATCCCTACTGTTTTTAAACAAATCCTATGTGAATGGTTTGAGATATAAATGAACTAAGAGTATTTTATTTTTTGTCCTTTTCCTCAGCTTGTCCACTGGACGCACAACTGCCGCAAGGTCGCAGCTCCTTCTTCTACGTCCAACCGAAGTACACCAACCTGGACATCCGCCTGACGGTGGACGTCACTGTCGGCGCCCTTGATGTATTCCTCACGTACGACGAGAGCGTATTCCGTGTGTTTGTCAACAGATCCAGTGGCATACACACCATTGAATACGATCCTGATCTGGAGCGAGACGCGGTGATTTACCGTGAAAGAAGAGCAACATTTGATAGTGCAGACTGGGTTAGCGGAAGACGGCGCCGATCTACCCAGCAACAAAACATTGTAGACCCTGATGCCCAGGAAATGAACTTGGGCACTACGGAGGAGCCAGTGGTGCTGAAAATCTTTGAAAATGCAGCCAAAGGCATCAACACCTTTGTGACTATCGAGAACGGCCATTTTATATCGGTGGTGCGTAACCTTAAGAACCGTCTTGTTGTGTCACTCCCGCATCAGTTCCACCAGTTGAAAACAAAACGTTTCTACATTGCCCTCCTGAGCCACAGCACGCAGACGCACAACGCCACACAGGGTATCATGTACTTCCGGCAGGACCAGCCTCAAATCGACTTGTTTGTATTCTTCTCAGTGTTTCTCTCTTGCTTCTTTTTATTCCTTGCCGTGCTTGTGGTCGCCTGGAAGATCAAAGTGGGTTTCGAAGCGCGCAACGATCGTCGGATGAGGGCGCTCGAGATGGAGCACAGGGCCAGTCGTCCATTTGGTAAAGTGATGGTGTATATAGAGGATGATCCTCAACCTGTACATGGACAGAATCACAAGAGGCAGAGTAGACTGACTAGGCTAACACGGAGTGGTAGTAGTATTAGTGAACATACGCAGACATCTTCCAGGCCAGGGTCAGCCCCACATAAGGTATTTACACACTTATTGGAACAAACCGTATCTAATCTAAGAATAAACTCTCATTACACCCTTCAATGACCTCGTTAAACCGTATCTAATCTAAGAAAGAATTCTCATCATACTTTCAACGACCTCATTAAAGTGAATCTAATCTAAGAAAGAACTCTCATTACACCCTCAATGACCTTGTTAAATTGTATCAAATCCATAAAGAAAGAACTGTTATTACACTTTTGATAACGTAACTTTTGATGACCTCATTAAAAGCTACCCCCACCCCTATACAATTTCACATACACATACTTGTTCATGTTTCTTTAAGTACGTCCATTCTCATGCCTCAAGGATGGTTTGTTGATATTCTCAATGAGATAGCACACACTACATATTGAAACAAGAATTTCAAGGTTTTTACCTTAATTTACGGCTTTAATTTTGGTCCAAATTGCCATTCTTTTTCAAGTTTTACATGTTGTGGTTAATGTATATTCACTCACATGCTTTTACTTACATGTTTCAGTAG
This sequence comes from Ophiura sarsii, assembly GCA_035610835.1. Classification (NCBI taxonomy): domain Eukaryota; kingdom Metazoa; phylum Echinodermata; class Ophiuroidea; order Amphilepidida; family Ophiuridae; genus Ophiura; species Ophiura sarsii. The sequence continues at coordinate 66,092,350 of CM069449.1, read as the reverse complement.
AAGAAATGCAAAAAATACTTTATACACAGTTCAACAAAAATAAGTTCCTCTTTAGATTATGCCTGATATTTTGAAAATGAGTTACTCAATCGAAACAATTTTTGGTACACATTAATGTACATGTACACAGCAACACTAGAACTGGGCTATAATTACGCAGGTGTTGTAATGCTTAAATGAGCACACATTGAATGGAGGAATACCTCAATTCAAAAGTTGCTAAATGATGTATTGAAGGAGGATGGTGAAGCAGCTTGAACCAGGGTTTTGAACCAGGGCCTGTGCTTGATCACCGCATTTTTCACCTTTTGAAAAGAGGTATTTCTCCAGTCAATGTGCTCTTCTAAGCAGCACAACAACTGCCAGGCATGATCTAAAGGGGAACTTATTTTTGTTGAACTTTCTTGGATTTCAATTTATTTATAGAAACAATTCAGCCATTGTTTTTTCCCCATTGTTTTGTTTTCCAAATCAAACATTTTTAACCTAACTATATCAACTAACACTGTATTTTTTCTTTGGTTATTTCTCCTCAGGATCCATTCCACACTGGTATCATAGCTACAGAGCCGACTGACGATGGAATCGCTGCCATCGGAACACTGGTCGTCTCTCTACCAGGCGGTAGTAACGCACCGGTCAGAGCGTGCCTCGGCTCGGCGCTAGTCACGTTAAAACATGCCCACAGGCAGCAGCCGCAGGAGGCGATGTATGTACGGCAACCAAGGTATCAGGGGGTGAAACCGATGTCAGCCTCGTGCAGAAGGAGTAATAACAGAAGAGTGTAAATAGAGAAGTAATGTCAACCGTTATGTTTTCAGAGATGTCACTTACATGAGACAGAATGTTTGCATGTTTTGTAAGTCACATCACATCAATTTATTGTGATGATAAAAAGTAAGTTACAGAGTAATAAAATATGCTGATGATTCCAAAATAACAGCTTCAAGCGCAAACACCAAATTGCAATGTAGTTGTTTAATTTATCTTTTAATTTGGGATATTGCACACTATATGTTTGGTTCACTCTTTAGGAAGTGATGGCTCAATCACCAAGATGAATGTATGAAACCAATTTTTGCATCAACAAGGGATAGTATATCAAATTGGCATGTTGGCCATATGGATCATACATCCCCAATTCTCATCACACTATTGGCCGATTGTTCACTATCAATCAGTATCAATCAACAATATACCGATACTGCATCGAAGTGTAATAAACAAACGTAACATAGCATTCTTAAAAGGAAACCATTCTGTGCATGAAATATCTTGAAGAGACGAGGAAACTTCAACATTTGGAAATTTTAGATTAACCCTAGCCCTAGAACGAGGCCTAAAAATTGGAGACCATATATACCCGTATTTTAGTGCTACATGAGATAGAACTTGTGCGCGCGCAAGCTAAGTGGTGCTGGCCGTGTTGTTTCTGTGATACGTAGTAGGGTTAGGGTTATAGAAATTATAAAATCATTAGCATTTTTCTTAACTGCATGGTAACTTACTTTTTTGGGGCACTGTACATGTTGGATGTGATCGGGAGCACAATACTAATTTACTGCAGGTTTTACTGCACCAGGATTGTCAGTTTTTGTAAATTCCCAACTGCAGGTTTTACTGCACCAGGACTGTCAGATTTTGTAAATTCCCAAAGTTACTGTAAAAGTCGTAATTTTCGCGCGATTTTTAAGTCGTCACGCTTTGCTGATTTTGCACTTTTTGCATGATTTTAAATTCACAATTTGTAGCTTCATCACATAGACATATACGCAAAAGAAATATATTCGCTTGGGTATTATTTTTGTGGTAGCTGTGTGGTGCACCAAAGCGCCAACATTCCCACTTACCATTGAATAAATACTGAATATGACAAAAGAGTGGATGATAAATTGTAGACATTTCACCGAAGACATTCCGTATTTTTAAGTCCAGTCCAAATTTTTGTGAGACAAGGTCCGGTCCATTATACAGCTTGTGTAGTCATTTTTGATATTTGCCTCCCCATCCTCTTTTTACAATTTACTGACGTTCAGAAAAATTCATCATTGTTACATTCCAAAATTTGTATTCAAATTGTGTTGTGAAAGGCACGACACATGGGTATTGAAAGAAGAGCCCTAAGGCCACTAAAAAAGCCTGTTGTATGGGCAAACACACCTCTCAGGTAGGGTCGATCGGTTTTTCAACAACTAAAATCAAAACATTTTAAAAATATTCAAAAACATTTCAGCAATTAAAAAAACCAATTCATATTGTTCTCAAATGTTTTCTAAAAACCCAAAACAATTGTTAAAATTTTTCAAAAGAAATGGGTTAGTCGGGCCTGTAGAACCGGGTTTTTTCATGGCCTAAGTTACTCTTTAAAGTAATTCCGTAGACCATGGGACACAACATGAACCAGGGATTATTACAATTCTCAAAGAGGCTCGCTAGGTTTAAGAGTAGAATTCAATTTTGTTTCTCGAAAACCAGCACCTGTGTCCTATATCATAAATATTAATTAACATTTTAATAAGCATGGTTCGTAACTTATGTGGATGGGCGTAAACATGGTTCTTAGTTGTGTTTTATGATTTTATGATATAGGACTCGGATCTGATATTGGGCCTGGGTCCTCATCTCATGGATCAATAAGAAAAGTGTAACACTTCTCAAAATTAATCTGAACTTACTTTCAATAGGACCCAGTCTTTTAGTTTAGGAGAATATCTTTATTTTGAAGAGCAACTTCAGGGAAGAGGGCGGGAGAAGGGGAGGGGGCAGGAGAGGGGGAGGGGGCAGGAGAGGGAGAGGGGGCATCTTATGTGTCGGACAATGGACTGTGGTGGTACAATTTGTGTTGTGCTCCATGTCAATATCGAATGGAATAATGAATATATAACTATATATAATATAAATGTGTATGAATCCACATTCACTGCCAAATTAAACCCATGTAATGGCATTTATTATGTATCATTGTTTATAATATTTTTTCAATTACTCAAGTCAAAGGCTGCAAGTTGTAATTATGTAATGTACCTATATTGTTATATATACTAGGCCACTTAAAAAACAAAATTGTTTCTTGTAGCTCTCCGTCCTCACTTTCTGGGATAATAAGATCACTTCTTTTTTTTAATTATCAAGTTTCTTATACTGAAAGGTTAATGGTCAAGAGGCCCAATTGTGTATTAATTAACTACAATCACATGTATTTTTATAGAACTCTAACCCTCATAAAATAGGGCCTCACCATTTTCCTGATGCTGCTGAAAGATGCTGGCAATATTAAGTTTGCCTGTAAAGAGCCGTCAATTTAGGAGAAGAAAACAAATTGAACGCCAGTGCTACAATAAACTAACAATTAATTTTAAGTGGCCAGAGAAAGAGAGAGAGAGTGGGCGAGTAAGAGGCTGTTCATTGTAAATGGAAACAATTTTTGCGCCACACTTTTTTCACGCTCTGGTCGGCTACTTAGTGAAAAACACACCATGCTGATGTATTGATTTTTTTTTAATGTAAAAAATATTGCAAAATTAGAAATTTATTAAAAAAATTACTGGAGAGTGAAAAGTAAGTTGCACAAAAAAGTCCACGTTTGCAGTAACTATTGCAGGTCCTATGCAGGTCCTATGCAAATATAAATATGTAAATGTGCTTATGAATTATGTATAAAATAGCAGCACTGTGATGGGCTAACATCATGTTTGAGTACCTTCATAGGGCTGACATTACTATAAATTCAAATATGACGTCACCGTTAAGATGGTCATAACCATTGCAAAGTATTTTTATTTTCTCCTTAAATCTCTGTTTTTTACTGTCGCCCTGATTTTATTGATCGGCATAACATTGTGTTTGACACAGAATGACAAACATGGTGTGATGTTTTGCCTTGTTATTTTACTTAAATTTGAAAGATGTATTATCTTTTTATACACCTATTTTGATGTGCCATAAATATTTTTGAATTATTAAATACACATTGTTTGTGTGTTTGAAGGTGGTATTAAAACTATAGAATATTAAAAACAATTGTTATTTAATTATCAATTCTTCTGTTAGTCAACTCTAAAATACCAAATTGTGACATCTGTGTAAAGTTTGTAATGTACATAGCCATGGTAAACAGGGTCAAAGGTCACTGATAAGAAGGACAAAGTTCTTCCCACAACATCAATATTGGTGGTTAATATTTTCAACTATATAAGGACTAATTTATGCCATAAATGGAAATAGTGTAAAGCACCAACATTTCACTAGCATTTTAATTTTGCTAATTTCGCTAGGATTTTAATTTTTTTAATTTTGCTAGGACCTCTATTCGCCAAATTAAAATGCCACTAATTAACATTTTATATATAGGTTATTAAAGCAAGATGTTTCAACTTAGCGAAATTAAAATGCCGCTAAAAGGTGAGGTTTTGCATACTTGCTATAAATGTTAGTGTTTCACAGTAATCTGTCCTTATATGGTAGAGATGAGTCCTTATATGGTAGAGATGAGACCATCAAGGAGACATCCACTATTTTACCTCTCTATTTTTCTACACATTAATATAGGTTATGAATTAACAAAGAGCTGTAATCATTAGAAAGCATATCTCACTAGTCGAGCATTTTGATATCCACTCCACTGGCTTAAGATAGACCTATACATTGTAGCAGATCTTAATAGAAATTTGTTCATGTTTACCATTATTTGTGATATTTAAAAACAAAAATGTTCTAATCATGAAGGCATTGACCGTTAAGAATTCAGGTGATAGGTGAATTAAGTCAAATAAGTCACATGATAGTGCAAAATTCAGCAGGTCGTTTGTAGGTTCAAAACATGCATCAATGTTAGGCCTCCAAGTAAAATTATATGTTTGTCATTACAGGTTAGCATCAGAAAGTGTATCATTTTCTTATCTGATTGGCAATTCTGTAGAATCAATTAATAAGGTTTATCGTGGATAGGTGAAAATCAATTGAATATCCTTTTCTGTTCCATTGTAGGGTTGAAAAGGGACAAAATTCACTCCCTTTTCTATCCCACATTGATAATCAATTGATTTTTACCTATTTGCGATAAGGCTCATTACCTTTTTACTCATCATTATCAAGATTGCAAATTATGATGTACATGTATGGTTTATTGAGGAAAGCTAAGTTCATCAATCTGGATTATTATAGACTAACTGCCTGGTAACATTCTATCAAATTGAGAGTTTAGTGCAATAAGGTCCTATCTGTAATAGCTGCCAGATGGGGGTTGTTCATATGCTGAGCAATTGGTATAAAAGAAATGTAACTCAGCGCAGCTATTGCAGATATGTTTTTTTTGTTCAGATATCTAGTGATGTGAAAAGTCAGTATCTGTAATAGCTGCCATATGTTATACACTTCTAGGGCTATAAGATGCACTCTTGTGAAAATGCTATCTTACACTCAGCAGCCATTGCAGATAGGGTCTTTTGGCTCCAAACCCTTAACATATAGTTGAAGAAACCCAAGGACTGACAATATACTCAAGTACTGTTCAAGTTTTGAAATCATTGTCTGGTGCACAAAAAATAAATAAGATTTCTTTGTCAAAATGAGGGGAAATGTTCAATCAATAAATAATGTTCATAGCAAAGCAAACATTGAAGACGATTTAATCAAAATTGGCTGTTTCTGTGTTGGCCAGACTTCCAAGGTCAACTGATGATTATTTTGGTGTTGGGCAGTGATACATATTACATTTAAAACAAAGAAAAATTGATCATGTACATACTTTTTTTATTCATTTATTTATTTCACTGTTCCGGTCTTGTGGCTGTCATTCATTCTTGCTGTCCATAATGATAGTGCTTGTCTTTTGCAATCATTTCAAACATATTAAAATATCTTTGTGTGAACAAATCCTGCATATGGGCATTGTTTCATATCATTAGGTTTGTTCTTTGATAACTGGTATACATAATATGGTCCTAAAAGTAACAGTTTCACAAATCAGGTCTGAGACTCTTTGAATGGGAATCTCTCTTATTGTAACAGGGAGAGAGAGAGAAGAGGGGGTGGGAGCAGCACTTTGAATACATTTCTTTGGTGCCATAGTTTGATGAAATGATCTCTTTCCTAAATCTTTATCGTAATCCGTGCTGTATTAAGAAAAATAATATGTTTTTGCGTAGTTTACCTTATTATTATGTTATAGTTTATATTGTTCCCATAACATGTACAGTGTCTGTATTGATCTGTTCATTAGTTTACTGAATACCATTCACACCCACCTACGTTGACATCACGCACCCAAATAAGCCAAATAAGGCGACAGTAGTCTCATGTGTCTATCTTTTTCTACTGGCCAACCCTAAATCTCTGTAATCAGAGTAAATGTATCATTACATTGATATGTTTTATGCTATAAGCTCAGTGGGAAGGCGCAAATCCTGCACCAATAAGATGATGTCAACGTCTTGAAAAAGCGTAATGTACTTTACTTAGTCAACGTATGAAGAGCCTGCATTATATGCTGTACAAATGGTCATTTTCTTTTTGCGCTCCGCCGATTTTAAATTTGCAATTTGTAGCTTCATCACATAGACATATACGCAAAAGAAATATATTCATGTCTTATTATTTTCATGGTAGCTGCTTTGAGCATGAAAATATATGTAACATGAACATTTCCACTTTTACAATATGTCACCTGCATGTATTCTCGTTCCAATAAAAGCCTCACACCAAGATGATAGTGACTTCCCTGTATTTATTACAGGTGAAGGGGGAAATAATACAAAGAATTACAACGATTTTGAGAGTCATTTAATACTGAATTTGATATTCAGTTCCCTTAAATCTTCAGTTAAATATTATAAGGCTATAGATTAGTTTTACTAGGATAAATTGATATAACTCAGCATTATGTAATGAATGGTATCTTCTGGAAATGAGAATTTGGCAGCTGAAATATCTTCCAGCAATTGAGGACTCATTTTATACCATTAACCTGTGTGTATGACATAAATGTGAACTGTGTATTCTGGGTATGAAGCAGTTATGTTGGCCAAGCTGTGAGACATAATGGTTTGAATTATCTGCGTGCTTACAATACCTAGAGTGCACAGGTCCAATTATTACTCAATACTCATACTTGATTATAAAGGTCAGTGAACTAGGTCCTCGGAAGATTGAATGTAGGTCATCTAATAGTGGCGATCTTGTTTGCTGTATGTACATTGTAAATAAAACATTTTTTGTAAACAGTTGAAAAAAACAAAATATTTTTATGCAAAGTGTTCCTGATTATGACAAGAGGGGTAATTCTCTCACCATTCACATTGTTGCTGTGTAGGAGTTACACTTCTTCGCCATGTTGGGGAAGAAAACCACCCTTGTTTATATCAAATTTAAGCAAAAACTATTTTTATTTTTATGTATATTATTTTATTTGAAGCCAACACGCATGCTTTTATTAACTATGTTGCAAATTAGTGCTGTAAATGTAGCCCAAGCAAGCATGTAACTCTAGGCCACTGGGATTTTATTGTTTTTATTATTGTTTTTGCAAGTTCTTAGAGATATGATGTTGGGCTTTTTACCATCCTCTGCGCAGTGACGTTGTGATGTATCCCAATGTTAAACACATTATTTTAAGCTAGCGTTGGGATTATTTGTCATATGATCATGCAAAATGAGTCAGAAGTCGCCAATATGGATGCTAAGATATAACACCAATAAAGGATCAACATTATTTTGTTTTCTATTGTTTCGAATACCCTTCAATTGCTAATAGCTTTGGAAATAAGTGTCTGTTCAAAATGTGGTTTTCTGTAAAATTTAGAAAACTAAAATTTTAATATTTTCGACTTCAGACTTATTTGCCAGATAACATCACATGAGCCCAATTTCTTTTCAGGGATCTGTAGAACCTGTTTGTTATGAGCTTGAAAATAATAGAAAATATAGATAAAAGTCCAAATGGGCATTTAAGGCATCAGAGCCTGTTATGAGCCCATTAGCTTTTCAGGGATCTGTAGAACCTGTGATGAGCCTGAACAAAAGCCAATGGCTTTGGGTGCATCTTTGAAGTCTCATTTAGGCTTATAGATGAGCCCAAAATAGGCATTTAAAGCATCAGAGTCTGTTATGAGCCCAGTTGGTCTTTAAATTACAGGCCTGTTACGAGCTTGAAAAAATGAGTATAATTGGGCTACTAATTGACTGGTTACAGCAACACTGGTAATAAATGTAAGCTTCTTGTGTATATAGATAGGAAATAAGGGTTACTTGTAAAGTAGATATAACGGCACCAATATCCTGTCCCTGAATGCAGAGTTCCTGGACACATTAATAAGACAGTATACTTAGTATACAGGATATGTTTTCTTTTGTGTATTGACTGCCATTTTAGGGCATGTGTGTGTCCTAGAAGTGATATTGTTTTCTGTAGTAAACATTTGAATAGGGTGAAACTGATATATGTTATGCGATCTGTGAAACCCGTCGGACGTCGCAAAATGTGAACTAGGGATTATGGGGTTTGTTTTTTTTATAGATTTTTTTAAAGAAAATTATATTCCAAAACTATGTGTCATCATCTTTCATAAAATTCACCGTTAAACACTTGATTTTTAACCTTATAATGTTATTCTATTGAATTATGTATCTTTTTTGGCCTGTTTTCATGATTTTTTGTTTTGTAGCTTTTTATGACATCACAATCATCATTCACTCATAACTTTTTTTGTAGGATCGTAGAAAAATGATCGAAGCAATTCTGTAATCAGCACAGTTTTAGCTTTCTTATGATATAAATATCTCCAATATGAAAAGTGCCACCATGTGGCTGGTTTTCACAGATCGCATCACATATATTTTATATACAAGCGTTTTGCCATTGGACATATTTTATGATGAAAAAATATCAAGCAAAGTGTACAGAGAACCTTCTGTGAACGGCGCACTAGCTACAATGTTCTTATTACAAATGTTAACTAGCCTATTTAAATGTTAACTACGGAAAGCAAATTTGTGTTGCGGAACTTCAACGAAAATTCAGGCCACGATAATGGTACAGAATTTGTCCAGTATATTATTTTGTTAGTGATACCACAAATGTACATTCTGTTTAACAGGACGAGCTGAGAGATTCGTTAGGTTAAATCGCCTATATTTTGATCATGGTAAAATCAAGCATTTTATATTTGATTTAAGTTAATTATGAGAAAATCAGCAAAAATAGACAGAAGTTGCCAATAGTATGTCAAGCTTAAACTGACACAGCATTTGCCGACAAATCTAGTCCATAATAATTACTTAATGATCTGTATCATGATTAAGTGAATATCTTCTCTTTAATCCTGTAATATTTTGTATTTCGCTATTATTTTCATTATGAATTTAGTAAAAAAATAATTTCCAATATATTTACATATTTTACATAACTCAAAATATTGGACATGAAAATAAAACCCACCCTTTGTCATGTACAATTTTGGTGCGCTTAAAGAATGTCCCATACCCTATTTACTTATTTTGTGACCCTTAAACGTAGAAGTAATATCCCGTCCCATCTGTTTATTGCATTGCAAATGGCGTTAACAAAGCATATCATTGGTACCCAAAAAATACATTATATTATATAAATATGTCAAAATTTCAAAATTAATATAGCCAAATGTGGCATCACTATGACTATCTGTTTCTTGGCAATTTGGAATCTCCATGAGCTCTAAAAATCAAATTTTCTGATGGCACAACCCAACCCAACCCAACCCAACCCAAATCAAAGCTTCAGTACCCCCCTGGGGCATAGATGAAGGTTAATATTTGAATTAACCTTAATTTGTACTGTTCCCTTATATTGTTTGTATATTTTTAACCAATATTGTTAATTTATTTTCACCCAGTCTTTGAGGAGTCACATACAGCTTGTTATTCCCTTCAAAACGTTTGACATGAAAGTTTACCTTGTACTGTCAATAGGGTGCATCATCCGCCCCTTTTGTCAACCGATTTTCTTCATCTTTGGTCAGACTGTGCCACTTGGTAAAATATTAATCCCCACCGAATTTAAAATTAATCGGAAGTCGTCTTCTGGGTCCACCGGGAGCTCTTAGTTTGGACGGGATCCTCACAGCAAGAATCACAATTACACAAAAGGCAGCTTTTTATCTTTCCAGTATAACGCACATAAAAATCATAGCTGCTGCTTGTTTTTTGTATCTAAATACACTTAAAACAGTGAAAGTGGAATGTATTTTGGTTTTATATTACATTTTTAGTGATTGCCAAGTGTTTTACCAAAACTATTGCTTAAAAAATAAATAGCTGCCATAAATAATAGCTGCCATATGAGTTTGTGTGCTAAAATGCAATCATGCGGCTTCCAGTACTATGGCTTTATTTTGAAGGATAGTCTATTTATGGATTTCTGAGAGTTTGTCAATTCTTGGAAAGGGGGTTTTTACCAAATGTTCTATTTATAGCAGCTCCTGTGTTTGTTAATTTGCATAAAATATGGGATTCCCCCAAACATGAATTAATGTTTCTTCTAATAGTAATAAGGGAAAACCCATCATACTGAAAAGCTGGGATTTCCCCAAAACCATTGCTTGAAGCACATCTTCACAATTTGATTTTCATCACTGTATAGTGTTTAGGAGAATGCAATGGCTGACGAAAGTTCAACTAGTGCAGTGTCAAAAGCTGCAACTGATCCTGATTTGGAACATAAAGCTGCTGAACAAACAAAAGGATCGTCCAAGACAGCCTGTAAAACAAGAAAAAGCTCCGAAATATTTGGGCTTGGCAACGGAATTACAACTGCTGACTCAGTAATCACAGGATCACGGCTTCCAACATGCAAGCAGGTTCTTAGATGCTACCTATTTCACCAACAGCAAGGATTAGCCTCAAGACAAACCAAATATGAGACTGCAACGCTTGTATTCAATCAGGTTGCTGAATTTTATAACAAAGCACATATCCACATGATGGCAGAAGCCAATGCAATTAAAAAAATTGTACAGCTTGCAGATGCCAATGCAAGGATTCGAGCAATTCCAATTTCCCGCAGAACAACACCAGCAACCTGTGACAAATTGCAACAGGAAGAAAGTCGGCTGAACAAAACTTTTGAAATTTGGCCACAAAATGTTGATGAACTTGTAACAATACCAGAAGATCGTCTGTTCTTGGAGTCCATGAAGACGGATCGGTCTGCAACATTTGGTTGCAGTGACACCGTGCTAGAAGCACAGACAAGACGAATAGCAGAACGTGCAGCTGCTGAAGCAAGAAGGAAAGACAAGGCTCAACAACAGATGGATAAAGCATCAACTAGTTTTCAAGCACTTAGTTCTGGTGAAGACAGCCATAGCAATGCAGAAACATCTGGTAGCAAGCCAAACCTGCGAAAACGCAAACCGATTTTGTAGGACCTTTGTTGATAACTGTTGAACTGGATTATCTTGAGAAATGGCAAGCTATATTATGATGACAGACATGTTGTTCATGTTACTAAGAAAGCTTCTACATCAGTGTAGCACTGAAGCTTTGTACTGGACTCGTATTTAAACAGGTAAATTGCATGAGTTTACAGCAAATGTATTAAAATAACATGTTGATACATATGGCAGCTATTTATTTTTTAAGCAATAGTTTTTGTAAAACACTTGGCAATCACTAAAAATGTAATATAAAACCAAAATACATTCCACTTTCACTGTTTTAAGTGTATTTAGATACAAAAAACAAGCAGCAGCTATGATTTTTATGTGCGTTATACTGGAAAGATAAAAAGCTGCCTTTTGTGTAATTGTGATTCTTGCTGTGAGGATCCCGTCCAAACTAAGAGCTCCCGGTGGACCCAGAAGACGACTTCCGATTAATTTTAAATTCGGTGGGGATTAATATTTTACCAAGTGGCACAGTCTGACCAAAGATGAAGAAAATCGGTTGACAAAAGGGGCGGATGATGCACCCTAACTGTCAAGCAAGTGTCCCATTTAAGTTAACTGTAATATTTGATCTAGTATTATAATATTGATGTGTACCCATCTCCCCTTACTATTTGTTGCATACTGATCCCGTCCGCAACTTGTGTCCAACAGCCACCAACCCCCTGAGTGTTTTGACATACACTTGTTCATGCGTATCATTTCAGCGGTGTCAAAATATAAACACTTGTTGTCCTGGGACACAAGTTGCGGACGGGATCAGATATATCCACAATTAAGTAATATGTTCCTTTATTATAATGGGTTTGCGTTGTTTAATGTCAAGGTCAATGACAAGAAACCATTTTCTTTAATAATAAAGTTGAGTCGTACACAACATGTTATTCCATTCAAAATGTTTGGAATAAAAGTTTGTATTGTACAAACAAATGTCCCCATTTAAGTTGACAGTGACATGTTGTATTATTTATTCACCGTCATCCATTTATCTTGTTGGTGTTACCTATATATAAGTAAGCTATCAGGATAAGCCGAGTCGTAAGTATTCTGACTTAAACACTTTGTCCCCATTTTGAGAAAAATGAATTGAAAGCAAAGCTTTTACATCAAATATAGTGATACTTGTATTTGAACCCAGGGCCTTTCAGTCCCTATTCATAACCACTAGATCAGCTAAGCTGTCGGTGCCTAGGTAGTGATTATAATCCTACAAAAGAGGTACAGGGTAGCCCATAGTCTGTGTGCAGAAGTCTTTGCACTAGACTTACTTGTGAAAGCTTGCTTACTCTTAGGTAGAACTCTTTTTGGGGATCGCATATTAAGTGTGCCCTTTCATTGTGGTAACAAATCAAATTGCATTTACAGTTAAATGACATTTTAACTAGTATTATTTTATTCATTATCACCTATTTATTTCATGACTTTAAATATTAACTCGTTATAACTGGCATTATGTGATGTCTAGAGTGCAGAAGAGAAGCGATCCTATATGGGATATCACATGTTCAAAACATTATGTGTTTTGTCAACAAATGTCCCACTCAATGTAATGTATGTACCGGATGTGGTATTCCACAAAATTTCAGACTTTATCCTCGGTACTGTAAACACATTGTAACTCTGAATGATGAAAATCCCATGTTCTAAGTCGGGGTATGAGGACAATATTTCACTTAGCACTTGCAAAAAATATCTGTCATAAGCTATGATAAATACCCATTTATAGATACTGTGATTATTTCAGAATAAAATGTGGACCTTTAGTGCAATAACCTATTTTGAAACATCAAAAATAATAAGAAATCTTGTATTGTGAAGATAAACATAACATTTCGTACAATTGTTCCCATGAATTTAAGATCGCAGCAAATACTGCTAATTCAGAATTGTGTTACGTATCGTTACTGCATTGGCCTTCAGAATCCCTGACTGATGGGTAAACTGTGATGTAATCAAGCAAAATGAGTCGGAAGTTGTAAATATTGATTTTAAGATATAATCAAACAAAGAGTAGATATTCTTTTGTTTATTCTATTGTTTTGAAACCCTTCATTTGCTCGAAATTAATTTGGATTTTCTGCCAAATGTTGCATTGCTAATGCCCAATATACACTGAATATGTGATATTTTCGACTTCAGACTCATTTTTCTTGATCGCATCACATTATATTTATCATATTACACCGGTGCATCCCGCTGAATCCAGTTTTGTAATAAGACAGACTGTAACTGTCTACTGTGATAAGACAGACTATAACTGTCTACTTACATGTATATTTGTTTACCTGTGCTTTTATGCTGATGTCATGAATTAGCGGGTCCTATAACTGAGAGTCCTAAGCCTATTTAACCTTCACATGTTTTGTACTGCATGCATCAGAAGTATTGTTAGCTTTGTGTACAAAGTTGAGGGTTATTATGTTGTGCGAGTCTATTCTATTTGCGCTAAGACTGACACAGTTGTGGAGTTAGGCAAAAAAAAGTGTTTGCTTGTCCAAATCCGACCGACTGTCTCCTACGGTCCCGACCATGAAGTTTTTAACCTTTTTTCCCATTTCTTTCCACAAAAACAAAAAATCACCTTTTTTTCGGTGGTGAAAAAAAAATAAATCATAAAATCGAATAAAAACATGTTTTGAAACACCACTTTTTTTTAACATTGAGATATTTGTCTTATGCATATGTATTGTTATTTGTGAGTGTTCATATTGATATTTGATACAGGATTTAAAAAAACTTAAAAAAAACTTGACCTACTGACCCAACTTTTTTTTGTGCATCTATGGACAAGCAAACCATTTTTTTTTTTTTGGCCTTAGACTGTCAAATTTCTCGTACTGGTCAAAGGTTCTGAAGGTGCCGGACTACTGTAACTGCACAATTCTTGTTGGATGAAATCATCAGCCAATGTTATCCAATGTACATCTAAATTCTTCAAAAGGGATTAAACAATAAAAGGAGTAATTTAATAGCAAACATTGTATTATTTTATGTTACACAATGGCTGTATAAACAGATACATCCATGTTTGTACATTTCTCTATTATGTTCGCTCAAATGGAGGCTTCACTGTAGAGTATTAAGTAATTACTATTGCAATGCCCAAGACAGGGGTGGGGGGGGGGGGGGGGGGGGGGGGGTAAGGGCTATCTCCGGTTAGATTCAGGGTGTCCCAAAAGGTCGGATACCCATGTTTATTGTTTATGGTTATTTTATTTTATTATAGAAACACTTAAAACTTAATCAGAAAAACTGACACTTTGGCAATTTAGTTTCATATCAATTGCCATTGTTATATTGTATGAATACATTGATGCCTAGGTATCAGCTATTTGAATGTTTGTATTTAGAATAATGAAATCTTACACATTTTATAACATTTATCATGGGTGTCCTTTCCTGTAGGGATACCTTGTATATAGCAATGCAAGGATATTATTATTTACATGCTTATGAAAAACAAAACCAATCAAAAGAATCGTTTCTTTTATAGCATCATACTCTTATGCGTGTTTTTATTATTTTCGTTTGTTAATAAACTATTTCAGAAAGAATTATTTTCTTTGACTCATTCATTGATAGTGAATTTGAGGTTGTGTAAATATTGTCAACATTTGTTGGGCACCTTTTAAGTTACAAATGAAAAAAGTCGTACCAAATTGTCGGGCTTTTTTTAAGTTACAAATGAAAAAAATTCATACCATTTTGTTGGGCGTCTTTTAAGTTACAAATGAAGTAAAAGTTGTACCAATTTGTTGGGCGTCTTTCAAGTTTCAAATGAACTAAAAGTCATACCAAGGGAATTGCTTCAATGTGTGGCTAAACAGAAACAAATTCCAAGTTTGTTTTAAAGACAAAATACTCAAATACGGACCTTGCACCTTCACAGTACTTTACATTAATAATGAACGAAATGCGTGAAACGTGTTTGTGTAATGCACTTCAGAGTAAAAATCTATAACATTTGTTGTGAAAAAGGCCTACCATCTTTGATCATGAGAATGTTATTTTTCATAAAATTGAGCCCAAATCGGCGGTTTAAATTACTACGCTGAAGTCGCAAGGCCAATATAAGCTCTGTATTCTACAATGATTGTAAAAGAAATGTATGTTTTGCTTAATAACAATTAATTGTCCATACGGCGAAAAACAACCACAAAAAACGTTCTACGACACGCCCGTCCGCTCTAGATTTTTATTGCATTTATTATTATTTATGTATTTTTTAAATTTTGACCAGTTTATTGATTAGTTGGGTTATGTGAATTTTCGTAATACACAAATTCAGACTCCAGATGTTCCCTGGAAAACTGCGTTCCAGCCAGAGGGGTGCAGCTTCTTCGGCATCAAAGTAAAATGTGGTTAATAATTTCTACAGTTCAGGTGCACTACTGATTTGCAGTAATACATAAGAACTATGCTTTTAATTTTTACCAGAGTATATTGAATTAGAGAAGTATGCTTTATGCTTGTCAAGTTCTGAGCTTTGTTTGAGAAGTTCAAAATTGCATTTTTGAAAGGAGGTGTTTTTATGGCCGTGTACGCTCCCGGGGGAGGGGGTACTTGAATTTTAAGAGGGTACGGGTGTGTGGCTGGGCATTCTCAAAACAGGGCTTACCGAACTGACACATCCTGAATTGGGGGTCTTGGTGAACGCCCAAGTTGAAAACATTTTCCGCCCAATTGAGTGTTTTTAAAGTAAATTAGGACAAATTGGGCTAAATTTACCAAAATTGGGTGTATTTGGGGGCGCTAGAGTTTGGATTGTATAGCTTGTGGAACGACTTATCAGTGAAATGAAATGCTTTATGAGCGTCGACAGGTCGTAAAAAGTTTTTTTTTGTCCCCGTACATACTCGTATGGCCAATATACGTGAGTGTACTCGTATATCATTCTAGCTAATGGTAGGAATAAAGAACTTCTGTGATATTTGATCAAAATTTCATATCTAAGTTTGAGAAGAAATCGTCTAAATGTGCGAGGCTCAAGTCAAATGTATAACCATTTCTAAAACGAATGTTTCAATAGAATTTCTAATGTCGTCACAACTGCTTTCAGTTTCACATTGCTTTAAGTAACTGGTTGCGGTTGCCCGGTGATTGGAGGCGGTGGCGGTTGCCCGGTGGTTGGAGGCGGTGGCGGTTGCCCGGTGGTTGGAGGCGGTGGCGGTTGCCTGGTGGTCGGCAGTGGTTGCGGTTGTCCGGTGGTTGGAGGGGGTTGCGGTTGCCCGGTTGTTGGTGGAGGCTGTGGTTGTCCTGTAGTTGGAGGTGGTGGAGGTTGTACCAGAGTGGTGCGTGGGTGCGGCTGTGGCTGTGTGGTTGGTACTGGTGGTCTTTTAGTTGCCGTATCAGGGACAATCCTCTTCTTACAGATGTAGCCATAATCAATATTGCTTCGCATATCATACCTAAAATAAATATATAAAGACCGTGTCCTGATAATGACAAACTGACCGACTCCTTGAATAATTTGTTATCCTGGTATCAATGACCTACACCTGTATCAATAGGTTATTTTGTAAAAAGTCATTCATTTTTATCTAAAAATAGGCCAATTATAATAGAGCCAGAAATATTGAAGTAGCCTACATACATGTAGATATAATTAACAACTGCCAATATGCAGAATCTGAACATCGGTACGCCATTTTAGGAAGGGGGTGGGGGGGGGGGGGGGGGGGGCAAGGGGGTCATGTCTGTTTTGTAAAATGAGAACAATGCTAACCAGTCCAGATAGCCATCTGGTGACAATGAAGCGTCAAACCGCTAGATGGAATAAATACACTCAGATACATGTATGGGGTTGACCGTCAATGGATTTGTCCGACACTAAGACTACGGTGCGTTCGTACTCCAGTCGTTGCGCATCGGCCGACGTCGATGGACATCGGCGTGCGAGTTGGAGCAATGTCAACTTTTATGTCAACTTTTATCCATCGACGTCGGTCGATGCGCAACGACGGTATTATGAATGCGCCTTAAAGGGAATCTGTCATGGTGAGGATTCTAACGAAAATTGAACAGCGCGCGACGACTATTTGAATCTAAACAAGTTGGACATTGCGCAGTCTGTAATTGTTCTACGTATGTTTACATGCAAGCGGTATTGTGTGTTACTCTACAACAATCTCTTAACCCAATGTGAACGGCGCGCTCAATCAACCATCCTTCAATTGATTGAACGCATTTTCTATCGTGTGATATAAGTGATGTATTAGTTATTAGCTAAGGTTTAGCTGGACCAACAATCGCCGTCAGCGGTTCTTTTCCTCACCATGACCCGCTTTCCTTTAAGAGAGAAGAGAGAACATGGGGGTCACTATGCCTGTTTTGTAAAATGAGTTGCCACCCCCCCCCCCCCCCCCACACACACACACACACTCCGGATAGGGATCTGGTAATACAGAAGTCTGCCCAACACCCTGTCTATGGAAAATACACTAAAAAAACCACGAATGTTTCAATAGAATTTCTAATGTCGTCACAACTGCTTTCAGTTTCACATTGCTTTAAGTAACTGGTTTGGTTGCCCGGTGATTGGGAGGCGGTGGCGGTTGCCCGGTGGTTGGAGGGGGTGGAGGTTGTACCAGAGTGGTGCGTGGGTGTGGCTGCGGTTGTGTGGTTGGTACTGGTGGTCTTTTAGTTGCCGTATCAGGGACAATCCTCTTCTTACAGATGTAGCCATAATCAATATTGCTTCGCATATCATACCTAAAATAAATATAAAAAGACCGTGTCCTGATAATGACAAACTGACTGACTCCTTGAATAATTTGTTATCCTGGTATCAATGACCTACACCTGTATCAATAGGTAATTTGTAAAAAGTCATTCATTTTTATCCAAAAATAGGCCAATTATAATAGAGCCAGAAATATTGAAGTAGCCTACATACATGTAGATATAATTAACAACTGCCAATATGCAGAATCTGAACATCGGTACGCCATTTTAGGAAGGGGGTGGGGGTGGGGGGGGGGGGGGGGGGGGCAAGGGGGTCATGTCTGTTTTGTAAAATGAGAACAATGCTAACCAGTCCAGATAGCCACCTGGTGACAATGAAGCGTCAATACCGCTAGATGGAATAAATACACTCAGATACATGTATGGGGGTTGACCGTCAATGGATTTGTCCGACACTAAGACTACGGTGCGTTCGTACTCCAGTCGTTGCGCATCGGCCGACGTCGATGGACATCGGCGTGCGAGTTGGAGCAATGTCAACTTTTATGTCAACTTTTATCCATCGACGTCGGTCGATGCGCAACGACGGTATTATGAATGCGCCTTAAAGGGAATCTGTCATGGTGAGGATTCTAACGAAAATTGAACAGCGCGCGACGACTATTTGAATCTAAACAAGTTGGACATTGGCGCAGTCTGTAATTGTTCTACGTATGTTTACATGCAAGCGGTATTGTGTGTTACTCTACAACAATCTCTTAACCCAATGAGAACGGCGCGCTCAATCAACCATCCTTCAATTGATTGAAACGCATTTTCTATCGTGTGATATAAGTGATGTATTAGTTATTAGCTAAGGTTTAGCTGGACCAACAATCGCCGTCAGCGGTTCTTTTCCTCACCATGACCGCTTTCCTTTAAGAGAGAAGAGAGAACATGGGGGTCACTATGCCTGTTTTGTAAAATGAGTTGCCACCCCCCCCCCCCCCCCCCCCCCCCCCCCCCCCCCCCACACACACACTCCGGATAGGGATCTGGTAATACAGAAGTCTGCCCAAACACCCTGTCTATGGAAAAATAACACTCAGATATACATGGGAGCTGAAACTTTATTGGTTTTGTAGACATTAAAAAGATAGAATAGGGAGACAGGGGGTAGGGGTGTCAGTCATTATGCCTGTTTTGTAAAGTTAAGGACGAGATAACGATTGCCTCCCTAGGCTTGCTACGGGGGGGGGGGGGGGGGGGGCAGACCTGGCCTGGACGCAATATTTTTTTTCCGTAGTTAACATTTGAGTAAGGATAATATATACATGAATAATGATGAATGAAAACACCCTGGGCGTTGCCGATCGGGATGATGGCACAACAAG